>LPNX010287205.1:70557-85359 GCA_001517045.1 Pseudotsuga menziesii
GTTGGTTTATTACTGCTTTTAGTGAGTGCCCTGTAAATGTTTGAGATGCCAGAGTGAGTTAATATTGAAAAATATCAGTTTTTCATATGAGTATAACCCTGTCAAAGTTTAAAAGTTCGGTGATGTGAAAAACTGTGCATGTTATGATGTTCAAACTTCATAAGCCTACTACTTATGCAAAATGTGATGAAGGAGCTGGACATTTGAGACAGTTTGAAGACCTAGATAGCCTGAAGACCTAGTTTAAGTGCATACTAGAAGACTGATCAGTTTGGCTTTGAAGTAAAGATTGAAACAGAAAATGGACAGAGCATGAGTTCAATGAGGAGTTTGAGCAGCCTATGATCTAAAGCATTCAGACATTGTGGTGAAACTCATTTCAACTTATAAAAAACAAAGAATCATTCAAGGAAACTTGTAGCAGAGATTATATCTACAAAGTCTTACTGTGCAGAGGTTGTTCCTAAGGCGATACCAGAAGGGTTCAAGGGTTAATTTTGGTATTATTACACAGGTTTATTATGCATGCCGGAGATGGAAAATGGTCAGTGGTTTTCCATGATAGACTTAATTCCAGTTAAATTTTACTCACTAGCATAAAATGACACCATGGTTTTCTAATATCAACAAAGTCTGAAGATGTATGAGGCAGTAGAAACAGAATTTTGCTCTATTTTTCCTGTTTTGAGTGATTGAAGTCAAATGCAGACCACGAGCTGATGGAGAGGCATTTTTCAAAACAAAAAGAGGTTTTTGTTCATAAGATACCCATATACAAAAACCTCTCTCATGTTTTCAACATCTATCAAGAGGTGAAAGATTCAGTTTAATCTTTGCAGCCTATTTTTCAGGGATTTTAAATATTTAATATTTTCCTGTTTTAGTGTTAATTTTACGGGGAAGATTATGATTGATTGGAGATGAATTTTTAAACACCAAGAGAGGGTTTTGTCCATCACAGACCCATATACAAAAACCTCTCTCAGTTTTTACACAGGTGTCACCAATTGAGAGATATGGAAGCTTCTTTGACACCTATTTTCCAGAAATTCGCCATATTTGCCAGGAATCCGATTTGCTATTTTTAGTCAATTAGTTGAATTAGTTAGTTAATGTAACTGCTGGGTAGCTTCAATTTCGACCTAATGAAGGGGAGATAGAACTACTTCCTTGTAATTATAAAAGAGGGACAAAGGGACTGAAGAAAGGTTCTGATTTTTGGGAGCATCAGGAGGTCTGCAGACTATTTGTATCTTTAGACTTGTTCAGAGCTAAGTATTGTGACTCTTATAAGCATTTGTTGATGAAATAATGAGATATATGACTTTTTCCCCTTCAGTTTGTCTGTGTTGGATTTATTATTGAACTTGTTTAGTTCTTAAATGATAAATTCATTACTAGTTAATGTGTATTTCCTGGTAATGCTTATCCTTTATGTATGAACCTCAGCATAGTCTTTCTGTTGGATCTTATGTGATATGTTATGCATATTTATTAGTTTCTGTTTATGATTTAGTTTTTATTTTGCTTCTGAATGTATGCCCTGATTGTTCCTAAAGCTTACAACCATTAAAAACCTTTTAAACAAACCCTAAACCTTAGTTTTATTGAGTTTTATATTTGAGATTGTGTTGGCTTGTTTCTCTGGCTTTAGAAACAATTTCTGGCACAAACAGATTCAATTGATAGTCCTTAGGCATAACCTAAATCTTAATCTTATGTAGCATCTTATCCCAAGATTTTATTTTTGAGTTAACTCTTCTTTCTTGATGAATCTGAAGCTTATCCCACCAGATAACTGCATGTCCCTTCATCCTACTAGTTGCATATCTTAATTTCTTCTTGTCTTCAATTTATTCAAAATCAAAATATTTATTTACATCATTAATCCAATCCATGAGTTCTTCAACATTTAAGTTACCTTCATACACCGAGTACCTCCTCTCTTGGTCTGCTACTGGTCTTCATCAGCATCTTCAAAACTCTGAATTCTTTAGGCTCTTCTTCTTCTTCATCAGGGGATTCTTCTTCTTCATCTTTGTTATATGAATTTTATGAGTGGTTCTTCCTTTCCATAGCTTCCAATACTTCTTCCAGTATTCTCATGTCTCTCTATACATATGTATTTGCAAGTTGTCTTCCTCAACCACTTCATATGGGAACCCCATGTGCTTGTCCTCTTCTTGAAGGCATATTTCTACAGGATCAACTGAGATCTGATACCAAAGTGATGGAATTGTTCGTTTATAGACCTAAAAATTGAGAGTATTGAAAACTAACATGCTTTAAATTTCTGTTACACAACTTGTAGAACTATCTAACCTCCTTTCCGCACTTCCGCACTTCTACACTTCCACACTTCTACACTTTTCCACTTTTCCAGTTCGGGTTGCGGAATTTGGCTTATCAACTTTCAAACCAGAGTTTTTGCACTTTTCCACTTTTCCGGTTTGGGTTGCAAAACTTGGCTTGTCAACTTTTGAAATAGGGTTTCCGCACTTCACTTCTTCTGCACCGTAGATCCTTGCAGATTCGCTCTTGGTTGTTGATCTATCTCCAGATGTGGATCACGATCTAACTCTGTAGATCTACCTCCCTTTGCCGTAGAAATTAACTATGACCATTGATCTTCTCCAAGATCGATCTCCACCGCACAATATTAAGTTATCTAGATGGTTGGTTTAGGTTTAACTCAGGCGCATCTTCTATTTGCGAAATTCGATTACAACCGTGGATCTATCTAAGATACAGATCTTTAACTCTGCAACTAAATAGATTAGTGGAATGATCAATTTCTCCCTTCAACTCTTCTCACAGACAATCTCGGTCTCCTGCACTTGTATTAGAATTTGAAATGCATATTCTCATATAGGATTTAAATTTATATGATTGGTAAATGCAACAAAGATATAAACAAACAGAAATTTTTGCAGAGTAAAACTATGTTCTTCATTCAACTTAACCAGTCATAAAATTTAATACACACTCTCTGCTATCATGCACTCACCCTATCATATCCTATCTATTACATTCACTCTTTTTATAACACACAACAAACCTGTGAGATACGAATAGATTGGATCTGGACACCTAATAAAAGAAATGCTATCAACAAAGATCAATCCTTGAATAATTCCTCGCAGGGTTCAAGGAAAATAATGGCGAATTGCCAATATTTACAAATTAAAACTAATCTTATCCATCTAAAAATGAACCCTATCTTGTAGAATTGATTACATGGCATGTTGACTCATCAGTCAACAAAATCTGAGTTGGATGCTCCTACATTAGGGTATTTATCCAACATGACCGTGATCTGTTTTCTTGAGTGGATTGTGGATCCTTCTCTAGCGTGACCGTGATCTGTTTCATGGTGGACTATGGGTACTTCACCAACATGACCTTGATCTATTTTCTTGAGTGGACTGTGGGTCCTTCCCCAACATGATCGTGATATGTTTTCTTGGTGGACTATGGGTCCTTCTCTAGCATGACGATGATATGTTTTCTTTGGTGGACTATGGGTCCTTCCCCAGTGTGAGCCTGAGCCTATTTTCTTGTATGGACTGTGGGGTCTTCCCCAACATTATAGTGATTTTCACTTTACAGGTGGACTGTGGTTTTTCAAGGATGACTATGCAAAGTATCACTGTGTGTCTCTGCACTATGTGACTGCATCCTTACCCATCATGACTGTGTTTCCTTTGTTTGCATGATTGTACTGGGTATGACTGTTCTTGTTGACTAAGAATTCTGGGTAAGTATGCTTCTACTTTAACCCTCTCAAGATCTCTCTCAAGGTATGGAAATTATTTGCCTAGATTGACGTGTCCCTTCGGTGAAAAGATCAAATATGAAATATATGAGTATAATGTTGATTCAAATATTGGTCATGATTCTTTAATATTGATATCTACTGTACATTATTTTATCATGTTGTTATTGTACATGGAATTTGATTATTCTCGAGGACCAACTTTAACGCACTGACTAATGGAGCGTTAAGTTGAAAGAGATGAAAATTATGTTTGTTTATTACAATTCAAATTTTATTAGAGCAGTACCGTTTTGAATCTAATTTTATATGTTCATGCATTAAAGTTCAGTACTTAAATTTAAAACCCCTCTAACCATTAAACTTCAACATCAAGAACTTTGGAGACATGTACATGGCATATTCCATGCTTGGTTTTTACGATTTTGTTATTTGGCTTTCCTTTTTACCCTTGTTTGGTTTTCTTGAAAAGTATAGGAATCTTACTTTATAATTTTCTCTTTGCCTTTAATGACACATATAATTCTCATGTCCTTGATCTATGTATTAGTGCTATTTTTCCTTTTATGCTAGATATTACTTGTTTACCATATGTCACTTATGTAGGTTTTGAGCTTGAGTTACCAGAACACAAATAAGATATGGATGAGAATACGTATTCCATTTTTTAGATTTCTTTTTCTATATGATACATCTGGATATGGAATATATAATAGTACATATACAAATATTGATATATATCTATATTTATGAAATTAGTCTCATNCCAGTTTTTAGATTTCTTTTTCTATATGATACATCTGGATATGGAATATATAATAGTACATATACAAATATTGATATATATCTATATTTATGAAATTAGTCTCATATATCTGTATATTTATAAAAATATGCTCATATCTATATGTACATATAAATATATGGAGATATGTATGAGTATAGGAGGAGTCAGGAAGGCCCATTTCAAAAATACATACTCACATTTCTCAATGTGTTTTCCTATACTCACGTTTCTCTTTCTTCAAATCTGCATTGGGCAATGCATTTTCTTGCAGACTTTATTGACTAGAGTGTGTTGGCTCACCAAATTGACACTCTACACCTCTTTGCATCCTCCATATATACCTTTGATCTATTCATTTGATCCTTTTACCCCATAAATCCTTCTATATTTTCACATATCTACCCAAATACTCAGCAAGTATACTAAGGTATGATAATTAATCAAAATCCTTTGATTTTCTTTGATTTAATGCTTAAATATAATTCTTGAAGGATTTGTGACTAATTATATTTATGTAGCATACTTTGATTTCTGCAGCATACGTTGATATTCAGTAGCAGGTTAGATATTATGAAGATTCTCCATACGTGGCCAGCTTGTTCAAACAAACTCGAGTCCATCCAGCTTAATTCTCGTTGATGACTCATGTATAATCAATGCAATCTACATCTCTAGGCACTACGTTCCATAGAGATGAAGATCTGCTACAAGATACCAAATTTTAGAGCATATCTTGAGCATGAAGAAGTTAGCCATTAATTGAAGGAATCAGTTGCGTTATGTAAACAATTGTAATATTAAATAGGTGATAGGCTTTGATTACTATAAAATCGAGATTGGTTACCCTAGCCCTCGAGCTATAAAAAGCCATGGATCGAAAATGTAATGTATGGATGGAGAGTGGATAATGAATAAGAACAATTGCGCTGCTTAAGTGCTAGTTTTTCTAAATTTGACAAAGGTTACGATGTCTTTATAATACACAGATGATTGTGTAGACTATAATATGATTCATTTCATGTTGTTAATGTTTTTCTTTTATATGCCTGTAGTTTAAATTTCTTAGTCTGCAAATCCCATAGGGCCCCTTGTGGTCTCGTTGGCAAGGATCCACCAACATAGACCATAAGCCCCTCCCCTGTACCTTCAAGTTTTTGTAAAGGATAGTTAGATTAACTAATTGTTTTCTATTTTCATTAGAAATAAGAATTGTGTTTAGTCAAATAACTTTAGAAATCATATTTGTACATGGCTGGAATATATTACTTACTGCTTAATTGTTGTTGGAATAATGTGTACAGCATTGTTAGTTTGGAACCGAGCTCAGATGTTAGAGTAGATTGATTTAAAGGCATTATTTTGAATTATTAGTGTTATAGATTTGATTTGTTTTGTTGTAGATTTAAATTCTGGTTTAAAGTCATACATTGCTTTTGTAAAACCAGGTTCTCAATGAAATGAACTTAATTGTATTTTCTTGTAAGTTACAAAATATGTAGATTGCATTCATTTTATTATGGTTTGAGATTTAGGTTAATTCATTTTTTTCTTCTCGCAAGATCTGATTTCAGAATATAGCTTTAGATTTTAATAATAAGATCCTTTGCAAATTACATTTATTTTGTTGTAGTTTCAAAATGCAAGTTAATTTAGGAGTAGTTTTAATCACAGAAGTAGCCCATTTTAAAGATTAGGTGAACAAGTAAGCTATATACTAATATTAAATTTCTTAGAAGACACTTCACCAATTTAATAAGAGCTTTGAAGTATTAAAATTTTATAAATTCACCATCTGTCACTTGCCCTGTTTTCTGTGTAAATAAGTAGTTTCTGCTCATTTAGTCCTAGTTCACTTTCTGTTACTTACTTTGCTTTCTGTGTCAATATGTAGTTTTTTGCTTATTTAAATTTCTGAATTATGTTAGATGGTTCTCATAGGTTTATGATTTAGTATTAGAATTGTTTTGAATTTAGTTTGAAAGGTATTTTCATTTCTGCAATTAGGATAGAATTTGAATACGAATGTTTTGTAGATGTGATAGTATTTTAGTCAACATTAGGATTTTGAATTTAAATGAGTTTGATGGTTTATAGATTACGAATCTTAGTATTCATCATTTTGAATAATCCCTAGATTAGAGTAAATCAGTTTAGAGTGGATTAGGGTAGGCCCTAATCCTGCATATACAGTGTTTGCATCTCACAAGCTACCTACCCGGGTTGACAAATTAAGTGTTGAATTAGATAGTGCATATTTTAACCGACATTTTGGTGCCGTTTCCGAGGTGGTGGTAAAGGGGTTGGAGTCTAGGTAGATAAGCTACTAATACATTACACAACAAGGGGGAGGGGAGAACGGTAAGATGAGAGGTAAGAACCTGTGGATCCACTATAGTGGGTTGCCCTAAAACCTTGTTTTTGCACAAGTTTGTTTTAATACAAAGTTTGATTTATTTAGAGTATGTTTCCATTTCTACAAATATAGATAGTTTACTCTCACATAGTTAATTTCAAGCATACATGTTTTTTTTTTTAAATTTAGTTAGTTTTCTTTCCTGCAGTTACTTTTGATGCAAGTGTGTTTTTTTCTTTCAATAGTATGCAAGAGTACTCTTTCTTCAGCAAAAGTAGGATTTCTTTCAAGTAGGAATGTTTTTTTTAGTTTATGGTTTCATAGTATAGAGTTTGATTGCTTTCATTGTATAGAGTATCAGGTCAATAACTGAAGAAGAATCCATCTTCCAAAGTGGGAAGCAAATCCATAAGTATCCTCAGCATGAAGATCTTGATCTATACATTTCTCCTTCCTCATTTGATGAGAGAGCTCAAGAATCATGGAAAGCAGCTGAAGAAGAAGAACAACTAGAATTTGAAATTACAGAATTGCTTGCTTGCCTGGTACCAGTGGAAGAATATCAAATTGGCTTAGAAATAAAGGATACTAAAGAAGAAAGCCAAGTTAGTCAAGAATCTATTAAGTCATGGACTGGATCACTTTTTCAGTTCCAGCCTCTTACTCCTCAGCAATTTTTGAGAACCAGATCATATGAGAAGCTGGTTATTCATTTATGGGTATTTGTTCATGTACTTTATGAGAACAAGAATGTTTTAGAAATCTTGATTTGTAGGTGGTTACACTGGAAGTACACATACACTTGAAATAATATTTCTACTTCTAGTAGCATAGGGTAGTTTAGGAAATAAAAATAAAAGAAAGAGAAAAAAGTAAAGAGAAAAATAAGCTCTACTGTGAAAACCAGTTGTCTGGCATAGTCTATCAAGGGTCTAGTCAGAAAACCAGGTGACGGGCTGGCTAGGATCCATATAAAGCTTGATGGTGGTGTATACTTCATTTCTGCAAAAAATATCTTTTGTTATGTGCTTAGCTGGATGATGGGAGATTTATTAAGGCTCTCCTTCCAGTAGGTTTCAACCCATAGACTCCAAAACACTTTCTGGGTCTGAAACTTGAGACATTTTCAGGTACCCTAGAGCCTGCATGACTCAATGGCAAGAATCCTTGTCATTTGCTAAGGAAATCCATTAATGGTTCTTGGCAAGTGAATTCCATAGTTCATTCGACTCCAACAAATTTATTCATGACTGTTAGAATGTACCAAGTGCCTTGATTTCCATTAACATTAAGAGTGGAATATCTCGCATTGGTTAACAACTCTCATCATTGGTTGGTAATCCAATGATTTCTATCTATGTTCAACACTAGAAAAATTTATTCACATAGGTAGAATTGCACAAATAAAAGGATGTGGATGAAGACCTTGTAGTTCTGTCATCATGGATAGTTTTTAGAAGTTGCAGCTTTCATTTTGGGTACAGAGCGGTCTATTCCTTTATTTTCTACAGAAATCCAGTAACCTTCAACACAGTGGACAACCTATCAGAAGAAAGATTCTCAGTTTTATAGAAAAACAATATTTGGGAGAAAAGCAAGAGCAACTTGTCACAGAAAATCCATTCTATCATAGAAATGACAACATGCAGCAGAAACTCCTTACATCCAAAGTATTTCCGAATAACGTGGTCCTGTAAGGTAACATTGATCTAAGGTAACGATCCTTTATTTGAAATATGTTTATTGCATTAAATTTAAGGAAATTTTAGCATGAATTATACTTACATACTTGCTAAGCCTATGCCCTCATATGATTTAGACCATACTCTTGCTTCGGTTGTCCTCATACTTTTACCTTTTTGAATATAAATCCTTTTTTCCCCCTACCTCTATATGTCATCATTTGATAACCATCCTTATACCTTATAAACAGATCTTCATCTTTATTGCATGTAGTGCCTAGATATGAAGATATTATCACCTTAAAAAATATATGATTATGTTTCTTCTATCCATGCAAACCTCGATTCAGTCCTTCATGCTTTCCTATACAATAATTCATCATTGCACTGAGAGTTCAACATTTTCATAAAATTTTCTATACACCATACATTTGAATGATTGTTAAGTACAAGGTTTATGAATTACCATTATACCCACATTATTAGAAGCCTTGAGATCTCTGTTGAAAACTCGTTATACGCCTATTCAATAATCCTCATCATTTCCCTAGTTTTTGTTTCATCTTCTATTTTTCGTCCATGTTATAGTCTCAAAGCACATTATGGGAAGGAAAGGAGCTGCATGCCATGAGCCGAGTTCTGTCTCTATGTTAGAAGGTTTTCCTAAATTCAATGCATGCAAGGAAAGATTTGAAGTCATATGGTATCAATTTTCCTAAAAATTGCAGGGGTATGATGACGAAATTACACTGAAATTTGCCTAGGGATTTGATGGGAAAGTCATGCACAATGACAATTTTATCATGGTAGTTTCTAAGAAAATATTTGATCGTGCCACTAGTGTTCCTCGTCGTGGGGAGTGCTAGTTTAAAAATAAACCCATAGAGCATGCAATTTGTACCAGGTTTTTAAAGGAGGAGCATCAGTATGCGAGCTAGAAGAAGGGTTTTCCTTGAGATTGGATGCAGGATGAATGGCTTAATGTGCTTTATGTGCTGCAAAAATATTTTACTTGTGAAGGGAGGTATGTCACCACTCTAAATTACCATATCCCCCTACTTTTGCATTTTGAAGCAGAACTGGAAATGAATTTCCCTTATTTTCTATGCAAGGGTTTAGCTAAGATGTCGATAAGGGTTCAAAAGCATTCTGGGAACCCTTATAAGAGTCTCTATCATCATGGTTTGATCAAAATTCTCATTGAGGATGAGCTACATCTCTGAAAGGATAATTGGGAAAATTTTGTGGACAGAGTTTGGGGTCTCCCTTCATCCGTAAACCCTCATTCTCCACACATTCATGTCTCTCTTCAACCTGAAGGTTGTGAATTAGAAGTCCTTCCTGACCCAACGCTAGAGCCACCCCTAATTGAACTTTTATCTTCTATATTATGAAAATCCAAAAGGCAACAACCTCAGACAAAAAGCCTTAATGTCACAAAATCCACACTGTCGTGACGAACCACCAGAAGTACGACAAAACATCTTTTTAAACCCTCTAATCCACCCCTCAATGTACAGCCATCCATTTTTTTTGATTTGGAAGAATCTCCTGACCCAGAGTTAGATCTCCTTGAGAAGAAAAAGCAAAAGGATACTCCAAGTCCACTTCTTCCATCATCTCCTCAGAAATTTGATTTTGAATATAATGAACCCTCTATTTTTATTCTTGCTAATTTTGGTTCTAAACCTGTAGATCCTTGTCTACATGAAAATCCTTCTGTTCCAAAATATGTCCATGTAGAATATGATCCTAAATTGTTTAACCCTCAACAGTTTTACTATGGGTCTCCTGATGGTAATTCACCTACACAAGAACTATGTGGTGAACATATACTTGAAGTTTTGGCCACCTCAGCTATACCTTTTATAAATTACCAGCTGCAGAAGAAAAATAAGAACATTAATAAGCCCAAAGTAGTACTCAAGTCATATGAACAATCCCAATAGGAAAAAAGACCTATTGCTTGTAGAATCTGAAAAATATAATGAGCAATGGAGAGATTATAGTTTTAAGCTCCTACAAAAGAATGAGAATGTGAAGGGAAAGCGTAATAACGTAGTTGTGGGAATAAAATTCCTTTATAAATTAGTAAGGAATTGGAGAGTTGAGGCCTTTAAGCACTTGTCACATATCGATATGTTAAAGAAAAAATTGAAGGAGCAATCAACTCCGGCTGGTAGAAACCTGAACATTGTGTTCAATAGAACATAAGCTCTATCAGTGGTATTGAAACTCAGTTTTGAAATCTTGAAGCTTCTATCAAGTATGTTTGCATGGGACATGAAAATAGATAGGCATGGGAGAGAGAGTTTCCAGAGAACAGGCCAGTGAAGAATTGGATATCATTGAGAATACACCATAAATTTTGTCAGCAAGGTTGGAAATCAGTTTTGAAATTTTTTGAAATTTTGGAAAGGCATGTTTGCACGAGGACATGCAAATACATAGGCATGGGAGAATGTTGGCTCACAAAATTGACACTCTATGCACCTCTTTGCATCCTCCATATACACCTTTGATCTCTTCATTTCATCCTTTTACCCCATAAATCCTTCTATATTTTCACATATCCACCCAAATACTCAGCAAGTATACTAAGGTATGATAACTAATCAAAATACTTTGATTTAATGCTTAAATATAATCCTTGAAGGATTTGTGACTAATTATATTTATGTAGCATACTTTGATTTCTGCAGCATACATTGATATTCAGTAGCAGGTTAGATATTATGAAGATTCTCCATACATGGCTAGCTCGTTCAAACAAACTCGAGTCCATCCAGCTTAATTCTCGTCGATGACTCATGTATAATCAATGCAATCTACATCTCTAGGCACTACGTGCCATAGAGATGAAGATCTGCTACAAGATACCAAATTTTAGAGCATATCTCAAGCATGAGGAAGTTAGCCATTAATTGAAGGAATCAGTTGCGTTATGTAAACAATTGTAACATTAAATAGGTGATAGGCTTTGATTACTGTAAAATCGGGATTGGTTACCCTAGCCCTCGAGCTATAAAAAACCATGGATCGAAAATGTAATGTATGGATGGAGAATGGATAATGAATAAGAACAATTGCGCTGCTTAAGTGCTGGTTTTTCTGAATTTGACAGAGGTAATGATGTCTTTATAATAAACAGATGATTTTGTAGACTATAATCTAATTGATTTCTTGTTGTTAATGTTTTTCTTTTATATTCCTGTAGTTTAAATTTCTTAGTCTGCAAATCCCATAGGGAATTGTGGTCTCGTTGGAAATGATCCATCAACATAGACCATAAGCCCTTCCCCTGTACCTTCAAGTTTTTGTAAAGGATAGTTAGATTAACTAATTGTTTTCTATTTTCATTATAAATAAGAATTTTGTTTAGTCAAATAAATTTATAAATCAGATTTGTACATGGCTGGAATATATTACTTACTGCTTAATTGTTGTTGGAATAATGTGTACAGCATTGTTAGTTTGGAACCGAGCTCAAATGTTAGAGTAGATTGATTTAAAGGCATTGTTTTGAATTATTAGTGTTGTAGATTTGATTTGTTTTATTGTAGATTTAAATTCTGGTTTAAAGTCATACATTGCTTCTATAAAACCGGGTTCCCAATGAAATGAACTTAATTGTATTTTCTTGTAAGTTATAAAATATGTAGATTGCATTCATTTTATTATGGTTTGAGATTTAAGTTAATTCATTTTTTTCTTCTCGCAAGATCTGATTTCATAATATAGATTTAGATTTTAATAATAAGATCCTCTGCAGATTACATTTATTTTGTTGTCGTTTCAAAATGCAAGTTAATTTAGGAGTAGTTTCAATCACAGAAGTAGCCCATTTTAAAGATTAAGGTGAACAAGTAAGCTCTATACTAATATTAAATCTCTTAGAAGACAATTCACTAATTTAATAAGAGCTTTGAAGTATTAAAATTTCATAAGTTCACTTTCTGTCACTTGCTCTGTTTTCTATGTCAATACGTAGTTTCTGCTCATTTAGTCCTAGTTCACTTTCTGTTACATTGCTTTCTGTGTTGATATGTAGTTTTCTACTTATTTAAGTTTCTGAATTATGTTAGATGGTGCTCATTGGTTTATTCTTTAGTATTATAATTGTTTTGAAGTTAGATGTTTGAAAGGTATTTTCATTTCTGCAATTAGGATAGAATTTGAATACGAATGTTTTGTAGATGTGAGAGTATTTTAGTCAGCATTAGGATTTTGAATTTAAATGAGTTTGATGGTTGATAGATTAGGAATCTTAGTATTCAACATTTTGAATAATCCCTAGATTAGAGTAAATCAGCTTAGAGTAGATTAGGGTAGGCCCTAATCCTACATGTACAGTGTTTGCATCTCACTTCCTAGGTTGACAAATTAAGTGTTGAATTAGATAGTGCATATTTTACCCGATAGAGTGAACAACATCACTAGAATAGCATACTGGGATGAGCCTACAATATTTGCATGGGAGCTCAAGAATGAGCCTCATTGTCAAAATGATCCTTTTGGAGGGACGATCCTGGTCAGCTACCACGTTTTGTCTTTGAATAAGAACTGGAAAATGGAAAAAAATGTAACCAGAGATTCAAACAATGATGTTGTGTTTAAGTTCTTGTTTCTATTGTCGAACAACACAATTATAAGATCTTATATATTGATAGCTTCTAGGGTTCTTCTTATAATTCTACTTTCTAGTACTTAATTATTTTGGTAATGATTGTGTGTGAGCATTATGAGTAAACATGGTAGTTCTTTGGATTTGATGATCAAACATGGATGGATTGAGGACATGACTAGCCATGTGAAACCCATTGATGGAAACTATCTTATGGAGGCTGGTTTGGAAGGATTTTATGGATAATACAAAACCAATATCAATCTAGGATTCTCTGTGGGGACATATTTCATCACCAATAACCAAAGCAAAGAAATTGATTTTGTAGTTGTTCCTTCCTATCTTGACATTTGGTAAGTCTCTATCTTTTTAACCCAGATTTATACTATATTGGACTGATTAAAAGTTTGAGAATGATATGTTTTTACAAAGTTAGGTATGTTTTATAGACTTTTATGTATTGTTAAATGCTAATCTATAATATTAGTAATCGTAATAAATCATAAATTGTAATTGAGCAACTACTACTATTCTATTTTTTGAATTTTAAAATTTGAAGTTAAAACTTTAGACTCTTATTTCAAACATGAAATTCCCCTTTTATGCAATGCATGTCTATATTATTTTATACATTTATTTATATGTGGTATTAGGCTATAGCTATACTCTTGTACTTGCATCCCCTGTCTTTTGGGATCATGTTGCGTTCTCACTGCACTCTTACACAACGTAGCCATGTAGCCATGGATCCATGCAACCTTGGATTTAATGTTTAGACTTTGCAGACCTCTAAAAGAATGCCTATTTAGTAATTATATACCATATCTGGATGGTCAAAATTGGAACCTAGGTGCTACTCTATACAACTTGTCCTGAAAGCTAAGCTTGAAGGTTAAGACCCTGAACATAATTTTGATGTAGGGTGAACATGTGCATCATAAAATATTTGGAAGCTTTAATCTCATTCTATTTACAAATTTACAACGTCCAATAGGCCAAACAATAGTTCATGTGACTTAAATTTTTTGATTGCAAATATTATGTAATTATCCTTTATTTGTTAGGAGATATTCTATACTAGAGAAATAGTGAAGTATAAGTTAGAAGAAGATTTAGGTATTCGTTTACAAAAACAACATCACGTGAACTTCAATCATCAATGTGGAGAAGTCATCATTATGACTGTATTTTTCTTATTTTTTGTGAGTTTACTATTTCTTCTCCAACTCTCCTAGTCATCTATGATCTTTGGTGACACCTTTTTTATACATCTATTTTGCAATTTTTAAAACTTATTATCCTCTTTAAGAAGGGTTTGGTTATGGTTTCACAATTTGCACATCTTCTTCACCCTTTTCCCTTTTTTTATTACGACAAATACTAATTCTTTACAAAGATATTTCAACACTTTTATAAGAAATATAGTTTTAAATTATGAGTCTAGAACATTTCACATCTGTTTTTGGTTAAGAGTGGTACACCATTTCCACACTTTACGTGTTACCTTCCTGTATGTTTCTCCTTCTAGGAAAATCAAACGTAGTATAATGGGACCTACACGAATATTGAAATTCTTCCAAA
>LPNX010287205.1:86983-99227 GCA_001517045.1 Pseudotsuga menziesii
AGGGTCATTGCAATTTTTGTGGGAAAGATAATCATGATGAATCTAAATGTTTTAAGAAGATGGCAGCCTTAGAAACAACAATGAAGAAGCACCACATCATCCTAGATTCGTCTTCAGAATCTAACTCTCATGGACATGCACTTTGTGCTTCTAGTTACTCTTATACTGCATCTTCTTCTTATACTTCAAATGAATGGCTCATTGATTCTGGAGCATCTTATCATATGGCTAAGGATCAAGCCATCTTTTCTACTATGCATGAATGTAACACCAAACAAATATTTGTTGGTGATGATAGATCTCTAAGTGTTGTAGGATCTGGAACAGTTCCAGTAGAAAATGGTCATTTCAGTGATGTAATATGTGTTCCAAAAATTTCCTGCAATTTGTTATCAGTCTATCAAATTACTCATTCAAGTGAAGGTAAAACTGTGACATTTACACCTCACCAAGTTGTCATCAAGGATTTTAAAAATCCTCAAAATATCCTTGCTACTGGAACTGTTGATGATATTACCAGGTTGTACAAATTTAACAACTTTGGGTCATCACTTTTTTCAGTTTTTGTTGCTCATAGTGATAACTTGAGCAAACTTTGGCATGAGCGATTTGGTCACTTAAATTATCGCTCATTGCAACAACTATGTAAAGACAATATGGTGACTGGTCTTCCGCTGGTATCTTGTAAGGATGGTGTTTGTTCCGGTTGTGTACTTGGAAAACATCATCGGGACAGTTTTGACAAACGTGCCTCTTAGCACGCCTCGGTTCCCTTGGAGCTTGTGGATAGTGACTTGTGTGTCCCTCTTCCATCTGCTTCATTTTTTGGTTTCAAGTATTTCTTAACTTTCATTGATGACTACTCCAGACGCACTTGGTTTTACTTCTTAAAACTTAAGAGCGAAGTATTTAACATGTTCTTGGCCTACAAGGCCCTTGTTGAAAAACAATCTGGTCATCACATTATTAAGTTAAGATCTAACAATGGAGGATAATATGTTAACAACAAGTTCACTACTTTCTGTACTGAACAAGGAATCCAACAGCAGCACACTGTTCCATACACACCACAGCAAAATGGTGTAGCTGAACGGAAGAACCGCACTTTAAAAGAAATGGCAAATTGTATGATCCAATCTAAGGGATTAAGTCTTCAATATTAGGCTGAGGCCATAAATTGTACAAATTACATAGTTAATCGCACACCCACTAAAGTTTTACAGGGTATAACACCAAAAGAAGCATGGAGTAAAATTAAACCAGATGTAAGTCACTTTTGTGTGTTTGGTTGTGAAGCATGGGCTCACATTTCGGATGAAAAACGGAAAGCAATGCAGCCTAAAAGTGAAAAGTGCATATTTGTTGGATATTCTGAAGATGTAAAAGGTTATAGACTTCTTCAGCCACATTCTCATGATATAATCATTAGAAGAGATGTTAAATTTGATGAAAATCTCTTGGCCTGCGAGCCTAACTTGGCGGGTGTGCCATCTTTGGCCTGCGAGCCTGATTCGGCGATTGTGCCTTCTTCTTCTTCTTCTTCCAGCTTCCTTGACAGGTTTCCAACTCCAGTTTCTGATGATATCAGTGAGGATGAAAATCCACCTCTACCTGCTCATGTTCCTCCAATTGCACCAACACCAATACTTCCTCTATGGGTCCATTCAACATGTGAAGCAGCTGGTGATCTTGCCGGTGATCCTAGAGATCAACGTTAAACTCGTTCTCAGTTTCAGCAAGCCTCTTCTCTTTTGGCTCAAGTTTCTGAGAATCATGATCCAAAAACTTTTGCAGAAGCTTCAGGAAATCTAGATTGGAATGCAGCTATGGATGAAGAATATCGTTCCTTAATGGCGAACGATACTTGGGATCTTGTTCCTCTTCCAAAAGGAAGAAAAATTGTCAGATGTAAATGGGTCTACAGAACTAAGTATGCATCAGATGGTAGTGTTGAAAGACTTAAGGCAAGGTTAGTTGCCAAAGGTTTTTCCCAAGTTGAAGGGATTAACTACAATGAAACCTTTTCCCATGTAGCAAAAATGAACTCCATCCGCCTTGTTCTTTCCCTTGCAACCTTACATAACTGGGAAGTCCATCAAATGGATGTCAAGTATGCCTTCTTACATGGTGATTTACATGAGGAAATTTACATGAAAAACCCTCTTGGATATGTTCAGAATAACTCTAGCCTTGTTTGTCTCCTTAAGAAATCCTTATATGGCCTTAAGCAAGCTCCTAGACCTTGGTATGCCAAAATGGATAGCTTTCTCCTTGACACTGGTTTTTCTAGATGCCATTCTGACCCCAATGTCTATACCAAGAAAGTAGGAAACCATCTCATCATACTTGTTCTTTATGTTGATGATCTTATCCTTACTGGTAGTGACCCTAACCTTATAACCCATGTGAAATCCAGTCTTAAACAAAATTTTGAAATGTCAGACTTAAGACATTTGCATTATTTTCTTGGTCTCCAAGTCTTGCAAACCAAAGAAGGAATCTTTCTTTCCCAGTCTAAGTATGCTTGTGACCTTCTTCGTTGCTTCCACATGGAAGATTGTAAACCAGCCCCTTCTCCCTTCCAGTCTCGAGTCAAAATTTCTAACACTTGTACTTCCCCTGAAGTAGATGCCACCTTGTATCATCAGCTTGTTGGTAGTCTTTTATACTTGACTCATTCTCGTCCTGACCTTTCCTTTGCCATTGGTCGTGTTGCCCGTTATATGCAAACTCCTCATGAAAGTCATTGGAAAGCAGCAAAAAGAATACTTCGATATATTCGAGGTACAATTCAGTTTGGGATTCATTATAGTACAGGGGGGAAACCTTTGTTGGTTGGTTTCACTGATTCAGATTGGGCCGACGATCCTGATGATCAGAATTCTACTGCAGGTTATGTTTTCAGTTTAGGATCTGGACCTGTCACTTGGGCTTGTAACAAACAACAAGCTCTTGCTCTTTCTTCAGCAGAAGCAGAATATTGAGCCGTAGTTAATGCTAGTCAAGAAGCTTTGTGGCTTCGATAGATCCTTTCAGAATTTGGATTCGAGCAGCAGCAGCCTACTCCACTTTGATGCGACAATCAAAGTGCCATCAAGCTTGCCAAAGATCCAGTTCTACATCAGCACAGCAAACACATTGAGCTACACATGCACTTCATCAGAAATCTTGTTCATGATCGTGTTATTGAAGTGCTCTATTGCCCTACAGATGATCAAGTTGCAAACATCTTCACCAAGTCTCTTACAGAAGCGAAGTTTTCTAAACTTCGGTCTATGTTAGGAGTTCAGGAATGTGTCCTTAAGGGGGGATAGGCTCTAATGCCTCCTTCCTTCTCCTAATAGTGTCACTTTTGTAAATCCTTCAATCCTATCCCAAGTTGTTCTTAAGGGGGGATGTTAGGATATTTAGACACTTAAGAGTTAGTTAAGATCAACCTGTGTAATATATCCGTTAGGTAAAAGTGTGTTTCTTTAGTATGCATTAGTATGCATTTGTAAATATTCTAATCCGACAGTCACGATATGTTCTAGACATAGAGTGATCCGACGGTTCAACTTCTCTTAGATCATACCAACCATTGATCCGTGGCTTAACACCCGATTGGTCTATGATCTCTATTTAAAGAGCATAGAGGGTCCTTGGCTAGTTGATCGATTATGAGAAGCTCATGTAACTTTCTTTCTTTTGCATAATAAATTGCTCCAAGTAGCTATTTGGCTAGGGCCATGGACTATTTCCCTCTCGATGGTTTTAACCACGTGACAAACATTGGTGTATTGATCTGTGATCTGTTTGTGTGAAGCAGTTGTTCTTGGTGTTCGGTCCTTTCGGAGTACCCTGTTTACCCTAACATTTTCTTAATCAGAAGTTGAAACTATGTTATCATATAGTACTGGATTTCCTTCATAATGCTTCAAGTCCTGCATCAATCTGATCTTTAAGTTTAGAGATAGAGAGTATTTATCACATGTTAGAGTTACTAGCAAAAAATGGCCATTTCAGGATCTCAAGCTTCAAATCTCAATTCTCTCTGACCATTGATCTAAAATACAATAGATTTTGATTGAATATTCATACTCTGGGTGTCTCCTAGACACCTTTTGAATCACTTGATTTGGATATAGAAATCAAAGGTTTTTTATAATTTAATATGTATGTATTTATGATTTTTATCTAGGATTGGAGTAGTGGCAATCCTTGTACTACTTGTAGCTTGGTTCATTCCCCCCTAAATAACCTAAAATTCAAATAGATATATCTTGAGATGTCTTTTCCCAAAATAATCTATTAGTAGCAATTTTGGATCAGTGAAAAGTGCACATTATAGTGACTTGCTATTTTTGACCAACTTGTCCAAATTATCTCCTAGAATATCATGCCAAATCCCTTAACAAACTAGATCGTGACAACCTGAAATATATTCTTTCCAATGTATCAGGTTGTACTAAATTTGGGCCTTTGCCATTAAAATATATGCACAATTCATGACAACCTACACATCTTGGAAATTCTTCAAGACTAGGGATTAAATACTAAACTTGTACTAAATTTAACTTTTAGAACTCCATTCACTTTTTGTGAAATTTTAACCTATGAAATCTTCTCTTTCCAACAAATCAATGTGCATTGAGAGGTGGCAGCAGAAGGTGGAATTCTCTTTGGCCTTGAAAAACATCTTGAAGCAAGCTATTCATAGGGATTAGGAATAAAAATGAACAATAAGATGGGGCTACATGCTTTAGTCTATAGTTAAGCTCACCTTAAATATCTTAATTAATTTTTTTCCAACAGGATCATTCCTTCCATAATATCCATATTTGGCACTGAACAACCCTCCATCTCATCCTCCAAACCAAGAGTGTTTCCATCAAACTCACCAATGTTCTTTATAAAGAAGACTATCTGCACATTGTTATCGAAAACTTGCCAATGCTCCCAATTATGTGGCACAAATGGCTCGAACATCATCTTTACTTTTCAATTGTAGTTTGAATAACTCCTCGGAAACATCAAAAGTTCTAGTTGCAACTGCCAGCAAATCCACAAGATAATTCATACTTCTTGGAACAACCTATACTGCAAAAGCATAAGAAAGCTCAATAGAATCCTAGACAACATTTCTATATGCCTATAGTTCGTCGTTTTTTTCTACAAATTTATTCTTTATCTTAGATATTATTAAATTGGAATCACCTATCTCACCAAGATTTGGCTCTTCATTTGTGAATTATATATTTGATTGATTTATATACATTTGTGCAATCCTTTTGATCTCTCTGCACTTGCATTCAATATCATAGGAAATTGATATCAATCAGGTTGTAACATGCAAGTCATTTAACTCTACAATACCTTAGAAGTGATTGTCAAGATTAAATGTGGGTAAATTTTTCACAATTCTTAAGCTCTGTTGAAAGTTGAAACCATATTCAATTTATTATTCCTCATCAAAGGATCACTCCTATGCTTGAATCATATTTTTTAAGAATATTTGGCACCTAAGGATACTTCGAAAATACCTTTCTTCAGCCAGGTGGAAAAACCGTTAGGAATATTCAAAGGTTTGCAACAAGACATAACTACCAAGTCAAGTATTCTTTATTGTTCTCACCTCCTTAAGATTTCTTTTCATATCTAGTTTAAATTTTTGTATATGTTGCAGTAAATAGGGAAATGATAGAAGCTTAAAAAATAGAAGTGGTTTTGGAAACAATCCTTCTTAATGGTGAAATGACTATATTCCATCCTTCTATGTGTAACTTGTATAATTTCACCATTAATGTTTCCATATTTCAATATATGAAACTCAAGATGTTACAGACACATTTTGGATTATGTAAATGTATCTAAATTAAACTGTTTGTTGTATTCCCATTTGGTGTCTCATTTGATTAGTAGAAGCAAAGGCCAACCTTAGATATTCTTCAATGTGTATCTACAACGTGCAATCATGCCTTCCTAAGGATTCTATACAGCTATGGAGTGCACCGTTTGTCTTGGAAGTAGATCTCTTCAACCAGCCTTCAGGAGCTAACAATTGTCTCAGGGATAATTGGTAAATGTTGTGGACTACACATAAATATTTATTTCTAATTATCGACATATCTGTAAGATTATTTTCAATGTAGAATTTTTTTAGTTGTAATGCATTCATTTTGAAGTAAGCAAATGACATTAGAGAATATGGTGACATGTTCCTAAGGTGAAATTTGAATGCATCTTGAGGAGTATAAGTTATATGAACATGGTGACATGTTCCTAACGTGAATTTTGAATACATCTTTAGGACTAGAAGTTATATAAATATATTTTTAAATTTACAAGTGGATGTAAACATGAATTGTTACTAGGATAATATACAAACACTTTGAAAACTTTATTTAAATAATGCTACTTTTCATAATTCTTAGTTTGGCATTATCTTCCAACTTCATGTTTTTGCATTTGCTATTTTTCACAATTCTTAGTTTTGGATTTATCTTCAAAGTTCTTGTTTTTCAATTGCAGATTTAGTGCAGTATCATATTCCTTGATGAAACACAAATTAAATGGAACATATGCACACATTGGTATTCCTGCCTCGGAAACACGTCAGGTGTCAGCTTTAGGAGCAAAAGTAAATGTATTTCCTAAATAAGACAATTTGCCCCTGCAAGTAAATGTATTTCCTAAACAGGATACTTTTCCCCAGCAAGTAAATATATCATCTATTTCACAAAAGTCAGTGGAAACAGTTCCACAAGCTGCGACATAGTCATATATGGTAACAAATATGTAAAGGAGGCTTCAGCTGGGAAAAGTACAAATGCTTCTTACATAAGTAAACCTTCTATAGTTGTTGCAAACAAAAATAAGGAATAGAGTGGGAAAGCTACAGTAGGAGCACTAACAATCTTGTGGGGCTGTGCATCAAGCACTACAAATTACAGGTGTAAGGCATGTAGTTTTGATAGGAGATCCAAAGAAGTTACCTGCAACAGTAATCAGTAAGGTTTTTTTTCAATGGATTTTCTGAACAACTTTTTTATTATATAAATTTGCTACTATAGTTTTGTAAAATTTTAAGTCAATGTAAATTTGGTTCATCAGCTTGTAGGGAAAGTGAACTATAGAAGAATCCTATTTGAAATAATGGAGAGACTTCGAAACCCTATCCATATTCTAAATATACAATATCGGATGCATCCATCAATAAGTATTTTCCCAAGCAGAGAATTTTATCAAAACTATATCAAGAATGGTCCCAATGTTGAAATGGAGCCATATGGCTATAATTATCTCACATCTAAAATGTATGGAGAATATGCATTTATTAATGTAAAAGATGGAAAATAAGAGAAAGATGATTTTGGAAGAGTAAGCGGAATATCATAGAGGCTGTTGTTGTGATGTACATATTGTCTAAAATATGCAAAGGTAATTTCAATTTTTGTTTCTTATATATGCATATATTATTTGTATTTATTTTTCGAATTCCTAGTTAGAAAATGTCCATATTTGTATATTATTGTTGAGAAATGTCTTATTCAATTTCAAGTGAGGTGACGAGGAAGGGTAGTGAGCACTGAGAACCCCCTTCCTTTATTTTGGTTCATCCTTGATGGGTGTAAAAATGAACTCCTCCATCTGGCACCTATATTCATCAACCAAGGCATGTCCACACTATACTTAACAATCATGGAATGAAACATTGGGTTCAGGTGGTCCCCCCCAATGTGCTTTAGAAGCATTCTTCTCTCAGGGAGAATGGATCCAACATTTTCCATATCATTTGTGAGTAATTTTAGGTGCGTTTGATGTGGAAGTGGGAGAATTTCTCGTAACATTGTAACTATGAGTCCATCCTGGCTATTTTTGGGTTTGAGGAGGACTCTCCATGCTGAAGAAGTCTAATAATAAACAACGAGTAATCCATGATGTTGATGGTTTCCTTGGGAGGCTCTAAGGCTCCCAAGGCCTGTTATAGGCCCCCATTAGCCCTTGGGGGCTTGGATACCCAGCCACTAGTGCCTATTACAGGCCTTGAGAGGCTTACTTAGAGTCCTAACGCTTGCTAAATTCCATGGGGGCTTGTATAACCAGCCCAAAAGAGGCTTAGTCAATAATTGGGGACCTGCAACATTGAATCTAAATTTTGTACTATGTGCATTACCTCTAGTGACATACAAGAAGTGATCTCCCATCTCTTCATTTGATAGCACTGTTGTTTTTCAGACCTCAAAACCGAGAGTTTTGAAAACTAACATGCCTTAAATTCTGTTAAACATATTGGAGAATTGTCTAACCTCCTTTCTGCACTTCCGCACTTCTTTCCTTTTTCACATTTTCGGCTTGTGTTGTGGAACTCGGCTTGTCAACTTTTGAAACAGGGTTTCCACACTTTTCCACTTTTCTGGTTCGAATTGCAAAACTTGACTTGCCAACTTTTGAAACTGGGTTTTGTCCCTTTTCCACTTTTTTGGCTTCCACACTTCACTTCCTCTACACCGTCGATCCTTGTGGATTCGCTCTTGATCGTTGATCTGTATCCATATGTGGATAACGATCTAACTCTGTAGATGTACCTTCCTTTGTTGGGGAAATTAACTACAGTCGTTGATCTTCTCCAAGATATATCTTGCAATGTAGAGATACCTTCGATCTACTGTGTGTAAATCATTTCTTTGTCCTCTGCGAAAATTATACCTATAAGTTATGGATTCCAATACAGATTAATAATTTCAACCCATATGATTGCAAGCTTCACCAATTATACATTGAAAATCATTTTTAAAATATCAAAAGCTTCCTTGAGCTTAAAATTTCTCAATAGATCAATACAATCAAATATCCTTAGTCTTTGTATATGCTCCAAGAATTGATTTCCGAGCTCCTTCCCCTTTGATCTAGTCTTCAAGCTTCTTTGAGCTATCCTCAAACCTCTATGAGATATCCTAAGCTCTGTGAGCTAAAACTGAACCATGTAATCCAAATTAAGCTATCTAAGAAAATAACTCAAACTGAATTAAATACAAGAGGATTTTGTTTCCAGATCCTATAAGAAGGAACTATGTCCTTATTTGACTCTACTAACCCCTATGAGTCATCAGTGACTCATTAACTAACTGTTACAATCACTCTGTTGACCAACTAACTCTATTTTATCTGTTACATATGGAAAGGATAGAGTATCCTTAAACATTTTATTCAACTTTAACATAAACAAAACAAACTTAGACATGTGTGAGACTCTATGTCTCTTTAGGGTTCAGCTAACTTTGGTGAAGTCATGGATAACTTCATCTTCATGAGCCTATTCTCCTGCATTATCATTAGACCATTAGATTCCACAAATCATAATGATATCTAGTTAATTAATTGCAATGTGGGTGAATTAATGTGCATCCACAATATTCATCGAAAGAAGGAAGGTGCATTGTAGAATGCATATGAGGTCATAAGAGGGGTATCATGTCAATATACTAGGTAGAAATATAAAGGGGTATAAAAAGTGTAAATGAAAAAATGGATACATACAATATATAGTGAAAATAAGTTCTTTTTATAAATTGGGAAGGCATATTGGGAGGGGGGTAAAAAAGACGATTTTGGGAGGTATTTTTCAATATTTACTGAAATTAGGGGTATTGTTTCATATGCCATGAACGAACGTTCTATGTTAGAGATTCATTGAGTAAATCCGCCGTGCATTTATCCTCCAACTCAACATATAAACTTGCATTTTCCAATACTGACATTCCTTGAGGTACTTGCTCTTCTTCCATGTTGTGTTATGGTTCTTCCATTGTTGTTTCTGTGTGCAAAAAGTATTTTTTTTTGTTAATTTATGAAAAAAAGTAATTTATTATTTATCTAAAGAGATTATTTGTTTGACTGTACAGGTGACAACCCGTCAAGTCCAAGAGTTATAACCATGCTCTAATACCATTTGTAACAAACCTAAAAAATATTCCAAACTATACCAACACCAATTTAAATATATATATATATATATATATATATATATATTAGAAGGAAAAACTCATAAATTTGTTTTAAAATCACAACCTTTCCTTAGGTTAAAGAACTTGAACTCCCGGGTCTTTAATTTTAGAAGTTATGGCTCAACGAAGATGAGATTGCTTATAGATGTGTATGCGATATAGATTTGACTATGAGGTTAAATGGTGACTTACTTAGCTTCTGCTAACACACTTGGCCTTTTCTCTTATTGCCACACAGGTGCAAAAGCTTGAGGGTTATTTATGTAATACAGTTTATGGTTTGAACTACTTCCACATCCAACAATTTGGGTTGTTCATTAAGTAAGGGTATAATCACTCCAAACATGTGTTAAGGAAACTGAAGGGGAATTCAAAAGTGTAACCTTGTTCCACACAAAACCCTAAGTTTGATGTAAATTAGTTCATGTAATTCGGATGTTTATTCCATGCAACAAAGACTATGGAAAGGTTTAAATGCTTGTTTTGAAATTATCTAGGAGAAACAGGTGCTTTACAACTGGATTTGGTATTGATTACCCTTTTCAAGATAGGGTTAAAGCATACGTTGTACCTTTACCCTTCTTTACTCGTTCCTGAACTATTTGATGGAGTTGGGAGGTTTGTTTGGCTCTCATGGCGTCGCCACCACTTGCCTTTAGCTCCTCGTGACCTCTTTACACCTAAGAAACTGTTTCGCTTAGAGATTTGTTTTTCTTTTAGCATTATCGTGGTGTATGATATCCTAAACAAAAATGAGGTTGGAAACATACATTGAAAGTCTCTACGGTGTTAAGATACAGGTGGTTACAGTTCAATATTTTCTTCCATCTACACTACAACAAAGAACTTGGTAGTTCCATTCGTAGAGCTATATTCTGCTAGGTTTAGTCTTATCATACAGGTATGAACAACTACAGACCATTCGTTGATTATAGTATTGTTTTCCATGTTCATTTTCTTAGTTCCCATAACATTTTTATTTTATTATATAGGTATTACCAACAATAGTAGAATGATACCTATTTGGACCCTCTCCTATCCCGCCAAGACCCATTTGGACCTTCTCCTATGATGGGTTTGTAAGTCCCTGTTCACCTTTTAGTCAACTCTGTAGCATTCAAAATGGAGATGATTCTCAAGTTTTATTGTGTTGTTGAAAATCCAGAAAAGAAGAAGAGAGTGAGGTTTGGTATGGCTCATCTTACCTTTACGATTTCGAAGTTTCAGAGCTCTAGGTTCATTTAACCTACAGGAATATTTTTTCATAAGTACAAAAGGAATAGTGTTCCATCTGGTTACCCTTAGGGTTTCGAACTCTTTTTTATAAACAATATATAATGGTTAAGTGGATATTTTTTGGTTAACTTATCTCCATTTTGACTACTTATTGACTCTGATGGAAAAAACCCTTGTATAAATATTTCTGCTTGTGACATCGTTACATTTTGGCTTGTATGTGCAATATTTCAGTTTTGGATTATAAGTACTGTGTTACTTGCATACTTTTACTAATATGAACTTTGGATATATTTTTTAGTAAAAGTTAGCTTCATCTAATGTGGTCTGCGTAAATTGTAATCCTAACTATTGGCTCAGAATTTAGCCTCTATGGTTAGGTTTTACACTCCTACTTTGTTATCGATATCTTTGTTTAAATAAATACTATAAGGTTTTATTCCTAGTTAAGAGATGCATTTCTATACATCCATTATAACCAAATTTAATTTTACACTTCTATTATGTTATCAAGTCTGTAAATAAAGGAATAATATTATGGTTTGACTAGGGTTTTATTCTCATTCAAGAATTACATCTATGTTCGTATCTTATAGTCATATTTATTTTTATCACTAGCTAACTATTCTTAAATTTAAAAGAAACAATGTTAACCTTTTCCAAGTTTGTAAATAAATGGTTAAAATATTCAATAATTCTTGCCATAATACTCGTATAAAATAGAATTGAAACATAACCTATTTGTAACAAACAAGAGTCTGGTTAACTAGAATACATACCTGATCCTAATCTAGGAAAACGAAAGTTAGAAATCATGCACCACCCGGCCTTAGGAACCTAAAAAATTAGTAGTCTGCAAGAGTTCCACCCCCTTGCCCAAAATCGTGAGTTTAAATCTTACTTTCCATGGCTCCAATTTGCCACATTAGAGGAAATTTGGGGTCTAAAATGGGCCTTATAAGAAAACGTGCCAAAATACGTTTTTGTGAGTTGGAATTCAAGAACCAATAGAATTTCAATAA
>LPNX010287226.1:0-19204 GCA_001517045.1 Pseudotsuga menziesii
AGAACTAAGTGTAAGTTAAAAAAATTTAATTGGTTAATGAATATAGCCTAACTAAAACTCACATAAAATCAACAACCTTGCTTACCCTTCCTCCTCTATCTAGTCATCACCCTTCGGGGTATTTTGGGATAAGACGAAGGGCACAACTTATATAGTAATAGGTCCTTCACCCAATATTGTTCAAAACCATTAAAAATGGATGACTTGGAAGGTAGAGGGGGTAGAGAAGGAGGGCTTCTCACAGCGCTAAGCATCCTCCCTGTTGACCAACCTTGCATCCTGGAGGTGATCTGTGGATCTCCAGATAGGCTTAGTCCCATTGTGTTGAGAGTCCCGCACCTTCTCTTGGTTGAAGAAGAATATAGGTGTAAGGTAGTCACCTAGTTAGGCTATTACAATTCAGGGTAAATTGGTATCTGTCTACAAAACTTCTATTCATTTACTCTTTCATGCTTTTTTATGGTAAAATACCCTTTATAGTAAGTACTCTTTAACGTTTTTTATGGGAAAATGCCCCTTGTAGTACCCTTTCACATTTCTTACGGAAAAATACCCTTTATAGTACTCTTTCACGTTTTTAATGGAAAAATACCCTTTATAGTACTCTTTCATGTTTTTATGGAAAAATACCCTTTATAGTACTCTTTTACGTTTTTAATGGAAAAATGCCCCTTTATCCTTTCACGTTCTTTATGGAAAAATACCCTTTATAGTACTCTTTCATGTTTTTACGGAGAAATACCCTTTATAGTACTCTTTTATGTTTTTTATGGAAAAATGCCCCTTTAGTGTCCTTTCATGTTCTTTACGGAAAAATACCCTTTATAGTACTCTTTCACATTTTTTTTATGGAAAAATACCTTTTATAGTACTCTTTTATGTTTTTATGGAAAAATGCTCCTTGTAGTACCCTTTCACGTTTTTATTGCTCTTTATAGTACCTTTCACGTCTTTTACGGAAAAATGCCCCATTATAATACACTTCCCTTTATAATACCTTTTACATTTCTTACCAAAAATACCTTTTAATAAAATATACTTAAAAATAAATCCAATTTAAAAAAACAAATTCCACATTAATTGTGAAGTGTTACACAATGTATCACAAATATACCCCAATATATTGTTTTTGATGTTTTATTTCATAGGTGATATACTTTTTTTTTCTATTTTTACTAAAAAAAAATTTTTCTATTTTTGTAAAAATAATATTTGTCGGCCAAGATACAAGTGATCACCAATGGTCATAAACTATAAATTAGTTTTGTGCCCTTCAAATAAACAGTAAGTGATCATTTACATAGACTGTCGTTTTCATCTCTTTCTCGGTTAGTTGGCATTTGTTTATAGTTTTGTGCCCTTCAAATAAACAGTAAGTGATCGTTTACATAGACTGTCGTTTTCATCTCCTTCTCTGTTAGTTGGCATTTGTGGTCTTCGTCTCTTTATTGCTCGGTAGGGTTAAAGATATGGAGATGGAAACAGCATATGTCGATCTTGTTTCTGCGGAGTGGAACGATTTGCCTTATGATTTGCGAATGATGATATTATCTTGTCTTCCAGTGGAATGTTTGTATATATTTCGAATGGTCGCCAAGGAATGGAAGGACTTGCTTTCTTCAGTCTTTCATCGACACGTGGTCCGAGGTGCCTATCAACAACAGCAATCAACCACGGCTTGTTCTGTGTGAGTACAGGAATCCGGAAATTCCTTGCACGTCTTTCTGTTTCCAGACACGGAGCTGGATCAAGTCCAGCTTCACGCTCTCTTTCCTCAAGGACTCGATACCGGAAACCAACATCAGGTCCTCTGATCAAGGACTCTGCTTGGTAAGCTCATTACGCGGTCGACCGCTCAAGGTATGCAATCCTTATACGCAAACCTTCGTCGAAATTCCGGCCGCGCCATCCAGAGTGTGGGACATTGAACGCATCGTCGTCGATGATAACAAAAATTGGCGATCGGAGACTGCATACAAAGTGGTGGCTGTTGGTTATACAAATGGATGGGAAAGAGCGGTTGTGGACATTTACGATCCTTCCCAAAAACGATGGAATGTCGCAGGATACCTTCCCGAGGATGTAATACTGCCCACGGTCAATAACCTTCTTTTCTGCAACGGATCATTTTACTGTCATTGGCAGATGTAGCCAGGGCGTAAAAGTGGCCGGGGCGTTGTGGGTTTCACCATTCCATTAGAGGGAAACGGTTCAGCTGTAGTGCCCAGTGGTTCTTGTACCATTCCCTGAAATAGTGCGGGATGTGGATGGTGACCGCGATGTGCTGGTTCACCCACTGATGATCACATGCGGCTCGCGTCAATTATTAATCGCCTGCAAAAGGATGCCCATGCCCGTCGATTTGCGTCGAAGGGCAAGGGGAGGGCGAGTGAAGAACGAGGTGGTGATTATTCTGTGGGAGTTAAGGAATAATGAATGGGTGGAGATTACACGGATGCCTCCTTTAGTTCGCAGGGAGTGGATTAATAAAATTCCAGGAGATGAGGACTGTATTAGCTGCACTGGTGTAGGAGTTCACGTCTGCTTCATAACACTATCCTTCAACCGTCACGAACGAATAACACGAATAGTGGTGCTTGATTACAATTTAATCGATAACACATGGAATTGGCTGCCCAGCTGTCCGAGAAACGAAAGTTTCAAGCAATTCAAGTTCATCCAATTCGAGAGGGTAGCTTTTCAACCGAGACCATATATGAAAGTCGAATAGCACAGTACAATTTTCTTTAGAGGGTCAGTAACTTTGACCTTAATTTTTTTTTAAAAGGTCAGTAAAATAAGTTTTTTTTCTAATAAACTTAATGGTTCAAAAAATATGTTTTTTCCTAATAAATTATGTGTTTTATTGTAACAGGTGACATGTTTCATTCTAATAGTTTATGAGTGAGTTTGAATTTTTTTACAACCTCTTTATCACTATAGAGGAAAAGAAAAATTATTGGCTTGAGCTATTCAAGGAGATAAGTTCTCTTTAGATAAGGTTTGGGTGAATTAACTAGGGTGGAAGTGATTGTGTGTAAGTAAAACTTTTATGTACAAATTAAATGAAACATATCTACTATTGGAGCTAAATTTTCTCCTCCCTTCTTTTATTCTTCTTTCTCTCATTTTATACATTTCTCCTTGAAAGAAGGAAAAGTAAATTTTAGATGCTATTGTGTTATTTGTGATTATAATGACTACCTTGTATGCAATGTCTTAGTCAAATTGTGCAAACATCTTTTAGATTTTTTTAATTTTGCCACATTTTTGAAAATCAAGTTGAGACCATTATTTTGAGTTTTAGTGTAATGGTAAGGGGCTATCCATATCATTCAAACTTGGAACCCCTAGTTTGTGTTCATTTTGTGATCTACACAATTTTCCAAAATCCCCATGAAACTTCTGAGGATTGTCCTAGGGTTTGACCATGCAATTTTACAAATCATGACCAAATACCCTTACTGAATCATGACACTACATAGGACTCACAAAGACTTTGTTTTAACTTCTTGAGAGTTATGTTAGTTTCCTTTGAAATGTTTGTTTCAAGTCCTCAATGAATTGCATTAATTTATCATTAAAGTGCTTCAGTAAATGTCTCAATGGTTGTAGATTTCAAATTGTTTGAGTAAATGTCTTAATGGATGTCCATATCATGCATGCAAAATGTTTGAATAAATACATCAATGATTGTATATTTCATGAATAAAAAATGTTTGATTAAACCACTCAATGGTTGAATAGGTCAAGCATTAATGTCTTTGATTAAATGTCTAAAGGGTTGTAGCTTTGATGCATTCAAAGTGTTTGATTAATTGCCTAAATGGTTGTAGCTCTCATGCATGCTATATAGGTCAAGCATTAATGTATTTGATTAAATGTATCAATGGTTGTAGCTTTGATGCATTACAAGTGTTTGATTAATTGCCTAAATGGTTGTAGCTCTCATGCATGCAAAGTGTTTGGTGAAGTTCTTTCAATGGTTGTAGCTTTCAAGCATGTAAAATGTTTGGTTAAGTGCCTCAATAAATGATAAATCCATTTTCTTTTGATTTAGAATTCTAGGTATTTGTCTAACTATGATTATAACAACACTATTATGTTAATGAAAATATTGTTTCTCTTTTTCTTTTAATTTAGGAATCTAGGTATTTCTCTAAATTATGTTATTGCAAAGGTTCTTTAATAATTCATCTCATGCATGAAGGGACTTAATCCTTATGTTAATTTCATGTTGTGGAATTAATGCACTCTTTAAGTCTTTTGATGAACTAAGCTCATTGTATTATATTTATCTTCTCAACTCTATTATTATAATTACATTTGAGACATGAGTTTAATTATTGTTAATTAAAAATAAATAAAAAAGAGGAGTCTTAATGCCCCATGAGACCCTTGTTTATTTTTTTATGTTGGTAAGGTGGGAACTTACGTATGGTATCAAACTGAGCCACAATGCTAGGGCCTAATGGCCCTACATACTTGCTCGTAGATTGACCTATGATTGTTGATTTTTTCTTTGTTTTTTGCATCTATGTTGGTTGAATTGTTGTGTTTGTTTACTTGAATGCATGTTTGTTTCATGTGGTATATTTTCTGACTATTAGATCAATTCATTAAGGAACTTGTTGGAAGAAGGAATACTTCCTTATATATTCTTTGTATTTTTGTCGAAAAACTATGGAAATTATGTTTTAAAAGAAATTAAAGAAATGCTATGAAAGGGCATGCTTGAGTAATTGGGATTAAAAGTAAGTTTGTGAATATATTAGATGGGTGATAGATGTATATGGTGTATATTATTTGCTTTGTTTTATATGGTTAAGGATATCATCGTGGTATGGATAAAAGGATTGTGGAAACCACTTTAAGAAAACTTGGAATACAATTGGATGATATGAACTAGTTCGAATAATTTCAAATCATTTGGATAATGTATTAGGTAAGAACCAATTATTTATACTCTTTTATTTTATTTTTATTTTTTTGTGTGATTGATTGATGTGAAATTAATATGATTTTGAAATTCTTGAAATTGTGACAATTTTCTTTTGAAGAATTAATGGTCTATTTTTCTTATTGACTTGAGAAGAAATATTTTTATCACATTTAAAATAGATATCATATATTTGGGTCAAAGAAAGGTAGAATAGTATTCTTGGAAATTTTATCAGTTGTATAGACCACCATTTAACATTAGTTGAATGATGATGAATACAATTGGACACACCTCCTTCCTGCAATTCACACGTAGGTGTTGGAAAAGCTATCAACAAAGCTATATGTCGATGTCAGGGTGGGCTTCTGAATTATATCTTCTCCTTGACTTGTTTGAATGTGGTTTGAACCTTTTGAACTCTATTTCCATGAACCAAGCGATGTTCTCACAAATTTGCCACTTGAGGATTCACTCAAAATTCAACTAGTAGTATTCCTATTAAGCGTAACATGGTGGTTCCAATACCTTATGCTATAAAATGACATGTGGGTGTGGCATATTTGTGTTATGTTAAAGCTCAACCACATTTGGAAGTTGAACATGGACCTAGGAGCACATATGGCCTTGAACGAAGCATATGATATGGTTAATGGAGTAGAGAACGAAGAAGTTGATGTTTCAATAGAAGAGAAGCTGCACGAGAATTCTTGTGGCAGTAGGTTCAAGCGTCTTAACTCCTTAGATTTGGAGTCGAGTACAGTTTTTGGAATGTCTACTCATGGATCGGTTAGTATCACAAATAAAATGCATTTATATTATGTTATAAGGCTTGGGACTCTTTTATATCTCTATAACAATTCAAGAAAATTTCAAGTAAAATTTTCTAGTTGATCTGTTAATTTGAGCTTGTGCTTGCTTCTTTTGCATAATCTATTGGTAACGGCCTCCATTCTGCAGTTGGCATTTCAAAGTATTGGGGTCATTTACAGAGATATAGGAACCTCTCTCCGATATGTGTTTGTTGCCACTTTTACATATGGTATCCATCATTTAGATGATATTCTTGGTGCATTGCCTCTCATAATTTACTTCCTCACTCTTTTTCCACTTATCAAATACATTTTCAATGTACTTTGGGCCAATGATGATACAAAAATTATAGATTCTTTACAGTTAATTTGCTTTAGTATTTTAATTTTTGGGTATAAGTTGATTGTAAAGATTTATGAGATGGAAGGTGGGACATTTGCACTTTATTCTTTGATATGTTGACATTCAAAATTGAGCATCATTCCCAATCAACAAGAAGAAGATACAGAGATTTCATCGTATAAGCATTAGAGGAAATTTGAGGTCTAAAATGGGCCTCCTAAGGAAAATGATAAAATAATAGTTAAAATCATATAATAATAGTTAAATAATAAAATATAGTTATTAATTTTGGAGTAAAAATGAAAAAAACTATTTTTTTTGTTCGTATTTTCGACATATCTCCCTATGTTTTTACTCAAATTTCGAGCGAGGGAGCTCGTTGGATGTGGAATTTAATTCCACATCCAACAAGTACCCACACTACATACTTTTGATAGACCCATCTACCCAAAAACAAGAAATTCCTTAAAACAAAATGTGATGATGACATCATCATCATGTTTTTTCAGGTATTTTGTTTTTGGGGTAGTGGGGTCCATCAAAAGTATGCAGTGTGGGTACTCGTTGGATACGAAATTAAATTCCGTATCGAACGAGCTCTCTTGCCTCATATTTGAGTAAAAACACAGGGAGATGTCGAAAATATGAACAAAAAAAATAGTTCTCTTTTATGACAAATATGTCAATTCAACCATTATGGTTGACTCATTTTATTGAAATTCTATTGGTTCTTGAATTCTAACTCACAAAATTTATTGTTGGCACTTTTTCTTATAAGGCCCATTTTAGACCCCAAATTTCCTCTAATGCATGCATCTCCCAGTAGAGAGTTCAAAAGAGCTTTGAAGATAAAATAAGATTTAGAAAAAGTGATGCTGTGTTGATGCATGGAAAAATTCTAGGTACCAAATAGTAGATATTCTCCACAGTGAACAATCCCAATTAGATCAGACACCGTTTGGTGTGGGCGATCTGTCTGGTTCATAGTTCCGACTATCGTAGATTAAGTTATTTTAATCTTTTACTGGTTACATCTTAGTCCATAGTTTATATGATTTCTATTTAAAGAATGATATGTAGGTTCCTAAGCTAAATGCACATCTAATCTAATTCTAAAAGGAAACTATTCTATCACTGCCTCGGAGCAAATTTAGAGTTGAAACAAATATACTCTAAATGCTCATAAAGGTCTAACATATAGATGCACCAACACACTAATCACATTCACAATAGAAAGAATACCAGCGGTAGCTCTAATATCATTAAACAATTTATTACTCTGTTAATGAAGAAATTTATATAGAAAACAAACATTCATGACCAAGGATATAGTTCCAGGGAGTTAGAACAATCTCATTGTATGATGTACATAAGTAAGAAGAAATAGTTCTATAGTATGCATTCCACACATTTCGATTAAATCTCTACCCAATCCCTTTGTTCCAGCAAAATGATCTGTCTTATTAGAAAATAGGTAGCTCTTTTACACAATAGTCCAACATTCCATTTACCAAGAAAATGTCCTTACTATGATGCTCTTCACCTCTATTTATACTATCTCTCTACATCACCCAGGAGTTTCCCAGGATCTTTATTCACCTAATTGGATAAATCTAATGGTTTCATAAAAGAAAACAAAAAAAAAATTACACAGGACTTGCCCTGATGGAAATACACGCTCCTTTATTTTTCCTGCAAGATATCCTCCGTCCATCCTACAATGTCTACAAGATTTCACAGCTCTGAAATATCCTTCTTATGTGCACATTCAATCCATGAAATTAACCTCAATCATTGATTTATATCAAACCTTCATCTCAACCATTGAAAGATGTGGCCCTTTAACAAATTTCATGAATTTCAAAAGTTCATTCCCCCATGCTTGTTGAATCACCGAAAATTTTCTCCACCGTAGATCTAATCTTCATTAGATCTCCTTTGTTGAAAGATGTGCCCTTTAACCAATTCTGTGGATTTGAAAAGTTCATTTCCATGAGCATGTTGAATCAAAGAAATGCACATCCACCATATATTTGACTACACTTTCAATCTTGGCCTTTGAAAAATGTAGGTCTTACCACATTCTACCGATTTGATAAATGTATTTCATTTGCGCAAGTTAAAACAACGGAATTCTTCAAGACAGTAGATCTATATCTACCATGAATCTCAGTCATTGAAAGATGCAACCTTTAATCGATCTCGCAATCGCCCATCCTAACTAGGTGAACCATAATTCCTATGAATATAAAGAAAACATCATGAGAGATATTTTTTGATGAGGAAACAACAATAATTTGTCAATGGCAACTATAACTAACCACTGTATTTTCAATTGTAAGTTTAATGATATGTGTCATTTATTTGAATAGAACAAAAACATGATGATTAGAGCCCTCTTAAGAAAACAAATCATCTAGTTTAAGTTTCGGGAGAAATATTTCTCAGTTTCCCCAATGGTTCACATTCAAAAACAAAACAGAGGTCAGACAGCTCAGAACCCGAAGTCCCCAAAGTCAGAGATACTGTTATGAAATATATTTCCAAAGGATACCATGTATACCATGATATGACAGAACAACATGAACCTATAGATTCACCTCATGAGAAGAAACCCTAGAATAGACGACCAAAATGGGCACAAGAAGAAATCAAAGATGCAGAGAGGTATGTGCTCTAGAAGGGTGTTTCAAATAAAGTAAGAGAACAAGATGTTACTTAAGCTATGTATCACTACTTTGTGACCTCATTGATGAATAACCTTCCAACTATGAGGAAGTAACATAAAATAATGAATGGAAGGATGCCATAATTGTAGAATATCAATCGATCATGAAGGATGATGTATGGGAGTTGGTCTCGAGAACAGAAGAAAAGTCCGTAGTGTATTCCAAATGGATCTACAAGATCAATCATGTAACAGACAGGAGCATTGAAAAATACAAGGCAATATTTGTAGCACATGGTTTCTCCTAAAAAAAGGCATAGATCATGAGGATACATTTGTATGTTTAGTGAGAAATACATCCATCATATTTATACTTTCATTATCCCCAATAATGAAACTAACATTTTTTAATACAAAATATGACGGCATAGATGTCCTATTTTTGACATCATGCTTTCGACCATCCGACAATCAACTTCTTTTTTAAACATCGGTTGCACTTTGGTAGATATTTGACATTAAAATGAACACATCAGATTTATGACTTAGCCTGGTCAGATATCCGACGACTCCTCTTTTAATATTTTTCGTTGAAAATCCGATACATTTCACTATATAAGAGGTAAAAAATATGACAATTTTCACTGTATAGGAGGTTAGATTATTTGTAAGGATCCTTCGAATCTCCCACACATTTCACTGTAGAAGAGGTCAGAAATCCGACACATTTCATTGTATGGGAGGTCAGATTATTTGTAAGGATACGTCCAATATCTGACACATTTCACTTTATAATAGGTCGAAAATATGATAACTTTCATTGTATAGAAGGTTATATTATTTGTAAGGATCCATCGAATATCTGACACATTTCACTGTATAAGAGATGGGAAATCCGATAAAGTTTATTGTATAGAAGGGAATATTATTTGTAAGGATCCGTTGAATGTATGACTCCTTTAGCCATCGGTGGTATAATGATATCATCGGATTCTATGGAGGTGGTTTTCAGATAGCTAAAAACTTTAGTCGTGAGTGGTATGTCGATGGCGTTGGATTCTATGGAGGTGGTCTTCAGATATCCAATGAATATGTGGAATTTAAAAACAAATACATAAATCGCGTGACTAATTATACCCATATCAGTACTCAGTTTATGGTATGGTGACACCAAATGAATGATCAACATTTACACATAGATACAAGACAAATTAAGTGCATGCATTATCGATGGAGAAGCTTTTTCCAACACTGAATAAATCGTAATGAGAACAATGAAATCCATAACGATATATTGTCTATTGATTAACATGTTCATATTATAAACTCCAGAGATTTCTCAGCATAAATATGTCAAAAGAGAATCTTAGCATCAATGTTCAGAAGTAGATGTTTCTTTGTGAAAATTAAGGCCTTACTTCACACCTTCATGTAAATATGTCCCTCTATTCTTCTTGGAATAGAGAAAAGAAATATTTCCACACCATATTTAAGGAATTTAAATTGAAGGTTAGAGTAGTAATAAATGTATTTATTTATAGTTTATAAATAGCTACAACAATTGTAATAGGAAAATAAATACCAAGAGTGTGAACAATCAAGTATCTCAATTCCCAAACTTTCATGTCATGATAGAGTTGTTTGAAGGTCTCAAGGAAAGCTTCATAGGAGCTTGTCTATGTTTGATCCTAAGCATGCGACAATATTAATATTTAAGTATCAAGAAGATGAAGATGTTTAAAGGTCATGTCATATTCAAGATTATGATGAAAAACTTGTCTCAGTAATAGTAGGCATTGAAATATAACCACTTACAAAAGATATGAAATTTTTTTTCAGCATTAAAAATTAAAATCCAATAAACGAAAAGACCCAAGTTAGTTTCAAATCATCATAGAAATTAATAGAGGAAAATTCTAAGCCATCTCATAAAACAGAATTGAATTACTAAGTATACTGAAAGAAATACTCTTGTAGAAAAATTCATTTTTCCATGTTCGTTATAATCTTCAACCATTGATGATCTGAAAATGAATTATGTAGGATATTTAGGTAAATAAAGTGCATTGTATTTTTCATCTTCCATTAAGTTTTTTTATTATAAGTATTTATCTGACTCCCTGTAATCCTTGGAGGTTTCAGCCGCTATATTTCCATTGGTATAATATGTACCAAATGTAATGGAATGTTTACCCATGGTTATTAAAGGACATAAAATATACAAGGACCTTGATCTTCTAAGTTAAGAACCTACAAGTGAGTAAAATGGCATTACAAAGTTGCGAATTTCTGTAAAGGTGTTTAAAAATTTATCAATGAAAAGTATTGATGGCTTAGGCCATCTACTCCTGAATGAAGATGTTAGGATTATTAATCCTCCCTTGTCCAAATTTGGTCATATGTCTAAATTGGCAGTCATGTCTAAATCGGGAGTCCATCTAGTCTATTTATAGTCTTTAACACCATTGGGTCCACTTGGCCTAATTGGGGCACATGTTTTAGTTACTAAAGTGTGGGGAACACTAATGTAGACTCACTGCCATTGATTGCACTTGATTGCATCAGTTTAGGATCCTCCTAGACCAATCCCTACAATTTAGGAAGCCACTAGGAGTGCCAAAACCAGCCAAGGTCGGTTCAGTTCAATTAATGACTAGTTAAGCTTAGTTAGGAGTTAGTTACATTCAGTTCTAGTCCTCTACATTCAGTTAGCACTAGGTTTACTTGATTGCACTCATGTGGGGTGCATTTCTTACCTACCACAGTCAGTTAACCTTAGTCAACAATGAATGTAACACTTGTGTTGTGTTTTAGAGCTCTGATTAACTCCAGTTATGGTTTAGACAAAGTCAGTTAACTACTAAGTCCTTAGATAGTGATTTAAACAAGGTCTTAGTTACCTACAGTCAAGTAGAGTCTATCAATTCGAATTTCCTCATGTGGATTCCAATTTCATGTGGCTATTAAAGCCATTTTACTTCATTGTAATTATTATCTGATTACCTTTGATTAGTGAAAGCATTCACAGCTGCAAGTCATTTTTTCACTATTTCATTCTTCAATTGCTGAGTAAATTGTGAGATTTAATTTGTGAGTTATGTATTTGTCTACAGATCTATGTGCTCAAATTTACATGGTATTAGAGTCTCGGTGGGCAAGAATCCTCTCCTCCTCAGATCTCCAGCCAAATCATTTCTTTTGGCAATTTCTCTTTCTAGTACTGCACCAAAAGCGGAGAATTTACCACTTAATATCCCAAGTTAAGAAATTGTTGATCAAGCTTGCTTGATCAATTATGTTGGGTGTGAAGGAAATTCCAAAAGTGCAAACTGTCGACCTTACTTTGTATGTTTGATTGTGTGATAGGTTATCAACTTTTTTTATAGCATTTGCTACAAGTAGCCCTTCTTCTCACTGCATTCGATACAACAACTCAGTTCTTCCTACTACATTCGAAATGGATCATCCAATAGAGCCTCTCGCTCCCTTCAACTATCACCAGTGGAATGCAGACATGGTGGTAATGATTCGCACCAAAGGGCTCTTTAGACTCATAGAATAAGCATAGGAAGAGCCATATTTATATAAAGACAAAGATGAGTACATGAACAGGATTGATGAAGCCCATGGACACTTGCTCTCCTTAGTATCTAAAGATCTTTGGTTCCACATCCTAGAATTGAAGACTCCCAAGGAGGTTTGGGAAAATCTTTCCTCCCTATTTGATAGGCATGATGAGATGAGGATCCATCAGCTAGAAAATGATCTGATTACTCTCAATCCATCCAATTTCAAATCTTTGAATGAATTCTTCACAAAGTTCAAGAACCTGATATATCTATTAAAGCAATGCAAAGTGGAGAAGGATGGAGATCAGATCATCCTTGATATTATCACAAAGCTCAATGCAGACTACCCAGTCTTTGCATCCACCTTCCAAACAGTAAGGCTCACTACTTCAAATTGGAAGATGCCCACTCTTAATGCTTTAATCCAATCTCTTATTTCTGAGAATGATAAATTGATCCAAATGGGGATCATTCGATCTCCCAAAGATCTAGCTCTAGCTGCAAGAGGAGATAAGGTAGCGAATGACAAAGGGAAGCAAAGAGATGAATCCCCTGTGAAGAAAGAGAAGTCAAAAGAACCTTTAGGTTCGAAGAGAAGCAGGAAGAATGGAAAAGTTAAGGTCCTCTGCTCTTACTGTGGAAGGGGCTTCCATTTAGAATGCTCCTGTATGAGAAGACAACTTGATGAAATGGCTCTTGTTTTGAAAAAGCACAACATTTCTGTACCTACTAGCACAAGGAAGGATGAATCTGAAGAAGAAGCATATGAAGAATACAAAAGAAAAGGACATGCACTGAAGGCTTGCTGCACATTAGCACTTGTCTTCCTCATTGATTCTACAGCTTCCAACCATATGGTTACATCCAGAGAATCATTCTCTTCCTTTTAGTCCTTTGATGGTTCTAGTATTTAGATGGGAAATAATAGTAAATTCAAAGAAAAGGGGAAGGGCTCTATCTAACTTGAACATGGAAGGTTCAAAGATGTTCTATTTGTTCCCTCCATAGCTTCAAACCTGTTATCTATCTATCAGATGACCCATACTGGATCTCCAAAGTGAGTGATATTTGGTCCTGACTCAGTGGAGATCACAGATATATCTACTCGGAGCATCATAGAAAAGGGTACTGCAAATCATGCTTCAAAAGAATATGTGTTCTCACATTTCATGCCTCCTTCAGAACCAGTGCACTCTCAGTAGCCACCTGCAAGGGAAGGTAAAATCATTGCATCTACTTCTTTTACAGCTTCTACTTGTATTGCAGATCCATCTATATCAGTTTATGACCTTGAGATTCAGGGTTACTCAGATCTAGATTCAGTCCCTACTTCCAAACTGGAAGCTAGGAAGATGACTGGAAACTCACCTGACACTCAAAAAGGAAAGACTCTTGCGCTATGTCATGATATCTTACCTCCTCCAAGGAGATGCAATAGGATCCCTATAAGATGCTATATGGTAAGGGATCAGTCTTACTACATTAAGAATAATGGATATTATCGTACACCTCTTCATTCAGCAAGAGACAAAGGTTACATTCCTCCATCCTTCCATCATCATTTTTGGAGAAGAAGGAGAAGTCTACATGCCAGGCCCCAGAATACATATGCACAACACACCATGCATGTTGCTTCACTACCTCACAGAGATGAAGATTGCAGCAACATATTTTCAAGTTTTTTAAACTTGAGACCTGATTCTACCTGCTTAGTTAGAAGGAGGTATTTTTTCCCATAAGGTTTTTGCCCCAGCTCCTTGTATTAAGCAGTTACTTTATTTTACTTGATGTAATGGGTGACCTATTGTTTTAGTTACCGTGGTGCATATTTTTTCCAAGTTATCATTTAGCGGGGGTGCTAGGATTATTAATACTCCCTTGTCCAAATTTGGTCATATGTCTAAACTGGGAGTCATGTCTAAATCGGGAGTCCATCTAGTCTATTTATAGTCATTAACACCATTGGGTCCACTTGGGATAATTGGGGCACATGTTTCAGTTACTAAAGTATGGGGAACACTAATTGAGGCTCACTACCACTAATTACACTTTATTGCATCATTTTAGGAGCCTCCTAGACCAATCCCTGCAATTTAGGAAGCCACTGGGAGTGCCAAAACAAGCCAAGGTTAGTTCACTTCAGTTAATGACTAGTCAAGCTAAGTTAAGAGTCAGTTACATTCTATTCTAGTCCTCTACATTCAGTTAGTGCTAAGTTTACTTGACTGCAATCATGTGGTGCACATTTCTTACCTACCACAGTCAGTTAACCTTAGTCAACACTGAATGTAACACGTGGGTTGTGTTTTAGAGCTCCGATGAGCTCTAGTTATGGTTTAGACAAGGTCAGTTAACTACTGAGTCCTCCAATAGTGATTTAGACAAGGTCTTAGTTACCTACAGTCAAGTAGAGTCTATCAATTCGAATTTCCTCGTGTGGATTCAAATTTCATGTGGCTATTAAAGCCATTTTACTTCATTGTAATTATTATCTAATTACTTTTGATTAATGAAAGCATTCACAGCTGCAAGCCATTTTTGCACTGTTTCATTCTTCAATTTTCGAGTAAATTTTGTGATCTACTTTGTGAGCTATGTATTTGTCTACAGATCTATGTTCTCAAATTTACATGGTATCAGAGGCTCGGTGGACAAGACTCCTCTGCTCCTTAGATCTCGAGCCAGATCATTTTTTTTGGCAATTGCTCTTTCTAGTACTGCACCAGAAGCGTAGAATTTACCACTTAATATCCCAAGTTAAGAAATTGTTGATCAAGATTGCTTCATCAACTATGCTAGGTGTGAAGGAAATTCCAAAAATGCATACTATCGACCTTACTCTGTATGTTTGATTATGTGACAGGTTATCATCTTTTCTTACATCATTCGCTACAAGCATACCTTCTTCTCACTGCATTCGCTACAAAAACTCAGTTCTTCCTACTACATTCGAAATATCTCATGCAATAGAGCCTCTCACTCCCTTCAACTATCACCAGTGGGAGGCAGACATTGTGGTAATGCTCCACACCAAAGGGCTCTTCAGACTCATAGAAGAGGCAGAGGAAGATCCATATTTAGATAAATACAAATCTAAGTACATGAACAGGCTTGATGAATCCCATGGACACTTTCTCTCCTCAGTCTCTAAGGATATTTGGTTCCACATCCTAGAATTGAAGACTCCCAAGGAGGTTTGGGAAAATCTTTCCTCCCTATTTGATAAGCATGATGAGATGAGAATCCATCAGCTAGAAAATGATCTAATTACTCTCAATCCAACTAATTTCGAATCTCTAAATGAATTCTTCACAATGTTCAAGAACCTGATATATCTATTAAACCAATGCAGAGTGGAGAAGGATGAATATCAGCTCATCCTTGCTATTCTAACAAATATCAATGCATACTACTCAGTATTTGTATCCACCTTCTAAATAGTAAGGCTCACTACTCCAAATTGGAAGATTCCCACTCTTAATGCTTTCATCCAATCTCTTATTTCTGAGAATTATAAATTGATCCAAATGGGGATCATTCGATCTCCCAAAGAGATAGCTATAGTTTCAAGAGGAGATAAGGTAGCGAATGACAAAGGGAAGCAAAGAGATGAATCCCCTATGAATAACAAGCAGTCAAAAAAACCTTTAGGTTTGAAGAGAAGAAAGAAGAATGGCAAAGGAAAGGTCCTCTGCTCTTACTGTGGAAGGGGCTTCCATTCAGAAAGCTCCTATATGAGAAGACAACTTGATGAAATGGATCTTCTTTTGAAAAAGCACAACATTTATGTACCTGATAGTGCAAGGAAGGATTACTCTAAAGAAGAAGAAGATGAAGAATAACAAAGGAAAGGACATGCACTAAAGGCTTGCTGCACATCAGCACCTATCTTCCTAATTGATTCTAGAGCTTCCAACCATATGGTTGCATCCAGAGAATCATTCTCTTCTTTTCAGTCCGTTGATGGTCCTAGTATTCAAATGGGTAATTATAGTAAGATCAAAACAAAGGGGAAGGTCTATGTCCAACTTGAACATGGAAGGTTCAAAGATGTGTTATTTGTTCCCTCCCTAGCTTCAAACCTATTATCTGTCTATCTGATGACCCATACTGGATCTCCAAAGGGAGTGATCTTTGGTCCTGACTCAGTGGAGATCACATATATCTCTACTAGGAGCATCATAGCAAAGGTTGTTGCAAATCATGCTTCAAAAGCATATGAGTTCTCACATTTCATGCCTCCCTCAGAACCAGTGCACTCTCAGCAGCCACCTATAAGGGAAGGTACAATCAATGCATGTACTTCTTTTATAGCTTCTACTAGTATTGTAGATCCATCTATATCAGTTTATGACATTGAGATTCAGGCTAACTCAGATCTAGATTTAGTCCCTACTTCCAAACTGGAATCTAGGAAGATGACTGGAAACTCACCTGACACTCAGAAAGGAAAGACTCTTGTGCTATGTCACGCTATCTTACCTCCTTCAGGGAGATGCAATAGACTTCCTGCAAGATGCTATATGGCAAAGGCCCAGTCTTACTACATTTAGAAGAACATATATGATCATACACCTATTCATTCAACAAGAGACAAAGGTTACATTTCTCCTTCCTTCCATCATCATTTTTGGAGAAGAAGGAGAAGTCTACATGACAGGCCCCAGAATACCTATGCACAGCACACCATGCATGCTGCTTCACTACCTCACAGAGATGAAGATTGCAGCAACATAGTTTCAAGTTTTTCAAAATTGAGACCTGATTCTACTTTCTTAGCTAGATGGAGGGATTTTTTCCCATGTGGTTTTTGCCCCAGCTCCTTGTATTAAGAAGTTACTTTATTTTACTTGATGTAATGGGTGAACTATGGTCTTAGTTACTAGGGACCATAGTTTGTCCAAGTTAGCATTCAGGGGGGTTGTTAGGATTATTAATCCTCCCTTGTCCAAATTTGGTAATATGTCTAAATTTGGAGTCATGTCTAAATCGAGAGTCCATCTTGTCTATTTATAGTCATTAACACCATTAGGTCCACTTGGCCTAATTGGGGCACATGTTTCAGTTACTAAAGTGTGGGGAACACTAATGTGGACTCACTGCCACTGATTGCACTTGATTGCATCAGTTTAGGATCCTCCTAGACCAATCCCTACAATTTAGGAATCCACTGGGAGTGTCGAAACCGACCAAAGTTAGTTCACTTCAGTTAATGACTGGTCAAGCTAAGTTAGGATTCAGTTACATTCAGTTCTAGTCCTCTACATTTATTTAGCGCTAGGTTTACTTGAATGCACTCATTTGGGGTGCATTTCTTACCTACCATAGTCAGTTAACCTTAGTCAACCCTAAATGTAACACTTGAGTTGTGTTTTAGAGCTTCGATGAACTCTGGTTATGGTTTAGACAAGGTCAGTTAACTACCAAGTCCTCCGATAGTGATTTAGACAAGGTCTTAGTTACCTACAGTCAAGTAGAGTCTATCAATTCGAATTTCCTCATGTGGATTCAAATTTCAAGTGGCTATTAAAGCCATTTTACTTCATTATAATTATTATCTGATTACTTTTGATTAATGAAAGCATTCACAGCTGCAAGCCATTTTTGCACAATTTCATTCGTCAATTGCTGAGTAAATTGTGAGATCTACTTTGTGAGCTGTGTATTTGTCTACAGATCTATGTGCTCAAATTTACAGAAGAAAAATTACAAGGGGAAGAAAGAACATGAATATCTTATAGATGGCACACGTTATAAACTTGATAGTCCATTCAAGTGCCAAATTAGTTTTTTACTTGTATAAAAATCACTCAAAGGAGGTTGAGAAAGCTAAACATGAGGAAATTCCATCATAAAATATAGATGTAATATAAAAAAAGGTGAGGTAGTAAACCCATGAAAATTCTCCTTGTTAATATTCAAATCCATATCCATGCTATAAGGAAAAATATCCAATGACCGAGGTGAGATCATCTACATATTAATTTAAATAAAATAGACATCCAAAGTCATGTAAACATCAAGGTACGGTTTGGATATAATGAAAGTAGGACTTGGGAATCAAAATTGTGTACCTTTCTTATGTAGGTTGGTCCAAGATTTTATTAATCATTCAACTTTGGATTCCAAACGTTCAACTCCTTCACTTGAATACTTGGAAAATAGAATCAATACCTTACTCAAAATCTTATCGCTACAATAAAATAACTATGAATTGAGACAATGGTTAAAGGTGAAAATGATGGAAAAAAAATTGCACTAAAGTTCATATGTAAAGTAGCAATAAGAGAGTAAAATATCTTATGTTTCTAACAGTTCTGGAAATAAAAATGAAAGATGAAAATATGCAAATTTGCATTGATACATCATCCCTCTTTATGTCCTTTCTATTGTGTTTGAGCTTTGGGGGAACATAAAAGCATGATATCATATGAGATAAGATAATTTAGTAATGTTTGGGAAAGAACAAAGAATAAGTTGTTGTGGATAGAAAATATACTCATTAGAAACCTCAAAGTGGGAGTGTCAATATCACTCCTAAATGTTAATGAAAGATACAAAGTAAGAGAAAAAGAGAAATACATGAGAAATGGAAAACTGGAAGATAAAATACTAAACCTTGGAAATAAAAGAGACACTAATCAATATCAAATATAGAAGTATAATAAGATGGAGGTTAGGGATCCTTGTCATCATCAATTGTTGTGATGGATCCCATGAAAATCCAAATAAGATCATTTAATGAATCCTCATGGAGAGAGACCTTGGATAGGAGAACTTGGAAGGAAAAAAGGGGTATCATGTCAAAAAACCCCTAACATCCAAGGCTGAAGGGAAGAAACTAGTGATGGGTGCCTAACCACTTGGTTTAGG
>LPNX010287226.1:19269-220530 GCA_001517045.1 Pseudotsuga menziesii
CCTCTACATCCATTTCAAGGAAGATTGCACGATGCTTAATACCTACAATAATCAAGGCATGTAAAATAAGGAAGTAATGGGCCTGTGGTGCAAAGTTTGGAGCAATCTCACAATATCTCTAGTTTGTGAATGGTCACTTCTTGTATGTATAAGATTACACACCCATGAATAGGATAATGAAAGAATATGGAAACATAACCTCCAAAAATCATGGAACAAGTAGTGGTATCTTCCCTAGATATCATAAAAAACATGACATCTAAATATTGAGACATATCTAGCAAATGGTATAACTAGAGGATGTTCTCCATTAGTGAGATATGGTGGTTTGATTCAACTCATAAACATTGAGACCAACCCACAACTAAGCGAACAAAATCTTGAGACCATGTGATAATGGCATTAAATGTAATCGAGACAAAAATGAAACCATCCTTCAACTATAAAAGGCCCCCATTAGCCATTGTCGAAAGGGAAAGATGGTTATAGGCTTGATATTTCCTATAAAAGAGTCTATCTGGATGAATCACATTGTCATTTAGAGAAAGAGATATATGGATGGTATCAAGGTCTTTTTGGATTTTAGAAGGTAGCTATTCATGTATGTAGGAAATGAAGCATGCTCTTTATATGTATTCTTTGAATACCATCAAGTCAAGATGGAAAAAGAGGACAACCAAAATACCTCCTTTACCATTGATTGGAGTTTTTTTGCTTACAATGTGATACATTTTGGACTCAATAATTCACTAGCTTTATTCTCTATAATTATGTACAAAAAATGTTAATAGTTTTGAAAGAACTATGAAAATGGATGGCTATAAATAAAAATGTTTTAAATAAACTACAATTTAGAGGTATGTCATGATATTGCATCATTTCTCTGACCCATGTCCTGTAAATACACATATGTTGTCGATACTTATAATTTCTTGGAACAAATTTCCATGATTTGTGGAGCTTGACAATGTCTACATCTGCTTTACCTTTCAAAACATATTTCAACATACTACAAATAATTTTCTATTGCAATAATTTCATGTTAGGACCCCTCAAATAAAGATTTTCTTGTTTATGAAAATAGAGAAATGAAGCTAAAAAAATGCAGTCTCAGTAGTGTGTCTTAGTGAAGAAAAACAACATTAACAATGAACATTTAATTACGTCTAATGAACATTTTAATTTAATAGTGTAAATTAAAATAATATTCAAGTAAAATATTGGGTAATATGAATTCACCTGAGGAAACATGGAGAACACCAAAACAAATTATATAATACCACTGGGCACATCAAAACGCTAATTTCCTTATGAAATTTCAAAATGTTTCCAAACGCTATCTGTAACAAGTTCCAAGGGATGAGTGAAATCACCAAAAGTAAAATTTAAACACTACAATTATACACTAGAATAAATTTTATAAGTCATGGAATACATACTATGACATTAATGCTTTAAAGAAATAACAGTGGGAAAATGATAGTTCCTTACCATTCATTGATCTCCTCTCTCTTTTGAGAATAATTTAATATTCTCTATTGAATAGGGCCAACCAAATGAAGGTGGAAGCCCTTATGTACCCTCCCCCCTCACATCACTCTCAATACCGCATACAATCTAACATTCATTAAATCATTCATTCATTCAGTCATGAAATTAATTCAATAAAGGATACCATTCATTCAATCACCACATTCATGCAATAAAAACTAACATTCATTAAACCATTCATTCATTCAATAGGGAAAACAAATACATGACATTATATTATAAAAACTAATTACACAATATTTCTTCAGTCAATTCTTTCTAGTTTTTCTTCTCTTTACAAAATCAACAAGAAGCGTAATTTCTGGAATCTGTCTGTAATTTCTTGGTGCTTCATCAAGTTTCCCTGATATCTTCCTAGTAGAGTGCTCATGATGTGGATTTTGTGGCAAGCGGCTGCAATAATGTGAAAATGTAGCATACATATATTTTGTTATTATAATTACAAGTGTTTCATTAAAAAAAACATTACAACAGTGTTTTTTTACCTTTTGTGGCCACATCATGTTCTTCATATCCCTATCTAGGCTCAACCTATATAGTGTGACCCTCTACAAGCTCTGCAGTTGAAATATGGAGAAGTACAATTAATGTTCACCATATGAAATTCTATATATAAACTTTTAGCATATGAATAAGTTCATTAGGAGGATTCAAACCATAATATCCAATTGATTGACATCTGTTAGTGCTAGAAATTGTTCCTAGACTACCATAAGAACAAGCTAACACAATCTCAAACAAAAATAAAATAGAATTGGTTTTTTAGGGATTTTGGTTTATAGTTTTGGTTGAAAACTTCATCAACAAGGAGGAAAAAACAACAACAAGCTAATACATAACTGAATCATGCAAGTTAGATAAACTAGGGATCAAATACATTCCAATAAACCATAAACATTACACATGAAACACTAATTTCATCCACAATCTATAAGCATTTGCATGAATAAAACCTTTAAACAAGAAATGAAATTATAAACTGAGTAATCAACCTGATTAGAAATGAGACATAGGTAAAATGGCTTATCAGTTTATATATAATCAAAAAACAGTCATCCACTTACATAAGATTTCTGAGTGCTAACTTGAGAGATAATAGCACAAAAAAGGCCTCTCCTTGTGTGAAAATCCGAATCACCCTTACCTCTCATTTCTTTCGTTTAAATTTGTTTCATCCCAAAACAGTTACATAAATAACTAACTTAATTTAGGCTAAGGTTTGAAACTACTACTAAGATGATTGTCTTTTCAAAATAAAAATTTACTATTACAAAAGTTAACTACATGAAACTTGTCAGTATTAATCCTTATAGGTTCTTGGCTGCTTCAGCCAGCAATGCTATCCCTTCCAAAGCTTGATATTTCTTCTTAGTTCTTTGCTGTTTTTCTTCCAAGTCTTCAACCTTCTTTGATAGTCTTTCATTTTGCTGGGTTAAATCCTGAATTTTTTGATTCAATTCCTTAAATTGATTTTGAGTATTCTTATTTCTTCTAAGATATTCCTTCGAAACAGAAATTAACTCCTGATAATGAGTGTTTATGTCATTTAATTCTTCCCTTAACCTTTTTTTAGTCATGACTAAACCTTCATCTGTTTCACTCAGAAAACTGATTTGATACTTGCACTGCTTCAGTATTTTCTGTAGATTCTCAATATTAGAATCTATGTATAGTCCCTCCTTCATTGTAGAGGTCTTGTCTGATAACCATGGAATGTTCATTTTTCTAAATATCAAATCATCATCTTCATCTTCTTTATATGCTTCCTCTACAGGAACTTATAGAGGGCTAACTTTTTCAGCACTACGAATCTTTGGTTGCTCTACATCCTTGTCTTTGCTTGGTGATGATTTTGGAGTTACTGAATGTTCCTTTCTACTCTAAACCAGCTTAGAATCCAGGCCTTCTTCATCCTCCAAGTCTTTTTGATATGATAAGTCTTCAATTATAGTCACTTTCTCTTTAGCAAATTTTGGATTTAAAATCCTTTTCATGCCAAGCCTTAACTTGTTTTTTGCTCTTGTTTTAGGTATACATCTTGTTTCATCTCATCCTAGCATTACTAATGATTTTTCTTGATACCTAATAGATGAAAGTTGGACCATTTCACATTTTAATCCTATTGTAAATTACTCTTCTTTATATTTCTCACCTGAACTATGTGGGTTCTCAGCTTTCAAATTGTCTGTAACAGGAAATTCTAGTATACTTTCTTATACATCTGTGATATTATGATTCTATTCTAAATGACTCTTATCCTCTTCCTTCTTTGTATCAACTATATTAATTTCTTTTACATTCTTTAAAAATGGCTCTGGATTTTCATTAAACGTTCCTCCTCTCTGTTCATACACAGAGTCCTCGAATTTCTAGGTTGAATAATCTTCTTGAATACTATCTTTCACCAGTTTTTCAACTATTTCTCGTTTTAATCTCTTTGCAAGGAAATGTTTTTTGTTCATTTGTCTTTTCTTGGGTTTACCTTCTCACTGTGTTTGAATTCCTGACCAAAACACAAAGTGTTCCCAGGTTCTACCCTTTTTTTTTAAGAATTGTGTCAATAATCAATTTTATAAGACCATGATGAAAACTAGATTGCTGAGTGTGATTTTTATTCCCTTTCACCCTATTTGACATTTTTTGTGAGCTCTTCAGAAATAAAAAGGGTAAATTTATTGTTGACTCTTGATTTAGATGTTGAAGGAATCTAATGTCATACTTGAAAAATAAGGAAAATATTCCTTCATAGGTAATGTAACTCTATACAATTCTGATAACCTCTCTCCATTTAGGCTTGAATTTCTGTAACTGAACACCCTTGCCCTAGTATAGAGTTCCAACCTTTGGCAACAAGAAATCTTTTGAATTGAAAGTAAAAGGTATCTTCTTAAACCAAAATTCTCCTTCACCTTCTATACCTGTGGCCTCTTCAATAAACTCTCTGGTGAGTTCAAATTTGAGGGTTTCAAATGTAACAATATTCTTATCAACAGCTTATGCAAATATGTATGAAAATTCTAGGATGAAACCATTAATTCTCTCGAAAAACACAAACCAACTAGCCCTTTGAAAAATCGTTCCACACTCAGGAAACTCTTCTTCCTAGTTGGTATCCATGGGATCAACTCTATTCATTTTACCACACTTTTTCATTTCTACTGTGAAACCATAACCTACGAATTTCTTTCTAAAAATATGAAAAATATTTTCAAAAATGCTTCACTACAACAATGAAATTGAAAGCTGAGTAAAATCGGGACAACAACTTCAGAATTTTTTAAAATTGTGCATACAAACTAACCTTCTATCAATGCAAATCACAATTGAGTTAATAATTTCTCTATCTAGTTACAGACCTATAACGATGATGATATCCATTGTTGACCATGCACTCGCATGTCTTCATATGTGTCCAGAAGACCTCCACAATTCTCTCTTCAACGACCACAACTACCCCCAATTCCTTCTATAATTTTTGTCAAATTAAGAAATGACAGGTGAGCACACGATCTTGAACACTCCTGGCAACTACTCATTCAATTGGAACTATCATTAAGGTTTTCTGAACCCATGTAATCTTATGTGTTCAATGGATTCCATTGATTCAACTTTCCTACGGCCACAATTGTTTTCATAACCCTTTATCCCTTTCATACACTTTTCACAATGATTATTGAGCTCTATACATGTATCACTCTATCCTTACGGGTGTAAAACGAGTATTCTTGCTTTCAATTACTCAACAACATCATTATTTTCCATGATTTCATAAAACGAGGTTCTTGTAGCGCTACCCTTCTTTAACCTTCGCTCCTACGCTACAAGAATCCCATTTTGGATAATTCTAACCAATGCTTTAAGAAAAAGGTTAGTAATAAAGCATCAAGTTTGAAACAATCTTTTATTACAAGATTTTGAAAGTTTAAATATGTACATATTAACTAATAAGCCCAAAATACAAACCTGACCAAAAAATAATGAAATCATTCAATCATTAAAAGCATTAAATCCAACAAAAACTACTCGTTGTCAAAACAATTACTAAAACCAACATAAAATGTAAAATCATAATAAGGTAAAGTTGAAAATTAGGACCAAAAAGTGTAGATAAACTAAAAACAAAATCTAGTTCTAACAACGTCCATCATCGACATTAAGGGGATCATTACTTTCCTGTGCATAACAGAATCAATATTTTATATCAATTATTTATAACGAATAGATTGCACAAGTAATAAATCTTCATTAAAATCTATTAATTTTATATACCTATGCACTCGATGGATCACAGAAAGACCATATTTACCCAGATAATATTTTTTGGCATTAAACAACAACTTTAAAGCTATGTTGGAAGCCAAGCTTCAAGTCTTCCTCAATGGGAACTTCTTTGAATCATTTGGCCTACATATTTGTATAACGTCATTCATTGTACATTTTGCAGAACAATAAAATGAAAATAATTTGCAATTTATTATTTGGATGCATTATCAGTTTTCGATACTTAGAATTTGTGATCCCAAATTCGAATAACCACCAGGCCCAAGCTTTTGGTGACCTTTTTTTCTAGTCTTTCAAAATTTGACATAAAAATGAATAATAATAAGTGTTAACATTACATTTTGGAATTTATTGCATACCTCCTTCTGTCTCGTGGTAGATTTACTTCTATTGTCATATCCCTCTCCTTTCCATCTTCCACTAGGGATTTCTAGTCTCTTGTTGGAATCATTGGGGGAAGCTCATACGTTGCGTTCCTTTTTAGGTGAACCCTATACAGGTCTCAAACAATATTCATATGTTGTGGAACCTTGTTTAGGAATGTGGCTTGAATTAAGGTCTCATTGGAGAATAAGACAAACAACTGATTCATGAGCCCATCCTTTAATTTTTTTGTTTTTCTATCCCACATTGTCCAGATGGTGGGCCTGAAGATCTCTAAGGACAAATTGTTTAGAATTTTAGAAAAAAAATCATTTCTTTCAAAATGATCATGCCATCATTAGTTTAAAAAAAACATTTTATCAATATATTACAATCAAATTATAAACAATAACTTGAACAATGTATCATTACCTGGTATCTTCTATATCTTTATTGGAAAGAGATCTTTGAACACAAAAAATGGTGTATGTATTGTACCTATGCTAGTGACATAGGAATATCTAGGAAATATTGCTTCAGCATTAGCAATACTAGTAGGCTCTGCATCCACCCCTTCTTCTGCACAATTTGGTGTGCGTCAGTCACTAGCAAGTGCACTCTCTCCTGTCCTCAGGGGTATTGTGGGATGTGTTGGTGATTGTTCAATCGACAACAATGGAACATGAGTCGATGTGGGCAGAGTCATTTTCTCATGTGATGATTGATCTCCATGAGCATCACTGGTCCCAACAATTCCTTGACCAGTAGTGTGTGGTCGCGGAAAATACTATAAATATAAACCATATTTTATAAGTTCACTATCATATAAAAGTAAAAATTATAAATTTCTAAATGAATTTATATTATGATTCAAGATTCCACAACTTACTTGCGTGGTATGCAATCTATTTACCAAAACTTGAACCTTGTCTCTAATCTTGTTTGTCTGTAGAATAATGAATAGAAGATGAAGGATATCCTCAGTAATGTTTTTGAAGGTCTTCTCTATCACCTTAACCAGGTCTAGAGAAGAACCCGTGACAACATCATGAAACAACTCATGCACATCAAAAGCTATTGATTGTTGTGATGTTGTTTCATACACTAAATCATTGGTATGCAACAAAAATATATAAAACATTACTGATGTGAAAGCAATAGATTGAGGGAAAAAGTATCATAACAAAACATATCTATCATGATAGATTCCTAAAATTATAACTAGTTTTACATGATGCCTAGGAAATGGTGTCATCTAATCCATAGACGGGGACTTGCCCCGATCATCCACCTTCAAAAAAGAAGAAGAAAATAGTATCATAATGAAACCAATATACACACAAAAAATAAATAACAAAAACCCATTATGTTAAATATTATATTGGTACAATTTTGACGTATTTAAATTGTACAATTACAATCAAGTTTACTTGTTGTACTAAGGTTTTTTTCATCTAATCAATAGACGAGTGGCTTCCCCGATAAACACTCTACATCAAATATAAATAAAATTATATAAACCAAATGAATATACTCATGAAAAACCACAACAACAAAAAATTTTGTAAATATTAAATTTGTACAATGGAATCGATGTATACCTATTGCCTCGAGGCAGGTATGGTATCATCTACTCCAAGGGAGGTGCTCCTCACAAAACTCTGCATAAAAAAACATAGAAAAATTAACATAATCGAACCAAAATACTCACTGAAACAATATAATAACAAAACATTTTGACGTATTTAAATTGTAAAATTAGAATCAAGCTTACCTATTTCCCCAAGGCTGCTATTGTCTGATAAATAATCAGGTGGTTTTGTTGATCAACACTCCACAAAAAATATACAAATAACATTATATAAACCAGATGAATATAGTCATGAGAAAACAAAACAAATAGAAAATAATTTTTCAAATTATATTTGTACTGTTACACAGATGTATACTTGCTACCTCGAGGAAGTTGTACTCCTCTGACTAGATGCTGGGGAGATGCCCCAATCACTACCCTACGAAGTAAATATAGAAAATTATAAAAAAAATATAACAATTTACTAAAGAAAAATCCTTAAGAGGTTAAGTTAATTACTAATAGGTTGGGTAAATTGTTGGATGTACCACTTCCATAGTAACCATGTTTGTATCTGCATGATTCAAATTATAATTAATAAGCAACTCTTCCCCTCCATCTATTGATTTAATGGCACATACAGATACATGGTTTCCTTTATGTTATTCAAATATGCAGTTGGGTTGGTTAAGTGTAGACCCTTGTTATGTATTGTTTATAAACCCTGCAATATTCCCAGTTTCCTTTGGCCTTTCGTCAATGTACAACATTGCTCCTTTGTTTTGATATTTTTCTTTCAGTTGTAAATCATTTGGTGAAAAGCCATATCTATGCATACTTTGTGTATATTGGACTCGGTGCATCTAATTTTTGTAGTTGTAACAAATTCCAACATACTCCATCAATTTTTTATATCTGTCGTAATCGACCTTTATGCCATTCATGCAAAACAGCCCCAAACCATGTAATGACGATGATGCAATTCGATATATCCTCTTTTTCACACAAAAAATTGTGTTCATTTGAGGAATAGCCCTATGGGCCCATTGTTTCTCTAGATGTTTGTACATTAAGGGCACCTCGACATCCCATTATCGTCTCATCATCATAGGAACATGAACCCCCCTCAACGAGAAAAACAATCTATGCATTTATGGAATTTTCTTTTGATCTTCTGACATCTAGTTGATATAGCTCTTGTATACCTACTAGATGTCTCACTTTCCTATAACCTTTCTAATATCTCCTTGCTCAAGGAAGACAGGTCTGGCAAATACCTATTTGGTTCTACCTACACCATGGAAAAAATTCAAATCCGACCTTGTTGGGTATGCATAGTTCATATTAGAAAATTACAAGGCATTAAGGCATGCATTTTCCACTATCATCATACATAGTTATCATATTATCATTTCTCTCTAAATCTTTAAAATGCATATATTGACCAAGGTGTACCGTAAAGGTGGCCAAACAACCCATTTTACCCATAGGGCCAACAAGACCAAGACCATATGACCTTTGGTACCCTAATTTAAGTGTTCTCAACTTCATGCATCTATTAAATATTAGATCTATACTTCTTTCATGCAAAGATACTCCAAGAGTGAAGTTATGAACATAATATATAAACTTTGTATCTCTTCTAGAATGCTCACTTAGGTAACCCTAGGTTTTAGGGTGGTTACCATAATAAAACAGAAAATAAAGTTGAGTACACTTAGAGTAGGGTACCAAATGTCATGTGGTCACATAATAATAAACAATAAAAGTAAAAAGGTCAAGTAATAATTCCAAAGGCAGTCAAGGCACCACACACAATAAGGGCGCTAGGATGAAATAGAAGATGAAGGACCATAAGTCAACAAAAGGGGTCACAACAAGGTGGTAAGGAAACTCCCATACCCATAAGACCAAGTTGTACTATAAAGGTGGAAAAACAACCCATTTTTCCCATAGAGCCAACAAGACCAATGAATTTAATCTTTTCTCTCTCTCAAGTTATAATGTCACATATATTTGTATCACCATTGTATAAGTATAAGTAAATAAAAAAGGTAGATCAAGAAAAGTATGATTGTAATCAATTCATACATAATTTTCATCTCTTTCATCTTTAACACTCCACTTGTCTTTGCATTAAAGTTGATCCTTGAGATTACTTATAAATTCCATTGTACATAACATAAACAATACAAAAATTACAAGGAAGTTTAACTAGTGAATAGTAATTAAAGAACAATAATAATGCTAGATAGATATGGTTTGGATCTTCCTTATACTCATACATGATTTTGAGTTAGCTCTTGTCACTGTAAGGACAAGTAGTCATAAGAGATAACTTCAGAGAGAGAGAGAGAGAGAGAGAGAGAGAGAGAGAGAGAGAGAGAGAGTTAGAGTGTTGATGGTTTAGGTTCACATTTCACGGTTGGAGCTCACAAGTTGGAGATCATGGTTCACAATTCACAACACAATTCTAGAAGCCCCAGAAGAGGTACCATATGACTTTTGGTGCCCTACTTTAAGTGTAATCAACTTCATGCATCCAGTAAATATCAAATCTATACTTCTTTCATGCCAATATAATCCAAGAGTGAAGTTAGTAACACAATATATAAACATGGCATGTATTCTAGAATGGTTACTTAGGAAACCCTAGGTTTTAGGGTGGTTACCATAATAAAACATAAAATAAAGTTGAGTACACTTAGAGTAGGATACTAAAGGTCATGTGGTCACATAATAATAAAACAATAAAAGTAATAAGGTTAAGTAATCATACCAAAGGTGGTCAAGGTACCACACACAATAAGGGCGCTAGGACCAGCTAGAAGATGAAGGACCATAAGTCAAAAAAATAGTTCACAACAAGATGTTAAGGAAACCCCCATACCCACAAGACCAAGGTGTGCCTTAAAGGTGAAAAAACAACCAATTTTTCCCATAAGGCTTACAACACCAATGCCTTTAATCTTTTCTCTCTCTCAAGTTATATTGTCACATATATTTTTATCATCATTGTATATGAATAAGTAAATAACAAAGGAAGATCTACAAAAGTACTGTTGTAATAAATTCATACATAATTTTCATCTCTTTCAACTTTAACACTTCACTAGTCACTGTGTGAAAGTTGGTCCTTGATATGAGTTATCAATTCCAATGTACAGAACATAAACAGTACAAAAATTGCAATGAAGTTTAACTAATCAACATACCATATAAACTTGGCATGTCTTCTAGAATGACATATCTTCTAGAAAGGTCACAACTCAAGTACAATGAACACACACAAGGCCAAAACCCATCATAAGATGCATTCAAGAGTCATATATCACGTCTGAAAAAGCATGTTTGGAAGACCTCCGCTTTGAAAAAATAGGTACTTGACTATAGTTTGTTGTATTTACAAATTATTGTGTGCTGCGATATCTTCTCATAGTGTACAATATTCATTTTCCTCAGAATATGGTAAAAAATACATAAAAATTCACAAAACCAAAAATACCATACAATCTGAAAATATATTGTGACATACACTGTAATTCACCACTTGCACAAATATTCTTTCTCTGTACCAAGAGACTTGCACCCAATTATTTAATCTTTGTCATGAATATTTGATGAGGTAAAATATAAATAACCAGTAGTCATTAGTTGCATTCTGTCAAAATAGAGTAGAAAAAAACCAATATAGGTTAAATTAATTGCTTCAAACACAATGAAACCATCATATTTAACTAAATTATATTTTTTTCTTTACGAATCTTAACATTTATCATTAGATGTTTTTATTTATTGAAAATTAAGTTCAATTTAGAGATGGCTTGCCCAGAGACACAAGTTTACTAGCAGAGAGATAGAGTTGATTAAACTATAGGACATGTCACATCTTTCATGAAGCTTATCTTGGACCTTGCTATTTTCTATGAATATATCATGATGATTTTTTATGATTTCCATTGATAGAATTGTAATGGAGTGGTTTGATGATTTGGGAAAAGGATAAAAATATTTATTTGTAGGTTTTATTTAGATATTTATTAAGGAATAGGATCCTAACTATGAATATTCCTTGATGGAGCAATACTATTCATCCAATGAACCACCTTTGCATCATATTTCAAATCTAGAAGAAGAGGTGGATGAGGAAGACATGTCCAATGAATCTCCTAGAGAGTAAAATTTTGTTGATGAATGCATAGAAGCATCCAATTCATCCTCTCTTTGTCAAGACAAGGGTTTGGTTTTGAATCATAGTTAGAAACATGGATTTTCGGAATTTTTTTAAAGCCCTATCTATGATACATGTAGTAATGTATCTAGTGAAGGTATTGTAGATTTTGAAATTTTGGGAAATCCTAAAATTGAGGAGGTAACTATAGAAATTTTGTATGTTATTTTGCAGTCATATGCTCCTATTAATAATACAAACTTTGGGTGTTAATAACTGTGAAGCCTACTTATTATATGTTAATCACTATGAACCATTTAACAAGAAGTAATTCTACCAATATAAGCATTAAAATGACCATATTCCTAGTTCCCCTTCTTATTAAGATCTTAATAGTGATAAGTATTTCTAATCAATCAAACCAAATCCATTAATTTAACAATATGTTCTTAACATTCAACATATAATTTCGTCTATAGTATAGACTTTGCTTATCATATGGAATCAATATAAGTTTTAAGGAACTTGGAAAATTAGAGAAAAATACCATTTAGTTAAAAACTCCAACCAATGCCAATTTTAAGCAAGAAAATTTAAGGAGTCTCTTTAACTAAATTCAAATAAAGTTTACCAATATCAACCTACCAAAAAGTTCTTATTATAGTTATGGATTACTTGAATGAGATAGGAAAAGTAAGGACCTTCAAATTAATGACAAATGGATGATTACTATGTCATGAATTCAGGCCTTCCCTTAAACAGTAAAATAAGGGAGAGTTAAAGGTTTCCAAATGTATGCTAACAAAATCGAGGTTAATAGAAGCCACCCAACTATGAGTTGGGATTTGAAGTGATTTCAAGAAAACCAAACCTATTAACAAAGAAAAAGGGTTTTGGGGTGATAGGAGGAGGAGGGATTCTTGTTGATCCTGACGATCAGATTGAAATTACTTATTCTTGGGGAATTGAAGAAAATACGAATAATATTGCCGAATCACTTTCCCTGTGGCAAGGTATTTCTAAAATGACCGCTCATAACATAGAGAATGAAATGGTGTTCGGGGACTCTCACCTAATCATTCAGGCCTTGCTTAGTAATTCCATCCCTTCATAGATGAGGTTGCAGAGGATTGTTAGGAGAATCCAGAGAATGGTAAAATATTATCGAAGAATAGAGTTCTACCATATATTGAGAGGATTGAATGATGATGCCAACAAAGTGGCCAACATAGTGGTCTATTTAATGAAAAATACCCTTAATATAAATGATAAAACATCATGCTTCCCTCTCCCATAAGCATCAGTAGAAAACTTAGTCTTGACAACCCACTTACATTGAACTAGCTTCCTCCATGGGGGGAGATCAACCAGTTCCCAAGTGTTGTTCTTCTGGAGCGAGCTAAATTCTTATTTCATAGTTGTTTTCCATCTTGGATCATGTGTTGCATCTTCATATGTATGTGGATCTTATTCAACCATCAAATATCACTTCTCAGAAAATAGAGGATCTTTCACACAAAGGGCACTCTCAAACGAAGATCTTGTCCTCCTAGTGTCACTACGATTTCCAGCTAGTTCCCCATCTGCATGAATGGTCTTTGCTGCCCATTTTGGTCTTGTAGAACTGTTAGGATCTGCAATCAAATCATCATTATCAGACATATCAGAATCAACAAACTCATTAGTCTCTTCACTTACAATCAATGGATCTGGTGGTGAAGAAGACTCTCCAACTTCAATTGCTACTAAAGGCTCTTCTTGGAACTGAACACTTCTTTCAACGAAATATTTGTTAGTGCTCAAGTTAATCAGCTTGTACCCTTTTGAATATTTGGAATACCCAACAAATAGGCACTCTTGGCTTTGGGGCTGAAAATCCTTTCTCTTTTCGGTTGGAATTCTAGCCCAAGTCTTTGACCCAAAAATCCTGAAATGGGTCACATTTGGCTTGTGCCCACTCCAAGCTTCAAAATGAGTCATAACATCAAGCCTCTTATGAGGAACCCTATTCTGGATATAGGATGTGCATTCTATAGCCTCAGCCAAAAACTTTGGTGGCAAAGTCTTAGCCTCCATCGTGCAGGTTTCCATCTCCTTTAGTGACCTGTTCTTTCTCTCAGCAACACCATTTTGTTGTGGTGTGTAAGGGATCGAATTTTGCATCTGAATACTTGCATCTTTACAATATTGAATGAACTCATACTTGACATGCTCACCACCATTTTCATATCTGAGGATCTTGAGTTTCCTCCCATACTGGTTTTCAACCAAGGCTTTAAAGACTTTGAAAAGGTCAAAAACTTTAGACTTATGCTTTAGGAAGTGAACCCAACAATACCTAGAAAAGTCATATATGAAGTTTAGTGTATATTTGGCTTGGATCATGGACATATGAGTAAATGTACCATCAATGTCACTATGGATCAACTGAAGAGGTGCAGAGGTTCTCTCATGACTAGCTCTCCCGTATTTGTACTCTGGGTGTTTACCTAGGATACAACCTTGACAAACTCCCTTAGAAAAATTGATCTTTGGTAACCCTATGACCATATCTTTTTCACTCAAATCAGAAAGATACTTGTAGTTAAGATGGCCAAATATTTCATGCCAAATATTGCTTGCCTCATTAGCATGAATTAGAAGAGGAGAGGGGTTTGAGTAGGGTAGAAAATGGGAAAACATGTATACCTTCGAAGTGTGATCAACAACACCTTTTTCTATGAATTTACCATTCAAAATCTCAGTGAATTCAACATAATTATGGGAGAAGATGACCTTATTTGGAGACCCAGTGTGAATCATATGATACACTGAGAAGAGATTAGAGGCAAGACCTATAACATACAACACATTGTTTAACTTACCATGGTTAAGATCAATCCTTCCCTTTCCCAAACTGTCAGTGAGAGAGTCGTCTCCCAAAATTATTGGTGGACCTTTCAAAATGTCAAGAGAGGATAATGCCTCTTTTGTCAAAACCATATGTCTAGAAGCTCCAGAGTCTATGATGAAGCTAGGTGAGCTTGATGTGCCAGCAACCAAGGCATGCACTCTCTCTCTGTCCTCTAAATTTGATCCTCCTTCTCTCTTTTTTGAGAAATCAGGAAGGGAGATGTTATTCTTCTTTAGGAGTTGTGTCAACATGTAAATTTTATTCTTTGTATAAGGGCTCTCAGGATGATAGCCCTTACTGCAATATGCGCACTTGCTCATTTCTCCTTTGTTCTTCTTCTTTTGGGAGTTCTTCTTCGAAGCTTCGAGCTCCTCTTGAGACTTGTTCTTGTCTCTATTTTACTCAGGTGGATATTTATATTTTTTCTTGCTTTTTGAATCCATGCTTGAATCTCTAGCAACCAAATATTGGTCTTTGGAAGGTTTGATGGTGCCCATCATCACCAACTTATCTTGTTTTTGTGTGAGGGATTCCATGAACTCTGCAATATTAGGAATCTTCCTAGCACGAGTTGTCAACTTGGTGGCATGGAAGGTCAAAACAAACATTGAATATTCAGGGCCAATCTTTGAGAGTATGGCCAAAACTATTTTCTCTTCCTTCTTTTCTATCCCGCACTGTTTTAGCTGCAAAACAAGGGCTTTAAACTTGGAAAAGTAGAGTTGAAAGGATTCGAAGTTACTATGAATCAAGGAGATCATCTCGTTCTCGATTTGATGTCCTCTTAGCTTATTTGTCTTGCCAAAAATATCTACAATATTTTCCCACACTTCATTAGGTGATGTCAATCCATCAATATGGAAGAGGAGGTCTCTTGAAATGCTCAAACACAAAATACCATAGGCCTCATCCATCTTGTTGTGCCATTTGATTTTCTCTGCAGCTGCATTAGAATCTCCTTCTGTTGCCATATTCATCCTGTATAGACCTTTTTCTCTCAACAATATCTCCATCTCAGCTTTCCACTCAAATAAATTGAATGGAGTCAAGATGATCTTCTGAGATTCGACCATAGCTCAGAAACTGTGCTCTTCAGTCAATAGAATATGCTCCCAGTGAAGATGTCGAACCTGAAATAGCAATATGGAAGGATAGAAATAAATATACAAAGGCTCTAATATGATGTGAAAATTTAACCCAAGAGATAGAACAATTACACTCACAAAATTGCTAATCAAACATGCAAAATTAACACCAAAGGAGACTAAAATTGGAGCATAACACTAATCTGTATTGAGTAAGTGTACAATATCCAACCTTGTGAAGTAGTAGGCTTCTGAAATATATAATTACATTAGAGATTCTAATGCATAATAATTCCATTCGAAAAGGTCAAAATGGAGGCTTACTAAATCTAGTCAAATCCCCCATAGGTGCATAAATTAGCTTCCAAATTTACCAAGATGCTCACGAACTGGCTAATTCAAGTAGGAAATATAACGAGGGATGGAAATACAAATCATACATGCTTTTATTAGGAGAAAAGGAGGGAGTATGATGTGGGAAAAAAATAAGTCAACTACACCTAGTCTAGCTTTTCCTTTTGCCTTAAATCTCAATAAAACGAGCATCTTTTCAGAAAAAGTAGATATGCACTTTGGAGGATCTTGAATAAAGAAAACATGCTAAAATGGGTTTCCAATATGTTTCCCAAGCACTCCATGACTCATTTTTGGCATGTGTTGACTTCTAGGACATGTAGAAGGCAACTAGAATAGAGTGGAATCTAGGAAAGTAGGTAATAAGACAAAAATGATTTAATTAATGTGTAAGCTAGGTAACTATGGGTTGATTATTCTAACATAATTTAAATAAAATATACATCCAAAGTAATGCAAACATCAAGATACAGTTTGGATATAATGAAAGTAGGACTTGGAAATCAAAATTGTGTACCTTCCTTATGTAGGTTTGTCCAAGATTTTAGTAACCATTCAACTTTGGATTCCAAACCTTCAACTCCATCACTTGAATACTTGCAAAATAGAAACAATACCTTCCTCAAAATATTATGGATATAGTAAAATAACTATGACTCGAGACAAAGATATAATCTCGCATTTAACCATACATTCGACACCTATAAATTTGATGTGTTTACTTTTTAAAGAGTGCTTTAGAATTGCATATGTAATAGAAAGCATGAAATTTTTTCTTAACAATATTTAAAGGTGCAAATGATGGAAAACAAATCACAATAAAGTTCATATTCAAAGCAGCAATATAAGAGTAAAATATCTTATGTTTCTAATAGTTCTAGCAATAAAAACGAAAGATGAAAACATGCAAATTTTCAGTGATACATCATCCCTCTTGATGTCTTTTCTATTGTGTTTGAGATTTGGGGGAACATGGAAGCATGATATCATATGAAATAATATAATTTAGTAATGTTTGGGAATGACCAAATAATAAGTTGTTGTGGATAGAAAATATACTCATTAGACACCTCAAAGTGGGAGTGTCAATATCACTCCCAAATGTTAATCAAAGATATAAATCAAGAGAAAAAGAGAAATACATGAGAAATGGAAAACTTGAAGCTAAACTACTAAACCTTGGAAAGAATAGAGATGCTATTGAATATCAAAGGTAGAAGTATAAGAAGATGGAGGTTAGGAATCCTTGTCAACATCAATTGTTGTGATGGATCCCATGCAAATCCAAATAAGATAATCTAATGAATCCTCATGCTGAGAGACCCTGCCTAGGATAAATTGGAAGGAAAAAGGAATATCATGTCAAAAAACTCCTAACATCCAAGGCTAAAGGGAAGAAACTAGTGATGGGTGCCTAACCACTTGACTTAGGTGGGGGATGGAGGGGCTAAATTATGTAAGGAATGGGAACAACCTTGTAACCATGGGGAATTCATGCATCTAGTAACCATACAAAATTAGGTGTCCTTCCTTGTATATTTTATGTCCTCTGCATCCATGTCAAGGAATATTGCAGGATGCTTAACACCTACAATAATTGAGGCATGCAAAATAAGGAAGTAATGGGCATGTGGTGCAAATTTTGGATCAATATCACAATATTTGTAGTTTTTTAATGATAAATTCCTGCATGTATAAGGTTAGACACCCATGAACAGGATAATGAAAGAATATGGAAACATAGCCTCCAAAAATCATGGAACAAGTAGTGGTATCCACCCTAGATCTCATAAAAAACATGACATCTAAATATTGAGCCATATCCAGGAAATGGTATAACTAGAGGATCTTCTCCATTAGTAATATATGGTGGTTTGATTCAAATCATAAATGTTGATACCAACCCATAACTAACTGAACAAAATATTGAGGCCATCTGACCAATGGCATTAAATGTAATCGAGACAAAAATGAAACCATCCTCTAACTATAAAAGGAATGCATTGGCCATTGTAGAAAGGGAAGGATGGTTATAGGTTTGATATTTCCTATAAAAGAGTCTATTTGGATTAATCACATTTTCATTTAGAGAAAGAAAGATATGGATGGTATCAAGGTCTGTTCAAATTTTAGAAGGTAGCTATTCATGCATGTGGGAAATGAAGCATGCTCTTTTACATATTTATTCTTTGAATACCATCAATTCAAGATGAAAAACTAGGACAACCAAAATACCTCCTTTACCATTGAATGGAGTTAATTTGCTTACAATGTGATGCTTTTCGGACTCAATAATTCACTAGTTGTCTTGTTTATAATTGTGTACAAAAAATGCCAATAGTTTTGAACGAACTATGAAAATGGATGGCTATAAATAAAAATGTTTTAAAGCAAATGGAATTTAAAATTATTTCATGATATTGCATCATTGTAATTACCCTTGTCCTATAAATATGCATATGTTGTCGATACGTATAATTTATTGGAACAACTTCCCTTGATTTGTGGAGCTTGACAATGTCTACATTTGATTTACCTTTTAAAACATATTTCAACATACTACAAATAATTTCCTATTGCAATAATTTCATGTTAGGACCCCTCAAACAAATATTTTCTTGTTTATGAAAATAGCGAAATGAAGCTAAGAAAATAGAGTCTCAGAAGTCTGTCTCAATGAAGAAAAACAACATTAATAATGAACATTTTACATTTGATGAACATTTTAATTTAATAATGTAAATTAAAATAATATTCAAGTAAAATAATGGGTAATAAGAGTTCACCTGAGGAAACATGGAGAACACCCAAAAAAATATATAAGACCACCGATCACTAGTGCACGGAGTCTCTCCTGGCCTTGGGGGGGTCGTAGAATGTGATGATCATTGTTCAATCGAAAACAATGGAAAATGATTCGATGTGCACAGATTCATTTACTCATGTGATGACTGATCTCCACGAGCATCAATGGGCCCAAAATTTCCTTGACTACTAGTGTGTGGTTGTGGAAAATCATGTAAATACGAACCATATTTTATAATTTCACTATCATATGAAAGTAAAAGTTATAAAGTTTGAAATGAATTTATATTATGATTCAAGATTCCATAACTTACCTGAAAGGAATACGATCTCTTTACCAACACTTCAACCTTTTTTTTAATCTTGTTTGTCTGCGGAATAATGAATAACAGATGAAAGATACCCTCATTAATGTTTTTCATGGTCTTCTCTATCACCTTAACCAGGTCTAGAGAAGAACCAATGTTAGCATCATGCAACAACTCATGCACATCAAAAGATATTGATTGTTTTGATGTTGTTTCATACACTAAATCATTTCTCTGCAATAAAAATATGCAAAACATTACTGATGTGAAAGCAATAGACTGCGGAAAAAAACATATCTTTCATGATAGATTCCTAAAATTACGACTAGGTTTACCTGTTATATTTTTATCAATTAGACATTATTATCTTAGGATATTATCTAAGAGAATAACATGTAAAGCAATCAATCACAAGAGACAATGGAGACAAATATTTTCCTTGGGGAAACCATAATGGAGAAAACCCTGCAACATCATCAGAGATAGAATAAGCACCAATGGCAGCACTAAAACCGAAGGACAAATATTTTCTCTCTCTTATTCCAGCTTCTTCTCTCTCACTCATGCTCTACAACTGAGTGTGAGTGATTTTGTGATAAATAGAGAGGCTCACTCTCTATTTATACTAATTTTTGACTTGAAAATAACTTACCAGGGCCGACTTCTCTAGGAGAGTCTAATAACCCTAGTTCCCCAAAACTGTGGGGACTTTGACCCATGATCGACTAGGAGGGTTAACCTCTATGACTTTACATGAAATGTTTATATTACTGATTATCCTGATAGAAACATCAGGGATTAATCAAATATGATATATGAAATATACAAGTGAATACATTTCGAAGTTAAATCAACACTCCCTCTTAACTAGGAAGGAATTCTCTTGACACGATACATCAACACAAGTCTTCTTCTCTAGATCATCATCATCATCACTGCTTCCTCTATCTTGATCAATTGGTGCTATCTTTCAATTCTACTTGTCAGAGGAATTTCTACAGAGACATTCCTTTTTCATGATGTTTGTAGGCCTAGCCTCCATTTAGGTCTTCATATTATTCAACACTTATATTTGACCACGGGAGGAACACATCCAACATCCATGTCAGAAAGGCCCACCCAGCACTTACATCTAACCATGGGAGGAACACATCCAACATCCATGTCAAAAAGGCACACCCAGCACTCACATATAACCATGGGAGGAACCCATCCTGCATCCATGTCAGAAATGCCCAACACTCACATCTGACGATGAGAGGAACACATCCAACATTCATGTCAGAAAGGATCCACACTTACATATGACTATGAGAGGAACCAATCCAACATTCATGTCAGAAGGGCTCTGTACTTATATCTCACCATGGGAGGAACCAATCCTACATCCATGTCAAAAGGGATCTACACTTATATCTAACCATGAGAGTAACACATCCAGTATTCATGTCAGAAGGGATCTGCACTTACATCTAACCATGAGAGGAACACATCCAGCATTCATGTCAGAAGGGCTCTACACGTACATATGTCCATGAGGGGAACACATCCAACATTCATGTCAGAAGGGATCTGCACGTACATCTGACCATGAGAGGAACACATCCAACATTCATGTCAGAAGGGCTCTACACTTACATTTGACCATGGGAGGAACCAATCCTACATCCATGTCAAAAAGGCTCTCGGACTCATCACTTCTCTTCAGAGAGGACCTTGATCTAGAGAACACCAAGCTTCTCTCTAAAGTACTCAAACTTCACTCTAGCTAATGTCTTGGTCAACACATCAACTATTTGTTCGTTCATCACAACATATTGGAGATTCACTACTCCTCTCTAAACCATATCCTTGATATAGTGATATTTGATCTCAATACGCTTCTATTTATCATGGAACACCAGGTTCTTTGACAAATTCACACAAATCTAGTTTTCGTAATATATATATAAGTAGCATCAAAATGGAGATTAAACAAATCATATAATAGTTTTGTTATCCACACTGCCCCACAACTCACCAAACAAGCTGCAAAATAATCTGCTTTGGTTGTACTCAGTGCCATGCAGGATTTCTTCCTGCTAAACCAAGAGATTACACCTAATCCCATATGGAAGCAGTGCCTCGACATGCTCTTCCTATCAGTAGCACTGTGTTGCAGCTGCAACTCTTTCCCCAAATTTTTTTAATTTTTGGGCCCCCTTTTTTTATTTGTTTTTCTTCAAACTGGCCTAGGATTATTTTATTATTTCCAAAGTTTCCCTAAGTTCAGAAAATTATCTTAAAAAACTTGCTCGTTTTACTTTTCTATATCGGACGATTATTCAACTATTCTTCTGATATCAGAAGCATAGTGGACTATCCTTCCGACATTGTGGAAGTAGAGCTATCTAGCTTGTCGAGTGCCTTTGGAAGCTTTCACCAATGCATCGGAGTTAATTTTATTTATCCTTGGACCTTGTTTTCTGAAGTTCTGGTTCCTTAGTGCCAAACATATCCAGTGAATTAGATGTTCCTTCAGCTTTTCGTTTTCGATATCCGATTATTTTCTTTTCTTCGCTGTCGAGTTGGTTGACCGAAACAAGCCGAAGTTGTAGTTTTTATCCCACCCAACGTTGCAAAAGGCTATTATTAAAGTAATCTAAAATATTTACCTTTTCTTTGTCGATTCTAAAGAGTTTAACTTTGCTAGTAGACGATACTTGTTTCTGAAAGTAATCATTGGGGTAGTAGAGTAGTAGAGCAGTCTAACACCATCCAGGTCATCCACATTGACATTACCAGGTAGGTTACCCATCATTATCTTTTTTTCGTGGTGTTTTTTTACTAATTGAACTATTAGTGGGTGGAGTTTAGGTTTTTCACATGGAGGTTAGGTTTTCTGCATGGGGGGTTAGGGTTTAGCTTCCTTGAGTTTTTCTTATAAAATGTTTACATCATTAAGGGCATAGCCTATTGCTTGAGTTTCATTTCTTGCGAGGTTGAGTCTGTCTACCATCAAGAATTATGTATGCGCCCTCATTTCTTGCTTGGGGTTAAAGGGTAGGGTGCAGAAAGGCATTTCACCATCTGCACCACCCTATTCCTAGAAATTTTATGGTTGGTCGGAGGTTAAGGAGTCGTATTCCATACAACCATAGTTTCCCGTGGTGTTTAGGAGGGCATTCAATCAACTAGGGTTGTTTGAGAGAGGATTTTGCACGTTGGTTTAAGAAGTACGGTGAAAATGAGTAATCTTGGGAGTTTGTTGAAATTTAGTGGTGGAATAAGCTTGATGAGAATCAAAATGCCTATATGAGATGAAGAATAATTTCAGTTGATTAGGGTTTCTGAGAGAGTGAATCTTGGGAAGGTTTAGGAGGAAACATTGATATAGGATTTTCTATTTTAAATCACTCATTTGAAAGACTGTGTTTAGCCTAATTTACCAGCATGCATGTCGAAGAGGTGAATAGATATGTATATTTTCTTATTAATTACTACATCAATTTCTAGAGTTAGACTGAAGCATGTTGCATGAATGTTACAAGTCGATTGCCATTATAATAAATGCCAAAAAGACAGAAGAAGAAATCCCATGTGGCTGAAGAAGAATTTGAGGTAGAAGTAATAACCAGGATATAAATCATCTATGAGGACACTAAAGCCACTACTGGAGTAGAACTAGATTACAAATGGGGAGAAATTTTCAGAATGATCTCAAACCAGAATGTCCCTAATGTTGGGTTTGAAGAAATGACAATTTATGCTAAGATTTTAAAGTCAGCTTTGATGAACATGGCTACTAGGCCTGAATTATTTCCGTGCTCAGAAGTAATAGGTTGGATTCTTCCCAGGGCAGATGTGACAAGAATTATCTTAGCAAATACTACAAATCAAGGCTATGCTGCATACAACCCTGTATATGTGTCTATGGCATACCATCTACCCTCACCACATGCCTATCTAAAAGAAAGTTGGTTAAAGGAGGTAGTTCTGGACCTGGTAGAGACGGTAAAGAGGATGATGACCCCAGGGAAGAATTTTAGAACTAGACCTTTGGGAGATTATGATACCTCAACTCTCCATGCTCCTTACAGATTTATTGCTTTGATGCTTAATAGGATTTTTGGTAGAGCAAATGGAAAAAGTTTCAAGATTGGTTGGATACCAGTCATATTTTTTGTTGCCACACAAGGAACTATCTTCAACTAGGCCAGTATAGTGTCAAACAGTCTTTCAGCATGTATAAGTGCATCCTTGGGAGGAGTATTCCAGAAGAAATCTGAATTCTACATGAGTTTTATTCTACTTTATTGCATATTGTGCTCTTAGGATTCTCCTACCTTAAATTGCAATTGGGAGAATGACAGAACCCCAGTATACGCAGCTTATAAATTTTTTTGGCCGCATAAGTATTACAGTTATTATAAGGAGATTTGTGAGCATTTCATTATGCCCCTATATACTCGGATTTTTGTAACAGAATGTAATTGCATGTCCAAGCAAGCATTTAAGGTCATATAAGAATTCTAGATTTATTATCTGATAGAGGATGTATTATATGTGAGGATGTATGGTGGTTCCAAGGCTCCTTCTCTGCTCCCAAAATATGCTACAGATTATGTACTCCACAAGGAGGCCATCATACAGTTGTACATTGATGGAGTAGGAAATTTTTTGTTTGAACATAAAAAGGCAGCGTACCCTGTAGTACCCTTCTTCATTGGAAGCAATAAGTTTTCAAGGGTAAAGTAGGCAGTAGAGTTTGTTAAAGAAGTAGAATATTTTCACTTTGGAGGAATGAAATTTCATATAAATGATTCCCAGAACAAGGTAGCTGATTATTGTAAAGAAGCAGGAGTTCATTTCGAGTGCATTGACTTCTGGGACAAATATGAGGAAACATTCCACAGTGCTAAAAACACAACAACCCTTAAGGAAAGGTTCAAAAAAAAGATAACAATTGTGGGTGGAAAGGGAAAGGATGTAGAGAAAGCTAAGAAGCTATAAGAGGAAGAGGCCAAGAAATGCGAAGAATATGCTAGAAGATTGATACAAGAAGAAAAAAAATTGGTTGAGGATTGAAGAAGAAGAAAAGAAATGAGCCATTGAAGAAGCAACGAAGAAGGAAGAAGAAGAACATAAAAGAAAAGAATAAGTTGATATAAAGAAGAAACATGCAGAAAGTGAGGACTTCAAGTTAACAAAACCGCAAAAGGAAAATCAACCCACGGAGCAAGCTAATGTACAAGAAGGACACGATCCTATAAATAAAGAACAAGGACAATTCGATCTTGATCCCTTGGAGCCTACTATTCCTTCTAGAAGTATGTTAGGAGAAGTTTCAATTTCTGAATTTGATTTGATTCCTTTCATGCCTACCGAAGGGGAGGATATATGTGATTTTAATACTATAGTATATGACAAAGAAAACAAGAGGATTGTTAAGAGGACCATGAAAAAGGTAGATATTGGAGGAAAGCCAGGGAAGATGGTTACAGACAAGATAGTAGTAGATGGTACTCATAAGGATCCACAGTTGAAAGCAAGGGTTGGGGTAGATTTAACCTTAGCAAATGAAGACAACATGGACAGGATCATGACTGATCTGGAGCAGTCACAGAAGAATGTAGCTCAGCTGAAGGAAATCTTGAAGAAAGAGAAGGATGAAAGATAGAATCTAAAAAGAAAATATGAGAACATGATAGATGAATTCAAGGTTTCAAGGATGGAATTCCAAACTCTGCAAGCAGATAAGGATTCTTTAGCAATATCTGCAGAAAATATAGAGAAGAATTCTCAAGTTACTTTGGCAGAGTTACAATAGATATGGCTAGAGCATCAGAGTTTAAAGGCTAAGAAAGATAATCTTCAACTATTGTTTGGAAAATTAAATGAGGAAAAGAACAAGTTGGAAAGCAAAGTTACTAAGCTGGTAATAGAGAAGGCTACTACAGAAGATAAGGAGAAGCAATATCAGACATAGATAGCAGCTTTACAAGAATAGAAGAATTCATTGACAACATTGCTAAAGAGTGCTATTGAGTAGAAAGCTAATATCCGACCCTCAAAGGAGCATTCTCTAATTCTTAGGAAAAATATACACCATATACAACTATAGATGAAAGATGAAAGATGTAAAGTTTAGAAGATAGACACCACGCTGGAAGAGATTGTAAGTACCACTTCATATTTTCTAGATAGGACTCAGGATATATTGGAAATTCTAAAGGGAAGAATGGTTTCGGTAGAAACCAATTAAAAATATCCCACAAACCTATCCATCAAATATCAGCAAACATTGAAGCAAGAATATGAGTTAATGGAATTCGGCAGTAATATCGCAGAATAATTTAGGAAAATAGTGAAGAAGACAAAGATAGCTTGTGCTGAATTCTACAGGAGAGTGCTCTTCACATATAATCGATGTCAAACTTCTGCTGAGAGGAAATTGGAGGTGCTACCTGAACATGAACTATTATTAAATCATTTATAGGATAGATACAATGAGGATGAACAAGCAATCCAGCAGGTCAATGATTTGGATGAATGGATATTAAAAAATGAAGTAGCACATGCAGCTGTGAGCATACACTTATTGGAGGACCAGATGCACCTGATTCGTTGTAGAATAGAGGGTGTGAAGACCCAAGCTGCCAAGTATGAGATTAACATTCGATTCCTTGAGCCTTCTGGGTTTGAAAGCATAGCAGCAGATGCTAACACATGGAAAAAGTTCACAAATGAGCAAGCTGGGCCTTCCTTGTGAAATGTTTTGGGAATATTGATTAATAATGTAATATATTATATTAATTTTTGTGCACAAGCTACAGGACAAATTTTTGTAAAGGAAAGGTTGGGGAATCTCAAAAGGTAATGAGGGGCAGCCCAAGAGTTTTTTGCTTTTTGTTTAAGTATATGAGAGTTTTAAATAGTAAAGGACCTTTTTTAAGACTATCTTGAGGAATTTTAATGTAAGAAGAACTAATTCATATTATAATAAAGAGTTATATGTTTTTATTTGGAGAAAGTTTTGTCGAGTTTGAAATGTTTTCCATGGATTGGTTGGATGTGAACTTATTCTTTTTCAGCTTGTTCCCATGAATTGTGAGATCGTTCTAACCTATTGAATTCTTTGATATTATGAATGTACTCCTATTTATTTTTGTGAAACTTCCACATTTGTGATTGAGTAATGAATGTTTTAATTAAAAATAAACTATCTTTTTGTTCATCTTTCTATTGATATTCATGTGTTCAGGAATGTTAACAACTATCTATGATTTTCTTTATGCACGCAATACAATACATTACTCACCATTAATTACAATTTTTATCCCTAGGGATAGGTTAGTGATTCTTAGTTAGGTTCTCTTTTTTTTTTTTTTTAGAAGCGAGAGAGGTAAGACGAGAGGTAAGAACCTGTGCATCACGTTGTGACCCTTGTAGAAGGAGCAAGTCGATAATTCGACTTGAACAAGGACCGATTTAGTCGATCATCCGACTAAGTCAATGGGTTGACTTAGTTGAACCAAACTAAAAGATTAGGTTGGATATCTAAAAAGTTGCGTGGGTTCAGCAAACTGATAAGTAGTTATTTTGTAACCATTTGTAAATTGTATATATTAGGCTGTTGAGCCAAATGAGAACTCAGTTCAATTCTTTGCATTGTATGGACTCATTGTAATAATCTGTTTTAAATCCTATCTATTCTTGTCTCCTATCTCTGTTCTATATTTATGTATGTTTTAGTATGTATTATTGGTAACCTGATGTGATCTGTGAGATTACAACATTGGCTTCGTTGCCGGGACTACATGACCGAAATATATGCTCACATATGATACCAGAGAAGGAGATTAAGGACTGGTGGGAACGTAAAATTGCAAACTATTTGCAGAATTACGCACGAAGGAACAGATTAACAGTTGCTGAAGAAAAAGAAAGATTTTTTATAGAGACACCTGAAAAGTTTGTCGAATCAGTGCCCCAACTCTTGAAGCAAATCCTGGATGAGAAAGTCGAACGCAACTAAAGAACAACAGTTGCTGGAAAAACTAATCTGAGGAGGCCGAACAAATTTGTCGGAGTGGTTTGAGAAAATCGCCGATGAATTCTGTGAGGAGTAGGCAGTCGAAGACAGAACTTCAGTGGAAACTGTCAAAGAGAAATTTTACACATATTTCACCAAACAATTTTTTTGTTCACTACCGACCTTACTGTTCAAATTATTGATTGAGAAAGGAGTAGCACATATCATCAAACCTCGTCCATAACTTCAAGAATAGCCAACAAACTCTAATTGGGCAGAGAAGCAGAGGAAGTGGGAAAAATTCATTGCCGAAAGGGAGTGGGAATACTTCCTAAGAAAATAGACCGAACTATCTGGGCTTTCTTAAAAGTGTTGAGTAGGCTATGGGGTGGTAGCTTGTCATGTGTTGAAGATAGAGCACAGTGGATCCTAGTCAACTAGAATCCAATATCAGTCACCAGTAATGAGAAGTTGGTCGAAGAGGACCTCAAGAGAATAGTATCCTACGAAAGTATGTCAGACATTCAGAAAATATAAAGGGACGAGAGACACTAGAGAAGGGAAGAAAGACGTGAAAGAGCCTTAGAGCTACACAGAGGACAAAACCATAGGGAGAACAACCGCAAAGAGAATCCGCTAAAGTCGGGTCATGACCAACATGAAGAGAGCATGGAGCAAGAAGTGTCCCCTAAGGAGGAAGAAGTGTGGATAGAGTAGCCAGAATCTCTCCAATTAAGAACTCCCAGTGAAGGAACAACCCTTTCCCCATTAAATCTATGTACTCGAATATAGACTATTGTCAAAGACGACCTCTGACTACGAGCTAGTGAATTCACTATATGAAGCTGAATAGGCGACAAAACGTACCGTGAATGACACCTTATTATACGTCGACCAGTGGAAGGGAACTGGGTGACATTTCAAGCGACAACCTCCCTCTGAAGTATCCAATTTCTCTTACCGACACATGAAGGAGCACCCCCCCACCAAATACAGCTTTAGAAGAAATCAAAAAATTAGACCTGTGAAAAAATAGTTGCAGTGGACCATCGACAGCAAAATTTGACATCAAACGAATGCATGTCGACGAAGAATCGACAACCGATGGGAACGCAAGTTTTGTCGACCATAATTCTGCAGGCACGACTACATCAATAACCCCACCACCCTCACCACCACCCCCACCTCCACCACCGCCAAATTCTGAGAGCAGTGAAAGTGATTCAGACATGGATCATGGATCAGCTCACATTCCTCTTTATGAGGGATATGAAGACCCCCGATGACATTGGTTTGTCTCCGAGTCGACCTGGGAAGCCAACCAGGTTATAGATGAAGATAGGCAAATGGCACAATTCACAGGAGCCTTAAGGAAAAAGGATTTGACATGGTGCATGACCTTTTCAGAAAGAAAACCCAGAGTGACAAAAGTCGAGATTAAGGTGCAATTTTTGTCATTTTTTAAAACTCTAGATGCTAAGCACCTCGCCACAAAGAAGCTCAAAACCACTTCACAAAAGCCAGGAGAATATGTCCGTGACTACGAAAAGCGGTGGAAAGATTTACTGAGCCAATTGGATTACATTATTGATGAACAGTTACTGATTCAATGGTTTCTTGTAGGACTATCACAAAAAGTACGTCGACACATTAGTCTAGAGACGTTCAAAATGTACGAGGATGTGCTAACAAAAGCTCTTCAGGTTGAAATGGACAAGGATATACCCGCTTACCCCATGGACCATAGATTGGAACAACAACTCGAGAACGTACAGAAGTCTCTTAAGGAACTAAGCCTCAAGAATCAGGAGATCTGGTGCACCAAGTGCTCAACAAACGGCCACTTGAAAAATAACTGTCGACAAGAATATAGCCGACAAGATGTTCGCTTTGTATAGACCAAATCCTTTTGTGACATTTTCCAAGAACACGAAGATCACTCTACAGCAGACTTCCCATTTAACATGAAGAATGGCAAGGCTTCCTGGTGTGCCATTTGTGAAACAAAAAGTCACAACACTGCTGAATGTTAGTTAAACCTAAAGAACCATTAGAACTATCACGCAGTATACCAAAAAATGCAGTGGCGCAACGTAACTATCGAGCACCCTAAATGCAGATAGATTATTATAAACACACAGAGCATACGAGATTTATTGTCAACCCGAGAAAGTCTTTTATTTCAAAGGATAAATGCACAGTCTATGCTTAAACACCAGATTATTGCAATCAAACACTTTACCCTTTAACAACCATGTTCATCCCTCAGAACTCATGTAATCCCACCAATCTTCTAAACTCTACAAATTCAATTTCTTTATATCATGCATCAACAAGAAATGAAATCAGATTCAACAATAATTGCAGATAAAAAGGAAATCCTATTCATATCTAGGAACAAGTGATTCTCCTATTCAATCTAATCACTCTTGAAATCCATAAACATAAACTGACTGTAATCTAGAAATTCAATTGCAGAAGATTGAGTACAGCTACTTCTAAGGAATTGAATTACAGGAATAAAGATCAACAATTCAAACAGTAAATTAATTGCAAGTATTCTTGGGATGACAATCTGAAACCGTGAGATGAACGGAGCTGTGTACAGCTATCGCATAAATTGTATAAAGAAAGCTACCTACTCAGTCGACTGTTACTCTGTACCAATTATCAAATTTAGGAAAATGTAATACTGCAAATCCACACATAATACTGCTGCGCACACAGACAATATAATTAGCAAAACATCACATGAAAATGAATTTAGAAATCCTACTTTAACTCAGCAATCTCTGCGGAAGGCAGGCCCAGCCTTCACACAGAGACGCTGGATGAACAATGCACAGCTCCCTTAAATTAGAGGTAACTCTTTGTATTAAACGAAGGAATGATTACAGATTGCTCCACTGTCAATACTAGAATTGAATTATCTATTTTCCAACCCCCTGGGTCGATACAACTTCCCACATTTATACATATAGATTATGACACCCGATCCTATTACAAAGGGCGGCCATGAAGATCTCTGATCTTCAGGCGCCCTGAATAACACTGGTTGTTACAAAACGTGGCATGGTGCAAATATAGAAAATGCAAGAAAGCTGTTGACCGACCCAGAAGTGGCGATCTTTTTAGATCGCCATGATATTCGAGCAACTATACTAAAGATCCCCCAATTGTGGCACATTCTGTTGTGGCTACTCTGTACGGCTCTGTCTGAAATATTACATAGAAACCACGTGCCTTGAAGAACTGTGGATCCTTTTGAATCATGATCGCTCCCTTGTTTCAAGACTTGTTCAGCTCCATTTTCTTGCAGTTTGCCCATCTAAATCTATCTTCATAAATTACAACATATTAGCACAATTTTGAGAGATAAATAGCCTTAATTGTCACAATAATAAGCATTAATAAGATAAAGCAATGATCAGTCTTACCTTGGCAATTTAGGGGATAAAGTGAGGAAAACAAGTCTGATTGGCATGTTGAATGGTGTAAAAAAAGGGAAGAAAAGGTGATTAAGGATGGTTAAAAAGGGACCAATTATGGACTCAACATCTCCCCCCAACTACCCTGTTGCATGTCCTCATTCAACAACCTGCATCATTCGGAGTCTGAGTCCTGCATTGAGCTCTATTCATGGAGGGAAGAGAAATTGTAGGGAAACTCAGGTTCCTCGTCTGTCTTCAGAAAACCTCTGTGAATAACCCAGTACTGCCAACATTTCTGCTCCTCTGCCCTAGTCAAGGAAAAATCCATATTATATGGTTTTGCTGGCCACCAAATAAGAGGAAATTTAAACTTCAAACCCAGCTAGTTAACTCCACATTCCTTCATACTCCCCACGTAACCCTTGACTCTAGAGAGTGCATGTTTAAAATTCTTAAAGCAGTAGGGGTCCTGGTTTCTAAGTACAAAGGAGGCAGCCTGCCATCTATGCTTGCTGCCTTCCAATGCAACCTGCTGCTGCCTGGAAATGGAATTGGTACAAGTGGAGATTACCTCTTCCTACAAATTCATGATGTGTTGTACCTGAGAAGGACTGGAAAGGAAGCTTCTGTACCGTTCCAAGAGAATGTCAGGATTCTGGGGCTCACTACGAATCCATAAATTAGTATGAGCTTCATTGTGGGAAAAGGTCTGAAAAGACCTTTCCCACTGAACATGGTTGCTCATGAAAGAGGCAAAGGCTCTTAGCTGAACATCCCCTGCAAATGGAATAGGATTCAAGTGGCGGTCCAAAGGGCAAGCCATCTCATGCAGGTATAACTCACACAGTAATTTTTGCTCCTCAAAATTACTTCCAAAGAATGTTTCCAAAATTTTTTCTGAGGTTATGATTTTGAATGACCTCCCCTCCTGTACAGCCTTTAATTTAAACCAGACAAACTTCTCGAAGAGAAATACTGGATAAGAGGAAGAGGGCTTCCTGGTGCCCATGAGTTCTCGAGATAGGGCATACATCTGCTCCTTCTCCTTCTGCATGGATTGAAACTTTTTCAATTCCCTTATCTTGTTCTGCAGCTCCTCTATCTGAATTCTATGGGCCATGCGTTCTTCGTCCCCCTGCTCTTCCAATGTTCTAATAATTCTTCTATGCTCACTCAAAGCAATCATCTTCCTCTGGTTTTCTTCCACTTGAATTTTCCATTTGGTCACTTCCAGCCTCAGAGATGGGACTTCTACTGTGAGGTTTAAAATTTCCTTTTTATAATACTCTTCTTGCTCAGAGTCCAATTCAATAAAAAAATTTAGAGGGAGAAGTACTGGTTCTTGTGTGACAGTGCCTTCTCCCTGGTCAACCTGCATTTCTGAAATTGGTTCTTGCTTTGCTATTTCTGGTGTGACAACAACATCCCCTAGATTACCTTCCATAGCTGTATTTATGGCTTACTGAGACACTAGTTCTTGTGTGACAGTGCCTTCTCCCTGGTCAACCTGCATTTCTAAGATTGGTTCTTGTGTTGCTGGTTCTTGTGTGACAGCAACATCCCCTGGATTACCTTCCACAGCTGTATTCATGGCTTTTGTAGACACTGGTTCTTGTGCAATAGTGTCTTCTTCCTGCATTTCTGGATTCAATTATTGTGTCGCTGGTTCTTGTGTAACAGCAACATCTCCTGGATTCTCTTCCTGCATTTCTGAATTCAATTCCTATGTTGTTGGTTCTTGTGTGGCAGCAACATCTCCTGGGTTCTCTTCAGCAGTTGCATTCATTGTTTTTAAGGACACTAGTTCTTGTGTAACAGTGTCTTCTTTGTTCTCCTGCCTCTGAGATTGGATCTCTTCCCCATCATGCAACTCTTCCTCGAGGATCTTAGTGTTACCCGAGGCTTGTGTCTGTGTCTGTTCATCCTCACTCCACTGGATATCAGGAATGATATTTATCCCAGGGTTATCTTCTAGTTGCAATTCAGGAATGCTTGCTTCCGATTCCAAGGATGTTGGTTCTTGTGTAACAACATCCTTGCTTACCTCTTCCTCCTCCTGTCATTGCAATTCTTCTTCTATAAGCTATGTATCATGGGAACATTCTGGAGTTACCATGTAAAGTTCTTCATTAAGTTCCAGGGTGTCCTCCATCCCAGGTTCTTTTCCCACTTGCCTTTCCAATTGGACAGGTATATTCAGGGTTGCTGGTTCTTGTGTTACAGCCCCCTGTTCTATTTCATTAATGTCCTGCCCCTGTAGCTCAGTTCCTACAATTTCTATTTCATGGGAACACTCTAGGGTTACAGTGCCAAGTTCTTGGTTCCCAACATCATGCATGATTTCATCCTCTTTCTCCTCTGTCACCGAATTGGTGGAAACTTCAGCCAGGAGGTTTAAAGATGCTGGTTCTTGTGTTACAGCACCTTCTTTTTTCGTAGCTTCCTCTACTGTGGCCTCAGACTGTTGTGCTGTACAGGTACGAAGTATGATCTTATGGCCTGCTTCTTTGAATATTTCCCCACAGGTAGGACAAATCACCCGCTCATCCTCCTTGCCAGGCTCGGTAAAGTTTGACTCCTCCAACTGTTCTGCAGCTTCCACCAATGTATATCTTTTTCTCTCACCTTGTTTTCTGTAGGTTTCTTTCCATGTCTCCAGTTCCCTTCGAAGTACTTGGACATCCTCTTTTAATAATGTGTTCTCTTCCAGAAGTCCTTCTATGCTGGGTTCTTCCTCGACTGCCTTTTGTGGAGCATCCATCGGCCTTGGTACGAGGATTGGAAACTCAACCTGTGCTTCTAGGGTTGTCCATCTTCTTTTTACTGCCTCTGTTGCTACAACTGATTTAGTTCTTTTCCTTCTGACTTGTGAGGTTATATTGAGTTCCTTAATTGATCTTTTTCTTCTCCTTTGAGGTGTTTTCTTTTGTTTCCCTAGGGTGTCGGGATTCACAACTGAGGTCGAGGGGATGTTTTCTTGCTCCTCAGGCCGTTCTTCCTCAATTAGAGTTCCTCCTCCCCACTCAGGTGAGGATTCAATATTTACCAGATCAGTATTTTCTTCACTTGCCCTGGCTCTGCCACCTTCAGGTTCAATTGTCGCAGCATTTGATGCTTCTCCACTTTCACCTTCTGGTGTCAGAGCTGCCCTATTGTCTGTGTTTTTCACAATATTTTTATCAACACCATCCCCCAATGGTTCTGCTTGTGTTCCCTATTGTTCTTATTCTGGTGCAATATCATCCCCCCCCCCCAACTACATTGGAGGGACTCCAGTCCTCTTGATGTTGTTGAAGCTATGCCTGTTCTACTGGGACACCCGACAGAGGGTCAGGTTCCTGAGTGCAGGCTGTGAATTGCTCCCAGGTGATGTTGTGTTGGGATAGGGTTCTTGAAATGATTAATTTTATAAGACCATGGTGGGTTAGGGAAACATGTGGATGTTTATCAGTTTGGACAAACGTCGCCATATGGCGTAGGTCATGAAATATATAGTATTGAATATTCAATAAAATGCCATGGCGGAGATGGGAAAGCAAAGGTAGATCAGAATTATAAACAGTTTGGTACCTACCTTCACAAGTGATGTACTTATTAAGAAAGACATCAACCTGATCCCATGGCCATGGCAGTGAATGTAGTGAAATTCCTCTCTTTGATGATTGAACTTGCTCCCCTTCTAGTAAAAATGCTTCCCGTGCAGTCGTCGCGGGGACTCGTCGTCCAAACCATGCCTTTCCCACTTGTGGAAGAGCAGTAACCTCAGATATAATGGCCTCAGAGACTTATATCCACATCCCCCATACCTCAGAGTGTGTGTCTTGGAGGTGTAAAGCGAATTGTAAAGCTGCTTCCCTATTAAATCCATCTAGACGCTCAAAAAATTCAATCCAGCCAGCGGCTTGAAAGATGGCAAAAACTGCAGGATTGTTCCTGAGTTCCTGTGTTTTCAGAGGTTCATGATGAGCTGAAAGCCCCATAGTCCTGTTTGCAGAGTTACCAGGTCCGAGAATGGAGGTTGCAGAGCAAAGGATGCACAGATCGCTGAGCGGAGATGTGAGTAAAAAAATGGAAAATTTGGAAAGTTTAGTACAGAGGGAGATTTGAAATTTTTATGCCAAATTGGGGAAGGTGGCGGTTACGAGTTTTTACGTCATACAAGGGAAAGGATTAATTAATCCATAATGATAATACATATAAAGGCATGACTAATATCGCTAAATCAAATCAATACTTAATCACGTGAAAATCAAAGCCATACCTCGTGAGACTGTGCATCAGATAGCCTGCGGAGAATGGTGGATCGTACGATTGCTGACGCTGTGAATCCGAGCTCGTGCATAGTCATTAATTGGATCATAATGATGCAGATAATGCCATAATTCCTTCCACCAATGAAACAAAAACCATCGCATCTCCAGGGTCGAAATTGTGCCAAGTTGGCCGGCACGCGTGGGATAAATCGGAGCCATATCTAGCAGTAGAAGCAATTTTATTTTGTTAACATAGGAGTTGCCACTGTAGGCTGCAAGAGAACAATCTTTAATGCTGGAAATGTATGCCAAATAGAGCGGAATTGCATCCGGCTATGAAGATGTTACAGTCGTCAAAGATGATTCACGGCGTAAGGAAAAATCATGCCTGCTAGGGAAAAGCTCGACGATCCTCGGAAAATATGTCACAGCCGCCGGCAAATATGTTGTAGCCGCCGACAAATATGTTTACGGCTGCCGGAAAATATGTTGCAGCCGCTGGGAAATAGTTCACGGTTGCCGGAAAATATGATTTTCTGGTCATTGGGAAAAAGATCACGGCCGCCGGAAAAGATGTTGTAGCCACCAGGAATTGGTTCACGGCTGCTGGAAAAAGGATTTTCTGGTCATCGGGAAAAGGTCACGGCCGCCGAAAAAGATGTTGCAGCCACTGGGAAATGGTTCACGGCTGCTGGGAAAAGTTCACAATGGCCGGAAAAGGATGTCGCGACGCTGGTAAATATGTTGCAGCCATCGGGAATTATGTTGCAGCCACCGGAAATTATGTTGCAGACGTTGGGAAAATTTATTTTGGGAAAAAGGGAAAATGCGATGCGGGGAAGCAGAGGAAGACGACTCCCGTTCGATAGGCCCAATCTGGTCATTTGCCTGGCACTTCCCTGCAAATTTTTTGAAAAAGAACAACAACCAAAAAGATCAAATGCAAAAGGAAAATAAAGAATTATATGCTACAGTAGGAAATATTTTTTTATTTATGTACAGCGATTCAAAGTGCGATTTATAGTTCAAGGGTCGGCAGAGGCAGAGAGAAGTTCCTACCCTGTTGTCAGCTGATACTCTGGATCGACGGTGATTTGAGAGATGAATGCATCTTTCGAACTAGGCTTACGATATAGTCTCAGTCTGTGGCCATTAGCAAGTAATGGTATGCGCTTGTCATCAATGGTCACCAGACGGATAGTGTTGTTGTCAAAAACCCTGTCAACCAAGTATGGACCTAGCCACCTTATACGCAATTTACCTTTAAAATCCCTTTTGAATATGGAGTCATAGAGTAACGCCCAATCTCCCTCGCTGAAGACTTTCTTTTTTTGAAATAGGTCATTCCAATTAGATCTTTGTTGCTGGAGCAACAAAGTCTGTTCCATTGCAGCTAACCGCTTCTCGTCCAATTCATTTAATTGATTCAATCTTCGCTTCTGAGCTTCTGTTACATCTAGATTCATTTCGGTGGCTGTCTTCAGGGTTTTAATATCAAACTCAATTGGAAAGATGGCACTCTTTCCATACACTAGATCATATGGGGGGAAACCTATTATGTCGCGCCAAGTCATACGATATGCTCACAGTGCTTCCAGAAGCCTGTCAGCCCAATCCTTTTGATGGCTCTTAACTATTTTAGTAAGGATGTTTTCAATAACCCTATTGGTACTTTCCACCTAACCATTGGCTTGGGGATGGTAAGGTGAAGACACCCTGTGCTGCACATGATATTTTCGGAGCAAGCATTCAAATTGGCGTGACATCAATTGTGGCCCCCCATCGGTAACTACTTCTTTTGGTACCCCGAAGCGGGTAAAGATCTCACTGTACAGAAAATCCATCACTGCCTGGTCATTAGCCTTGGCCAGAGCTACAGCCTCCACCCACTTGGTCATATAATTAGTAAAAAACAGAATGTAGACCTTCTATCTGGAAGGAGGACTGATAGGGCCAATGAAATCCAGTGCCCATCTATCAAATGGTTCAGCTACAAGTTGGGACTATAAGGGCATTTGATCTATTTTATTAGGTTGGCCCATCCTTTGGTAGCTTTTGCAGGATTGAACATACCTTTTAGCATCCCTGAACAGAGTCGGCCAGTAGTAGCCCATCCGCAATGCTTTATGCCCTATTCTTTTGTTTGCAAAGTTCCCTCCACAAGGCTCCTCATGACAGGCTTTCAATATAGGAAAGATCTCATCTTCTCTTACACATCTCCTGATCTCAAGATCAGGCCCTGTGTAGAAGAGATGACCATTTAGCCAACAAAACCTGGCACTCCGCTGAATAATTTTTATTTTTTCTCATCTAGACATATATGGCGGGAGCTTTCCTGCAACCAAATAGTTAGCAACGTCTGCATACCATGGAGAATGAGCTGAAAGTGCGAATAGATGTTCATCTGGGAAAGAATCCTCAACAGGCAAACTGTCATCACTATTAGTAAGACGGGATAAAAAATCAGCAACAACGTTTTCTTTCCCGGGTTTATCTATAATGGTGATATCAAATTCTTGCAACAACAAAAGCCATCTGGTCACTCTGACATTGGTAACAGGTTTATTCATTAAATATTTGATGGCAGAGTGGTCGGTGTGCACAAATGTAGGGTACCCAGTGATATAATGTCGAAATTTATTGATAGAGTAAACAATAGATAGGAATTCTTTTTCAGTAACAGTATAATTAAGTTCAGTAGGTGCTAAGTTTTTTCTAACATAGTAGATGGCATAAGGTACTTGGCCATCCTGCTGTCCTAATACTGCTCCAATGGCAGTGTCAGAGGCATCTGAAGAAATATCAAAGGGCAGGGTCCAATTAGGTCCCCTTAAGATGGGAGTTGTGGACAGCTTCGCTTTAAGCTCATCGAATGCTGTCTGGCATGCTGTATTCCACACAAACTATGCATCCTTCATTAACAGAGAGAACAAGGGAGAAGCCAGTTTGGAGAAATTTTCTATAAACCTCCGATAATATCCAGCATGTCCCAGAAAGCTTCTCACCTACTTCTGAGTTGAAAGGGTAGGTATATTCTTGATCAATTTGATTTTTGAAGGGTCTACTTGAATGCCATTGGCGGAGATAAAATTTCCCAATACCACCCCCTCACTCATCATCATATGGCACTTTTCAGTGCTTAATGAGAGCTGAGTCTATTCACAACGAATTAAAACCTTCTTTAAATTTTCCAGTGCCTCGTCAAAATCCCTGCCATAGGGAGTAAAATCATCCATGAAGATTTCCATACTATCATTGACTAATTCAGAGAATATGCCAATCACGGCTCTTTGGAACATTGCTGGTGCGTTACATAATCCAAAGGGAAGCACTCTGTAGGCAAACGTTCCCCAGGGATAGGTGAAGGTAGTTTTATCCTGATCCTCAGGAGCAATCTGGATTTGGTTGTACCGACTGAATCCATCTAGGAAGGAGAAGAACTTCTTCCCAGACAGGGTATCAAGTACTTGGTCAATAAAGGGAAAAGGGAAATCATCCTTTTGAGTTGCTTTGTTCAATTCCCTGTAATCAACACAGACCCTCCATTTCCCATTTTTCTTGGGTACAATCATGAGTGGAGAGACCCACTCACTGTCTGAAATAGGATATATAAATCCTACTTCCAAAAGTTTCTGGATTTCCTCCTTCACTATATCCCTCAGATTGGGGTTCATGCGTCGTTGGGGTTGACACACAGGCCAGGAGTCACTTTTAATATAAATGTGATGGGTGCACAGATTAGAGGGGATACCCCTCATATCTGTGTACTCCCAGGAAAACGCCCCCTTGTGTTCTTTTAAGAGGCTGATCAAGCGTCTCTGTTCCTCTAAGGAGAGACTAGGATTGATATTCAAAGTCCTTCCAGGTTCTACCTCAATAGGAATACTTTCTGAATTTTTCAAAACCGGGATTACGTTTGTGAAATCAGCTAAGGCTTCTTCCGTAATATTTTCTTGTTCTTCCTTGCCCATGGTAGTGCTCAGAATTTGATAGACCTTTCTATTCACTAAAGTGGGTTCACTAATGAAATTGCTAATAGTATCATCTTTTGTTTCATTTTTAAAGGTTAAGGCCTTCCCTAGAGTTAATAGTGGCTGGACATCCTCCTCCTCCTCCTCCTGCTCTATCCAAAGGGATGTTTCAGCTTCTAGACTTGGCCAAGCTAGAGGATAAAGGGTGAGGTTTTTAGTATCCATACCATCAGATATAGTCATGGACCCCGATCAACAGCTGATGCAAGCATCAGCTTTGGCCAACCAAGGTCTCCCTAGGATCAATGGGTGTCCCCCTAGCTGCGATTTTGGTTGTAATACCAAAAAGTCAGCTGGGTACTCCCATGAATCTACTGAGATGACAAGGTCATCCAAAATCCCTTCGGGTCTGATGGTGGATCTGTCTGCTAATTCCAAAATAGTAGGGGTCGGTCTAAGATTAGTGAGCCCAAGATTCTTTATAGTATCTATTGTTATAACATCGATTGCTGCTACTAGATCCACTAGCACGTTGGGTATCTATGTCTTTCCTATCTGTACAGTGACGGTAGGGTTACTAGGGTCATCATATTTAGTCACAGGGGCTCTTCCTTCTATCAAGGCAGATAAGTTCCCTATGACATGAACCGTGGGAGGATCCATGGGTTTCCTTGCTGCTCTCTTAGTGCACAGGTCCCAAACTATTCTAGCGTAAATAGGCACATCTTGAAGGGATTGAAGAAGGGGGATTTTGACATAAAGGTTCCTTAACTCTCCGAGGAGTTTAAACTAAGGTTGCCCCCCTGTTCTTGGTAGCATTAGTCTTTCGGGGTATGGTGGTTGCTTTATCAACTGGGAAGGCTATGTATCGTCAGTTTTATCGTTGGATGTTTCAGCCGTCCCTTCATCGTCAGATGTTTCAGCCGTCCCTTCTAAGGGATGCTCAGCATATTCAATGATAGGAACTCTGTCAAATGGATGTTGTGAAATCCGCTCGTCTTTATGCACATAGGGTGAAACATCCTCTGTAATTACGGGTTCTACTATTTTCCCATATCGTAAATGGATGTCATTACAGGGTACAGGGGAAAGAGAGTAGGCCGGCATGTTAACAGTCTCCAATTGATGGACTGCTTTATTATTTTGGTTAGGATTTGGTTGGGCAGGTAGCTGAGGTCGTATGGGTATATTCGGGACAAAATTGTTCTGCAGCTGCAACTGCGACTGCTGAGGTAGGTATTGAGGATATGGAGGGAATTGATGGAATTGGGGAAACTGAGGAGAATATGATAACTGTTGAGGTGGAGGTGGTTGAGGAAACTGGTTCCCAGGATGGAAATTCCCCCATCTAGGAGACCACGACGTAGGTTGATGTGGTGGTTGTGTCCAAGGGTTCCATGGGTTATAGTTTTTCATTGCAGGTTGGGAAGAATTCCATTGAGCATAATTTGAAGGGAATTGTGTATTCACATTTTGCATGTTATTATTCCAATTTCCCATATTATTCAAAAATGGAAGTGATTCTGGAGGCATACCTGGATTTCGAGGCTGCCACGGTTTCTTCTGTGTAATCAAGTAGGATGCTTCCACGTCCGGGTTTGATGCCTGCAAAACGGCCTTTACTTGAGGAAGTGAGGGGAGTTCTTTCATGTCGTGGTTCATCTCACACAGCTGACATACATTTGCTTTGTCAAGTGGGCATTCTCTCAGCAGATGATTCTTTCTACATCGGGGGCAGAACACACCTAATGTGAGATCCTCCACTGCTTGTTTCTTTTTTTCCTTCAGGACATCAATCTCCAAGGAGATGGAACTCATCATTTCTGTTTTAAAATTTTCAAGGATATTTTCCTATCGTTTGTCCCGCTTATTGTTCCTGAAAGATCTCCTGGAGTATCTCTTGCACAGTTCCACAATTTTGTCAAAAGGTTCTTTGGAGATATCTCCCTTACCAAGCAGGTTTAACATGTCTAATCAATCATCCCTGATCCCCCAAAGCAATATTATCTTGAGTACATCCAGCCCCATGTTCGTCTTCCCTTCTCTCTGCACATTGTACAGCAGTCTTTCCACAAAATCTTCCAAACTTTCATCTTCCTTCTACACCACTTTAAACAGTTCCTCTCTCTTGTCCTTGGTGTTACAATATTCCTGATATTTCTCCAGGAACAACTATTTCATTGTATCCCAATTGGCAACAGTTCCTCCCCCAAGGCTCATGAACCAGCGTAATGAATTGTCCTTCAGGGTGGCAGGAAATTTTTTTAGCTTTTGGGCATCGGTGATATAATCATAGCTGCGACAAATAATATCGAATTCAAAGAGGAATTCGTCTGGGTATTCTGTCGCCTTTCCATGGAAATGAGGTAACACCAACGGTGAAATATTTTTCATAGGAGCTGCCCCTTCTGGTTGTTGAATCGGAAATTGCAGTGTAGCCACCGTTCCCTCTGGCAGGGAGCGATTTTCATGATGAAAGTTTTCTCCCATTACTTCTTCCTCATCGGCTCCGTGTCTGTTACTCATCTCCTCCTTTGTTTTCTCCTCTTCATTTCTTTCCGTGTTCTTTTCTTCGTCCTTCTCCTGTTCCTCTTTCTTTTCTTTGTTCCTCCATTGATCCTCGAACTTCTGGTGGTACTGATCCCACTCTTCCTTAGTTACAACCCTCCCGTTAATGTGGTAGGTCGACTCTCTACCAATAGGTCCAGTTGTAATGGCTGTGTCTTTGTCTGCAGGGATGTTCGAGGGAGTCGCAGCTGCTCATGTATTCTCCACCGTGGATCATAACGCTGGCGCCCTAGGATCAGCAGGGTTCCTTCTGATAGGAGTTTCTTGAATACAAGCCCTGGTGGATGAATCAGTTCTGTCGACCAGATCGTCGATGAACGTCCTTCTGCCCAATGGTGCTCCTCGACCACAACCCGAGCCACCTGCACTCTTAGTGTTTTGTGGCATTTTGGGAGTTGGGAGTTGATCGCGTTTTACCCTTCTCGTATTCATACAACCCAAATCATTTCATCAAAGAGACTAAAACCAATTACCAGATGCAACTAATGATAGTGTTTAATTTTTATCCTTCCCCGGTAACGGCGCCAAAATGTCGAGCACCCTAAATGGAAATAGATTATTATCAACACACAGAGCATACGAGATTTATTGTCAACCCGAGAAAGCCTTTTATTTCAAAGGATAAATGCATAGTCTATGATTAAACACTAGATTATTGCAATCAGACACTTTACCCTTTAACAACCATGTTCATCCCTTAGAACTCATGTAATCCCACCAATCTTCTAAACTCTACAAATTCAATTTCTTCCTATCATGTATCAACAAGAAATGAAATCAGATTCAACAATAATTGCAGATAAAAAGGAAATCCTATTCATATCCAGGAACAAGTGATTCGCCTATTCAATCTAATCACTCTTGAAATCCATAAACATAAACTGACTGTAATCTAGAAATTCAATTGCAGAAGATTGAGTACAACTACTTCTAAGGAATTGAATTACAGGAATAAAGATCAACAATTAAAATAGTAAATTAATTGCAAGGATTCTTTGGATGACAATCTGAAACCGTGAGATGAACAGAACTGTGTACAGCTATCACATAAATTGTATAAAGAAAGCTACCTACTCAGTCGACTGTTACTCTGTACCAATTATCAACTTCAGGAAAATGTAATACTGCAAATCCACACATACTACTACTGCGCACACAGACAATATAATCAGCAAAACATCACGCGACAATGAATTTAGAAATCCTACCTTAACTCAACAATCTCTGCGGAAGGCGGGCCCAGCCTTCACATAGAGACGCTGGATGAACAATGCACAGCTCCCTTAAATCAGAGGTAACTCTTTGTATTAAATGAAGGAATGATTATAGATTGCTCCACTATCAATACCAGAATTGAATTATCTATTTTCCAACCCCCTGGGTCGAGACAACTTCCCACATTTATACATACAGATTATAATGCCCGATCCTATTACAGAGGGTGGCCATGAAGATCTCTGATCTTCAGGTGCCCTGAATAACACTGGTTGTTACAAAACATGGCATGGTGCAAATATAGAAAATGTGAGAAAGCTGTTGACTGGCCTAGAAGTGGTGATCTTTTCAGATCGCCATGATATTCGAGCAGCTATACTAAAGATCCCCCAATTGTGGCACATTCTGTTGTGGCTACTCTGTACGGCTTTTTCTGAAATATTGCATAGAAACCACGTGCCTTGAAGAACTGAGGATCCTTTTGAATCATGATCGTTCCCTTGTTTCAAGACTTGTTTAGCTCCATTTTCCTGTAGTCTGCCCATCTAAAGCTATCTTCATAAATTACAACATATTAGCACAATTTTGAGAGATAAACAGCCTTAGTTGTCACAATAATAAGCATTAATAAGATAAAGCAATGATCAATCTTACCTTGGCAATTTAGGGGATAAAGTGAGGAAAACAAGTTTGATTGGCATGTTGAATGGTGTAAAACAAGGGAAGAAAAGGTGATTAAGGATTGTTAAAAAGGGACCAATTGTGGACTCGACAGTAACGAGCAAAACAATCCACCAAATGATCAGAACGGACAAAGATATGATGGCCGGCGATATGAGCTCCGGTACGATAATCGACACCAAGGTTATGGAGGAAGAGGTCGATTTCCTGGGAATCATGACATACGCCCGCGTAGACCCACCCAGTGCTTCACATGTTACAAAGAAGGTCACCGGTATGCAGATTGTCCATACAAGGACAGGACTGATCTCAAATTCTGTACCCACTACGGAGTAGGCGATCACTCGCTTGAGGATTTCCCTACTATGTTAGAAAAAATTAATAACAAGAAAAATTTTAATGTCTTGTTTTGTTTGCAAAAACATGATGTAATAACTACTAAAAATATAGATATTGTAACTCGACAAGGCACAAAAACAGGACCTGATAACTCCAGAATTAGTAAGATTAACAACACAAACATTTATCCCGACCCTACGAGGGAAAAACAAACATATAAAGAAGTAGTTCACACATTTCAAGACATTGCACGACAGGAAGACATCGTTAACAGTCAACACAACACAATAAATCACCTAATCCAACTTGTTCAAACAGACAAATCAATATCTCAGTTCATAGACTTGTTGCATGAAATAAAAGGTACCAACCCTGAAAAACAAGCCAAAAACATCTGCAGCTTGAACCAAAAAGACAAAAGTGATGCCGACCCACTTGTCAACTTGGAAATCGAAGGTTAGCACGTCTGACAAGTAGTGCTCGACTTCGGGTCACAAGTGAATATCATGACTCGAGATACTTGGGAACAGATGGGTAGACCTTGACTCTACGAGTCAGGCATTTACCTGAAACTCACCAACCAAGGCCTAATTGAACCCATTGGGGTTTGGAAAAACGTCGACACGACCATCAAAGGAATCTCGACCAAGGTTGACTTTGAAATTATTGACCCAAAAGAAGGATCCATCTCCTTCCCGGCGCTAGTCGATTGACCTTGGGGAAGGAAGATGAAAGCATCCATATCCTTGGACAAGGAACGAATCAAGTTAAAACAAAATGGTCAAAAGGTGATTGTACCCATTCATCCATCCCAAGGAGAGCCTTGGACTGAACCTATTGATGAAGAAGTCAATGTCATACAACTTTACCAAATCCACAATGATGCAGACTACACAGAACCAAACATCCATGGAGAACTTAACTTAGGCAACAAAGACTCAATTGGTTATAAATCAGATGCTGAATTGTATGACTAGGAGATTGAGAATTACGAAACACAAGAAAGAGGGTGCTGCACTATACAAAAAGTACAGAAAAAACCACCCTGACAGTGCTTCATAGTATCAATTATCCCCAAATTCTTTGAAAAGAAAATAAGGGAACGCCCTACCTTACATTCAACCAACTTAAACACCACACAACTACCAAGGTATAAGGAGAGGGAATCACCAGTCATCCACGTCGAACAAGAATCTAAAAATATTGGTGAACATGGCCGACTTCAAAGCTTAGTTGAAACATTTATAGGTCAAGCAGCTAGATGGTGGGATACCCATTAGACAAAACTATAGACCTGGACAACTGCTTCAACTTACTGTGTCAAGAGATTTGGAGGAAAGAAGTTAACCCAAGAAGCCCAGATACCTATCTTTACCCAAGGACAAAACCCAGAAGTACATATAAAAACTTGTGAAATGGAGTGGAGAAGGCTTGGATACAAAGATGAGTGAGCCTGGCCACATTTGTTCCCTTCAACCCTAGCCGACTTGCCAAATAAATTGTATAAGATGGAGGAATCTATAGGTGAAACCTTCTTTTGGCACGAACTTAGGGAAAATTTTATTAAAGACTTCAACTTCATACCTCAAAATGAAAATCTGGTTGAGACAGCACAACAAATCAAACAGTTTATCCAACCGACTGAAAACCAACCCTTACAAGACCATCAACAGATAAAAGACTGTAACAATACACAAACAGGGTCCAAACCATAGTTGACCCATTTACAATTAGAAAATGAAAACATAGAAGGAAAGAGCTTCAGATGGAAATCCAACCACATCAAAACAACAAAGCCTATCCGATCGATCCTGAAAAATCACAACAACCGACAAACAAGATATTGACAGAATGACTGCAGTTGACTTCCCTGCCACATTCTCATAGTTCAAAGAAGGAATTTAGCCAATCAATGAAGCTATAGCACCAAAGTGGCTAGATGCCAAAGTAAAAAATAAATAGGTCGACATTTCAAACGACGACCGCCCAAAACTAGCAAAAGTTGGTGACTACTGGAACGCCCAACAGACCACTGAAATAGTGAAATTCCTAAAAGAGTTCCAAGATGTATTTTCCACGGAATACAAAGACCTAAAAGGCTTAGTCTAAGAAATGGGAGAAATGAAAATTGATACTAAACCTGAGGTTCGACCTGTTAAGAAACGACCTTACAAACTGGCTCACAAGTACAAGGAAATAGTCAAAAAGGAAATTGATAACATGCTAGCAGCAGGGATCATTTACCCTATCAACCAGTCGGAATGGGCAAGTCCAATGGTCTTACAACCCAAGAAACATGACCTAACAAGGTTAAGAATTTGTGTTGACTTCAGGGAACTCAACAAAGTAACACTAACAGACCCATTCCCAACCCCTTATGCAGATGAAATCTTGAATGAAGTTGTAGGACATGAATGCTACTCATTTATAGATGGATTCTTAGGCTATAACCAAGTTCCAATAGCTAAAGAAGATCAAAAGAAGACAACATTTGTGTGTGAATTTGGTTCCTTTGCTTACTGAGTTATGCCTTTTGGATTAAATAATGCACCTGCAGTGTTTTCCTGAATTGTTGTCAAAACATTCCAAGAGTATATATATAAGACCATGGAAGTATACTTCGATGACTGGACAATATACTCCACCTTAAAATATCACTACAAATGGCTCAGACTTATGCTGGAGAGATGTCGACAGATTCAACTCTCCCTGAACATTGAGAAATGTATATTTATGACTCCCATAGGCATACTATTAGGGCATATTTTCTGTAAAGAAGGTATCAAGGTCAACTTTGCAAATATTAAAATTATCCTCAACTTGAAACCACCATTCAACCCTAAACAAGTCAGGGTGTTACTTGGCCATACAGGATGTTACAGAAAATTCATAAGACACTATTCAAATATGACCTATCCTCTTGAAGAACTATTAAATGAAGACCAAGAGTTTAACTGGACAGAGGAATGCCAAATCTCTTTCGAAAAATTGAAAAGAAAATTAGTCGAAGCCCCCATCTTAAAATTTCCAAACTGGTCGATCAAATTCCATGTCCATATTGATGCATCAGGAATAGCAATAGGAGCAATCCTAACTCAACCAGGGGATGATGGAATGGTTATCCCATAGTTTACAACAGTCAGAAATTAAATAAGGCTAAAAGAAACTACTCGACCACAGAAAGAGAAGCCCTAGGTATGGTCTTTTCCCTCCAAAAGTATCGACATTACCTCTCAGCCAACCCCTTCACATTCTATACCAACCATCAAGCCCTGAAGTACCTTGTCAATAAACCACTTCACCATGGGAGGATTTGTCGATGGCTACTTCTGTTCCAATAATTTGAGTTCGAAGTCGTTGTCTGACCAGGCAAGCTAAGTGTCGGGCTCGACCATCTATCCCGAATAGACACAGGAGAGGAACTGACTGGATTCGACGACGAATTACCAGATGCACATTTATTTCGCATAGAAGCAGTGCCAGAAGAACTAGAAGAAATAACTCAGTTCTTAGAAAACAGTCAGGCACCAGAAGGTATGAATACCAAGAAAAAACAAATCTTAGCTATGAAGGCTACACCATACAGCCTCATCAATGGATTTTTATACAAAATGGGATTAGATGACATCCTCAGAAGGTGTGTACTCCGACATGAATGAGACCAAATCATGCATGAAGCCCACTATGGACCTACAGGAGGACATTTCCAAGTAGATACAACTGCAAATAAAATCCAACAGTCAGGCTTATGGTGGCCAACGTTCCACAAAGATTGCAAAAGTTTTGTTAGTCGATGTGACAGATGTCAATGAATTGGTCGACCCATGCTGAGTACAGAAATTCCCTTGATATCAGTAAACCCCAGCCTCACATTCGAAATCTGGGGTATAGAATTCATAAGACCATTTCCTATCCTACCAAAAAGATCAGGTGCAAGATATATTATCACTGTAGTAGAATACGTCACTAAATGGGCAGAAGCTGAACCCGTCGATACATGTTCGAGTGAGGTCGCCGCTAAATTTAGCTATGAAAACATCATCACTAGATTCGGATGCCCACTAACATTGATTAGTGACCAAGAGATACACTTTATCAACAAAACTATCAAAGACTTGACCGCCCAATTCCACATCGACCATCGACGGAGTACATCATATCATCCTCAGTCGAATGGGGCAATTGAAGCTTTCAATAAAAAATTAACAAAAGGGTTAACCAAAATATGCAATACTGACAAGAATTAGAGGAAATTTCAACTCAAAATGGGCCTCCTAAAATGAACTAATAAAATAATAAAATAATATTTATTAATTTTGGAGGAAGAAAAGAAAAAAACTACTTTTTTGTTTGTATTTTTAACATATCTCTCCATGTTTTTACTCAAATTTGGATTGGGAGAGCTTGTTGGATGTGGAATTGAATTCCGCATCCAACGAGTACCCACTTGGTATACTTTTGATGGACCCCGCTACCCCAAAAACAAGAAATACCTGAAAAAATGTAATGATGATGTCATCATTCCATTTTTCCAGGTATTTCTTGTTTTTGGGGTAGCGGGGTACGTCAAAAGTATGCCGAGTGGGTACTCGTTGGATGCAGAATTAAATTCCACATCCAACAAGCTCTCCCAATTGAAATTTGAGTAAAAACACGGGGAGATATGTCAAAAATACAAACAAAAAAAGTAGTTTTTTTTATGATACCTATCCCCAAATTTATATTAAAAAAGTGTTTAACACCTATATGGTATTTAAAATTTAAATCAATTTCATTGGCTAACACATGATGACATGGAATTTGAATAAAATTTGAAAGGCCCATTTTGAGTTGAAATTTCCTCTAATGGACGACTGGGACGAGAAAATCCCTGCAATTTTATGAGCCTACAAATGGTCGACTGACCAAACCCCCTTTCGAATAGTCTACTAACAAGAAGCATTCATCCCACTACATTTTCGACAGCAGACACCTATTATTGCACAACTACTATATGTCGATGTTGAACATGCAAGAAAGGACCAACTATTTCAACTCAACAAGCTAGAAGAACACAGACTCATGGCTATACAACACTAAGAAATTCAGAAGCAACAACAGAAAACATGGCACAACCGCAACATCAAAAACAAAAACCTTTCATTTTGCGACCTTGCCTTACTTTATAATAGTCGAGTCAAAGGAAAACCTAAGAAGCTCCACACATAATGGATGGGACCTTACATTGTCGAAGAGATACATCCCAATGGTTGAGTCCGACTAAGGACAATGCAGGGCCTAGTATTTCGGAAGCTTGTTAATGGAGCCCAACTAAAATGTTACAAAATAAAAATCATATAATGACCATAACCGGCCACAAAAATCCATAAAAAGCTAAAAATTCCAAAAACAAAACAATACCACAGACACAACACCATGACAGGAAATCACCACTTCGACAACTGAGATCATGACCCTCGACCATCTTCATCCACCATTCCTGTCGACCATTCTCCACACCAACACCAGTCGACGACCTCGATAATCCCATTGTGCATTTATGACCTCGAGTGCCAAAACCAATTCACCATTAGTTCACACTCGCGTATTACAGCTGGAATGTCAAGCCCACCATTAATACATCCATTACCGCACACAACCACACTATCGCCTATAAATACTGGATCATCGAAGGTTCATTCACCGCAACCTTTACACCCAGAGCATCTGAACACTCAGTCGACCAAAAACTGAGAACCTTGTAGTAACCTCGACCAAACAAACATAATGGCCCCCAAGCACACCAGAGTGTCAACCAAGGTGAAAGAGATACAAGTTGCAGATACACCTTTGGTCCGCAGACTAAAGAACATTAAAAACTACAAAGTGTAGGAGGGCCCATGGAAAAAACTATGGGCGAAGATCCAAGAGTGGGCCTTTGTTGACAATAAAATGACTCAAGCAGCAGAAAAGGTCTGATGCAACACCCTCTTTGGATATGCCAATGCACCGCTGATGGCAAGCTTTGGTGGCATGAAACAAGCTGCTGTGAAATTCATTATTAGTTGATATCACAATGGTCGGTTCTACTTTGATGAGCCAATCGACATTTCTGGGTATTTCAAATCAAAACTGACTGGCCTATCTAACAAAGGAGACCCTGTACCAGTCGAAATCAAAGAAGGAGCGGTCAAAGAGATTACGGGATCATCTTCTGGGAAAAACTCAAAAGGGTTTATGATCGGCCAAATCACAACTAGAATGCCACAGATTGTGGCCAAAATCATCGCAATCACACTCACATTAGCAGGTCGAGGCAGCGACCTCAAGTTAGAAATGCTGGAGGACGTGGATGGCATTGCCACCAATGGTCAAATCTACAGATGGGGGGATTATGTCGTCGACATGATAAAAACCGTCTGCGAGCGATGTTAAGAGATAGGAGGAATCATCAAGTTCCCCTACCTCATCCTATGGATTGTTATGTACCACATCTTTCTAGAAGGAAGCCCAGTCTTTCGGGAACCATCAACGTTCGACATGTATAGGTTAAACCCTTTTCCCAGAAAGGAACCCTGCATGAACTGGAGTAGGGGAAAGTATTCCTAGAGAACTGGTTCCAACAACTAAAAGTTCACACAACTAGATGGAGGGTGCCTGAGAACATTCGACGAAATCTACCAGCGAAATCCCACATATAGTTGGAGCTCGACCATACCTCGGTGTGGTATATGCAGGGTGAGGCCTCCAATTCCAAAGCCCTCGACTACTACCCGACTGTCGACCAAATATTTCGAGAATTATCTTAGCAGGCTAAGACAAAAATATCAATGCCATAAGTAGTGAAATAGGTGTACTTCTCAATCGAGGAGGCACTCACAGACCAAGAGAAAGAGGAAGACTACGAGCTCAACCTCTACATCAGCACATTTGTGTTGGAGGACATCCCGGTCGAACCCACTGGTCGAGTACAAATAACTATCAAACCTCCGACTGCAAAGAGAGTAGAACCACAGCCGACAAAACCAAAACCACAACAAGAACAACAAACAACTCTTTCAGCTCCACCAAGTTTCGTCCCGACTCAGGAACCGACGGGCGAGATCGACCCAGACAACCCTGAGTATGCTGTTACAAAAGGCATAATTCAGAAACTTGCTAATGAGATAGCAGCAGCGAGGAAGAAAATCAGAGTGCAAGAACAACAACAAGGCAAAGGTAAGTGCAAACTTATCATTGTCGAATCATCAGATGATGAAGATGAATTGGCAGCTACGGCCGTGGATATTATAGAGGATGCCGTCGCAAATAAAGTACCAGTTGAAACATAGTTCCAGCATTTTGTAGAAGTAGGAGCCCCCGAAGGTCGACCAAAGAAGGAAAAAAAAATGACGACGCCTGAAAATGTCATCGATCTTGTGTCGACACCTCCACCTCCATCACCGACACAAGTAGTCGAGGAGCAAGCACTGGCACAACAGTTGGTCATCCCCCTCGACTTATACAAAAGCGCAATACCAGAGACAGTGAAAGAAAAATTTGACAAAGATACTGAGCTAAAATCTTTCTTCGAGACATTGCCTAAGCTGTTTCAATCGGCCCAGAAAATTTCCACCCAAGCTCCTCTCTATACAAGTAGCAGAACACAACCCACATTATTTTCACACATCACGTCGACCTTCACATGACAATCTGACCAAGAAGGAGATGTGATTAGACAAGTACAGTCTACTATTGAACCAATCGACCTCGAACCCCAGGCCGACCTACCCACCAATACATCGCTGGAAGCAGACATACCTTTCGACGTAAGTACACATCGTACTTCCCCCAAACCCATCAAACCTAACCATTCCCCCACTCCATCACCACCACCCCCACCACCCCCTAATTCACAGACAGACCTATCACAACCAACTGCATCTGCACAGCCGGAGGTGGTCATACCACCTCCTGAGCCAGAAAAACCATCAACTTCTATCCCGCAAACCAAAGGCCCCCCCTCAACTGTTGTAGGTACATAGGAGACAGAAGCAGAAAAGCACAAGAAGAGGAAGGAGCATCATGGAAAGACTCTCAGACTTTGGATTAGCTTGAAAGATGCAAGCTCCTTGACCGACACAGAGGTGTGCCAGCTCCTCAAAACCTTAGCCAATGAAGACAAGACAAGGACTGAGCAAAAAACTAAAGAACTCATAGACAAAAATATAGAACAGGTCGAGTTTCTCAACAAATGCAGGACTTTATCTCAATCCGTCATACCAGGCCCCATAGAAGTTGACACAGATAGACCACTTGAAAGAGAGTATCAGTTCTTCGAGAGCATGGTGTCAACCCTTCAAGTACACATTGAGGAAACTAAGGAGGAACAGAAGGAGGAGACTGCCTGGCTGTTACTGGCACAACACACTGCATTCTCGGAAGCATACAAAGTGCTACAGGACCATTTGGAGGAGTCTGTCGTAGCCGAAGAAGTCCTAAGAGACTAGCCTACTCATTACAGAAAAGTTTATCAATAGATATGATAGACTCGGTAAGGGATTCAGGCTTTGGAGGGCAGGAAGACCACGCAGGCATCACTTAGGCCGACGATAGAAGAACAGATAGTGCTGGAAACCACCAAACTACAGAAACTGGAAAGGGAAGCACACCAGTGGGTGCAACAAGCTCTCCCCAACCTAGATAAAGTCGACATCATCTGCCCACAGATGAAATGACTCATCGAGGTTGCAGAAGAGAAGAACCAGTTCATGGGCCCCAACATGGAAAAGATAGCGGAAGTCCCCATCTCGGAGAAAATGTCAGTCCTATCAAGCTTAACCACATTAACCATCGACATCTAGAAAGATTTGGAGATTTGGACAGACTTCCAACATCACCTCGCCATCATAGCTCCAACTATTGTTGAGGTCTGTGTACAGAAAAGACCAACCATCCGTCTTCACAGCCCGCCACAATAAAAAAAAATTGAAGACCAAACAAACAACTTTTGTACCTCCCTGTTTCTTCGGGACGAAGAAATGTTTTGTTTATGGGGAAGATGTAGAAGGATCAAGTCAATAAGTCGACCTAAACGAGGACCAACTTAGTCAATCAACCGACTAAGTCGATGGGCCAACTTAGTCGATCAGCCAACTAAGTCGGTCGGCCGACTAAACTAAAAGATTAGGTCGGCTATCTAAAAAGTCGTGTCGGTTCACTGAACCGACAAGTAGTTATTTTGTAACCATCTGTAAATTGTATATATTAGGCTGTTGAGCCAAACAAGAACTCATTTTAGTTCTTTGCATTGTATGGACTCATTGTAATAATATGTTTTAAATCCTATCTGTTCTTGTCTCCTGTCTCTGTTCTATATTTATGTATGTTTTAGTATGTATTATTGGTAACCTGATGTGATCTGTGAGATTACAACAACCCTCCTCGTTATCTCTATTTCATGCATTTAGTTAGGCATTTTCACATCATACTTAAATATTAAAAAACTAAAAAAAAATATACACGATGGACCGAGCCTTACCAGTAAAACACTTTAATCGTTAGTTGACCTACGGTAGCCATACCATAAACTAGATGTATTCCCCATAACAATAATAACGAGCTAATTCAAAACATCTATTGGGGAGAATCCCCACTGTTGTTACCTACGATTTTCTAGGGACCAACAGTTTTGGTGCTAGAAGGAGGGCCACCAGTGCATGGATGGACGAGGAAGCCCACTTTCTCAAAATTACTCCATCGATGACAGTTCTGAAAATAGTTTTCTTCACAAACCCACTCCTGAAGAAAAATAAACATGGTATCTTTATCTCGTTGATAACAAAGTGGTTGATGATTTAAGGAGAATTACCAAGGAATATGCGAAAAATATTGGAAGATTACCTATTATCTTTGTCCTACCTAGAAGAGAGTATTAGAAGAAGGATTTCCTTCAATTGGAAGACTCAGTGTTGGTAGAATATCTTGAAGAATTGGCAGAGGCAGCCTTACAGGAAGTCGACCAACCTTTATATCAATTGGAACCAGATTTTCCTTGCTGTTCACCTTTCCAGACCTCTGTTCAGTCCCAACCTCGTACTCCACTCAGAATCATGGACAATGTAAATGATAATCAGCCACCTCCACAACCTTCTTGGAGGGCTAGGTCTCCTTTAAATATGACACCTCCCTTGCATGATTTTCCTCAGGATTTTGAAAATATGTTACCCAAGTTTGAACCAAGTGAAGGAATTCTTGTAGATGATCATTTGCAGAGTTTTTACTTGGCTTTAGAGGGACTACCAGCTAGATAGCATGAAGATGTGGTCTGTAGATTGTTTCCTCACACCCTGAAAGTAAAAGAAGCCTCATGGTATTTTTCCTTACCTACAAATTCAATCACTAATTAGAATACTTTTGAGAGACTGTTTAGAAGAAAATACGCAGTCCAGAAAACTCATGTAGCTTTAATGAAAGGGTTATGTGCTCTAAAGAAGGAAATGAAGGAAAGAGTGCATAACTTCACTCAAAGGTTTGTTTCTTACCTAAAAAATTTCAGTGAAGCTGGCAAACCATCTGAAAATGCCCTAATTGAATACTATACCTTAGCTCTCAGGTCTGATCTAGCCATGTTTTCCAAGAGATTGGTTAGACCCACATTAGTAGAAACCTCTGAAGAATATAAGAAGGTAGAGGTAGAGATGGATAGTATAGAAAATTACCCTGTGCAATCAAAAGAGAATACTTTTGGAAACAAAAAACCTTTATTGCTGACTAAGCCTAAGGATGAGTGATCACAGCATTTCGAAGGAATGGTGAAGATGATGCATAAATTATCAAACATGGTGATAGATTTAGAAAAGGAAAAAGAGGCTCATAAACCATATAAGCCTTATTACAAAAAAAGGGAAGGCAACAGACAACCTAAACCTCCTCCACACAGTCCTTTGGCAATGAATTTAACCGGTGTAGCCATGGAAAATTTTTGTACCTTTCATCAGCATCCTCATTCTAAGAAGAATTTCCCACAATGGATTAATTCTATGACATTACTAATGAATTAATTATTGGAATCCAAATTGAAAGAAACTAGTGAGGAGAAAGGAAAATATCATGAACCTATGGAAAAACAAGAGGAAGGTACCTTAGTTTTATGGGACTGTGTTTCTATGTTTGATATGGAAGATGAATACATTTTGATGCAAGAAGAAACACCAGAAACTAATGCAATGACAAGAAGTCAGAATTCGTTAAAATAAGATAATTCAATGCTTCCAAATATTAAGAAACTTCAAGAAAACATGAAGAAGATAAATAACAACACTTCGACTGTTAAAATACTTGAATTTGTCATTTCAAGTCAGGATCCTAAGAAAGTCAACACACCTTTAAAGTCTACTGAAAGTAAAACTGGCAATGTCAAAAAGAATCGCAAAGAACATGAGATGGGATATGATATTGTGGAAGGCATTAAAAAGGCTAAAGAAAATATCTTATTGTTTGAAATGTGCAATTTACCTCAGCAAATGGAGAATCTTTTAAAAGCACTTGAGACAGGAGAGGATGAGCCTCCCAGTGAGAACCAACCTGAGGAAGAGATTGGTGAGGCAAGTTTAGGAGGAAAATATAGGTATAAAACTCCAGCATTTCTCCTAGCCATTGAAATTTTCAACTATAATGTGCATAACTATTCAATGGACTCAGGAGCATTAGTAAATGTTATGCCACTTTCTCTCTGCAAGAAAATCAATGGTCAACCTAAATAATCCACTTGGCAAGTTCTTCAATTAGACAGAACAACAGTAAAAGTAATAGGAGAAATGGAGGATGTTCTAATTGGTTTTTCCGCAGATGAGAGGGTATGTCAATACATCGACATTGTAGTAGTAGTCATACTAGATGCTTATGGTCTAGTTTTGAGGCAAAACTGGTCAACAAGGTTAGAAGGATATTTTGCATCGTATTGGTCACATTTTTTGTTGCCTTTTAAAGGATGTCAAAATTAGATAAAAGTGTTAAGAGAGCCTCAAATGAAATATAATGTGACTCAGTTTTAAGGAAAAAATGAACCAGTAAACTCTGTGTTGGGAAACTATTTCATTGAGCTAGAAATGGGAAATTACCAAGCTAAAGAAGACAACAGTATACCTGATATCCATCCTGATCTGCTTCGATTTTCATGGGCTAATGAGATTGACTGTAACATAGTAGATTTAGTTTCAGATGTAGATCGTAATTCAAATTTAGTAGAAGTAGAAATTTTTTGGATTCTTTATTTCGATGGTTCTAAAACATTGGAAGGATTAGGGAATGGATGTGTCCTGATTGATCCACAAAAAAATAAACATTTTCTTTAATGTAGGTTAGAATTCGAATGCACAAATAAAACAACTGAATACGAGGCGCTAGTTCAGGGACTTAAAAAGGAAATAGAATTGAAAGTAAAAAATATGAAAGTAGATGGAGATTCTAAAATTGTTGTTTAGTAAATTCAGAACAAAATACATTGCATTTCACCCCATTTGAAATCTTACCTAAATGAAGTTTGGGAGTTGCTAATAAATTTTCATGTATTCAACATTGTGTCAATTCCTAGATTAAAAAATGCAGCAACTAATTTATTAGCTACCTCAGCTGGAAGATTAGTACCTTCAAATAATAGATGCTCTATTGAATTACTTTTCAGGCATTCTATTCCAGATAACATCACATATCTAAGGGTTTTTGACAATGATCAGCAAATCTTGGAGTGTTTGATGAATGATGAAACTTTCAAAGGATCAATAATATATGATGATGAACATCAAGAGGAATTAAAGTTTGGGAACTTTATTCCAAAAGGAGTTAGGAACTTGGAATAAATGTTTGATTTAGATAACAAGTTCAGAAAGCCAGCGAACATCAAGACTCATGGCTTGAATTTAGAATTCTAGTTGATAAAATTTGGGACTGAAGCTGAACCCAAATATGTAAATTTGGGGAAGTCTTGTTCTCCATGAGAAAGGAGTAAGTTCATTAGTTTATTCAAGCAGTACAGGGATGTACTTGCTTGGACATATGAAGATCTCCAAACTTATGAGACAAATATCATACAACATGTTATCCCAATCAAAGTTGGACCTTACCAACAACCTTTGAGAAAGATGCATCCTAATATGGAACCTTTAATTCAAAGTGAGGTAAAAAAGTTGTTGAATGCTAAAATCATATTTAAAGTTAGACATTCGAAATGGGTTTCTAACTTGGTACCAGTACGAAAAAAGTCTGGAGAAATCAAACTTTTCATAGATTTCAGAAATCTTAATCGTACATGAGATAAAGATAATTATCCTGTCCCACCCATGGAACAAATACTATAGATGGTTTCAGGTTCTGAATTGTTTTTGTTATTAGATGGATTCTCTGGTTATAATCAAGTATTAGTAGCAGAAGAAGACAGGCTCAATATGACTTTCAGAACCAAGTGGGGAAATTTTGCGTATAGGAGGATTCCCTTTGGACTTATCAATGATGGAGCTACATTCCGAAGGGCCATGGATATAGCTTTCTGCAGTTTGATTGGCCGTAGTGTTGTGGTTTATCTAGATGACGTTACAATATTTTCAAAAAAGAAAGAACAACATGCATTTCATTTGAAACAGATTTTTGAGCATTGCTGGAAATATGGTATTTCACTAAATCCCAAGAAATGTGTATTTGCAGTCACAAAAGGAAAGCTACTAGGTCATGTCATTTCTAAGAAAGTGATCTCCATAGACCCGAATAGGATTAGAGCCATAGAACAAATCCCTTTACCCCATAATAAAAAGGGTATGCAATCTTTTATGGGGACAATCAACTTTGTGTGAAGCTTTGTACCAAACTTTGGTCAAATAGTCAAACCTTTGCAACAAATGGTTAAAAAGAGTGTGCAGTTCAAATTGACTAATTTGGAGAAGAATGAATTCAGCAAGATAAAGACATCTATTACTCATGCACCATCACTCAAAAGTCCAAATTTTGAAAAGGATTTTATTGTGTACACTTTTGCGTTCGATGATTCATTAGAAGTTGTGCTTACATAGAAAGAAGATAGGGGAGATGAGTACCCCATATCATTTATGAGCACTGGTCTGTAAGGGGATAACTTTAATTATCCAACAGTTGAAAGACAAGATTGTGCAGTTTTTAAATAGGTAAAACAATTCAGGCCATATATACTTAAGAATATCATCGAAGTAATAGTTCCACACCTAGCCCTATGATCTCTTTTTGTACAAAAGGAATTAGGAGAAAGAAGAGGCAACTGGGTGACTTCTTACAAGAATACGATATTGAGTTCAAACCAGCATCCATAGTTAAAGGACAAGGAATTTGTAAACTAATGGGTGAAGGTAAAATCAATGAAGAAAGTAGCTAGGATAATGAAGCTGAACTACATATGATGGATGGATGTCCCCTATTTACAGCTCCAGACTCCTGGTATAGGGATCTAGTCGATTATCTCCAAGAAGGGTATTTACTGGAGCATCGGAGTCTCAAGCAAAGAAGAGAATTACATCTTAAATCATATTTATATCAGATCATTGATGGTGTACTGTTTAGAAAGAAATACGATGGAGTCTTTCTCAGGTGCTTGGAACAAGGATATGCAAAGAAGGTCGTAGTAGAATTTCATGATGGACCTGCTGGAGATCACTTTTCGAGAGACACTATAGCCCATAAGATTCTCAGAGCTAGATATTACTAGCCTACATTGTTTAAGGATGTTCATGCTCATGTTAGAAAATGTGATGCTTGTCAGAGATGTGTTAGAAGACACACCAAAGCAGCAGGACCATTAAAACCAATAATTATATCAGAACCATTTGAACAATGGGGAATCAATGTTATTAGAGAAATCAATCCAAAATCCTCATTACAACATAAGTACATTTTGACAGCAACCGATTATTTTACAAAATGGGTTGAGGCTATTCCATTACGAAAATTAAATGAAGATGCAGTTATGGATTTCTTACAGAACCACATTATGACCAGGTTTCGAGTTCCAATTTCCTTGGTTTTTTATAATGCTTCTTATTTTTCTTCTATTAGATTAAATCCATTTGCTAATGAAAGATGAATTAAGTTGCATTATTCTGTAAATTATTAGCCACAAGGAAATGGTTTGGCATAATCCATAAACAACTGCTTCACAACCGCTTCGGGTACATAGGGTACTCCCAAAAGATCAAACACCTTCAGCAACCTCTTCACACAAACATATCACAGATCAACACATTGATGTTTGTCACATGGTTAAAACCCTCGAGAGGGAAACAGTCCACAGCCCTAGACAGATTTCTACTTGGAGCAATTTATTATGCAAAATAAAGAAAGTTGTGTGAGCTTCTCATAATCGATCAACTAGCCAAAGTCCCTCTATGCTATTTAAATAGAGATCATAGACCAATCGGGTGTTAAGTCACGAATCAATGGTAGGTATGATCTAAGAGAAGTTGAACTGGCAGTTCACTCTATGTCTAGAACATATCATGACCATCAGATTAGAATATTTACAAATGCATACTAATGCATTCTAAAGAAACACACTTTTACCTAACGGATATATTACACAAGTTGATCTTAACTAACTCCTAAGTGTCTAAATATCCTAACAAAATCTGATTATAATTCTAAATAAAATAGTGATAGAAAATCAAAGGAGTTGGCATTTAGATTTACCTAATGCTCTCTGGGATGATAGAGTCACACCCAAGAATTCCTTAGGCATGTCACCATACACTCTCATTTATGGAAAAGATGGTGTCCTCCCTCCTAATATTCTATTGCCATATTCCATAATAGCCCAAGATTCTAGGGCTACTAATAATGAAATTATACAAATCCGAATCTATAATATGTTGAAGTTAGAAGAGTGTAGGTGGAAATCCTAGGAAAGGTTTCAGCATCAACAATAAATGGTGAAGCGTTGGTTTGACAAGCACAAAGTTGGGAACAAATAGTTCGCAGTAGGAGATCTAGTTCTTAAGTGGGATCACCTGCACGATGAGAAGGGAAAGCACACTAAGTTTCAGCAGTTATGGGTAGGCCCTTTTCAAATTGCAGCAATGCTAGGCCCCTTGACTTACAAGTTGTAGGACTTATAGGGGTGGGAAGAGAACTTACCAGTAAATGGTTTAGTTCTCAAGCCTTATTTTTCTTGATCATTTTGATTTTGTCTTTTTGTACATAAATAAATGTTTTGTTTGTTGCTTACTTTAGAGTATTTTTAGTTGCTTGCTTTATTTGCTTAGAGTTTGATTGATTGTAAATTTTTGTTTTGCTTATGGTCAATAAAATAGAATGACTTTTGGTTGCATGGAGTTCATCAGAATTCTGGATTAACTGAAATATTTGACTACAAGACTGCCTACTATTGATTCATATAATGTATGAAAAAAATTTCTTCAAGTTTAGGAGATTTTCTAAATGGTTATGAACACATTGAACTCCTTCTTAATCCTTGTGAAATAACTCAAGATAGAAAATTCTAGAGTACTATTTTGAGGCTCCATTCATCTCACATTAAAAAATGTCCGAGGGGGTAATAGCAAATGACCCATGGAAAGGAATCAAGGTAAGCATTGTATTATATTTAAATAATCCCATGCCATGAAAGGAAAGCCAAAAGGTTAATGAGAGTGAAAATATCCTAAAAATCAATATGTATCAAAACACGTACTAAATCACATCAGTATGAATGATATTTCCAAAGTTGTTCTTCATCCGTGAGTTGAAATTAAAATATCTCTCACACAAAAGGACACTATGGATAGGGGATCCTGAATTAAAATTCAGAAAGAAGGCAAACAGGAGGACTCAAAAGGGGACAAAATTCCAAAAGCACAAAAAAGTGAAAAATGGCATGGGAATGAGGAACGAATGAATATATCTATTTACCATATGTTCTGATCCTGTGGTGTTGGTGTTGGAAACTACACAAAGACAGAGTTAAAATGAATCTCATACTCTTGGCCTCGAAAGAGTTATCTAGACTTTGAAATCCTCGTTCCCCTTTTTTTTCCTTAACTTGGACTATAATCAATGATTAAAGTGAATAAATATTACATTTGCGAATTTAGATATCTTGAAGAAATCTAGTAAAGTGGTACCATCAGAGCAGTTTGTTGATTAAAGAGTAAATTGTTCAGAGGTCTGTGTCCATCAGGTAGTCGCCAATTGTTGCAGCTGCAACTATTTCCCCAATTTTTTTTAACTTTTTGGCCCCCCTTTTTATTTGTTTTTCTACAAACTGGCCTAGGAGTATCTTATTATTGCCAAAGTTTCCCTGAGTTCAGAAAATTCTCTTAAAAAACTTTGCATTTTTACTTTTCTGTATCGGATGATTAGTTAACTATTCTTCTGATATTCGAAGCGTAGTGGACCAACATTCCGACGTTGCGGAAATAGAGTCATCTATATTACTGAGTGCCTTTGGAAGCTTTCACCAATGCATCGGAGTTAATTTTCTTTATCCTCGGACCTTGTTTTCCAAAGTTCTAGTTCCTTAGTGCCAGACGTATCTGGTGAATCGGATGTTCCTTCACCTTTCCATTTTCGATATCCGATTTTTTTTTCTTCGTTGTCGAGTTGGTTGATCGAAATAGGCCAGAGTTGTAGTGTTTATCCTGCTCGACGTTATGGAAGGATCATCTTAAAGTAATCCAAAAAATTTACGTTTTCTTTGATGATTCCAAAGACTTTAACTTTGCCAGTAGCCGATACTTCTTTCCCAAAGTAATCATCGGGGTAGTAGAGCTGTCTAACACTAATGTTGTGGAGGGATATCAACAATTGGTTTTGAGAATAGTGAGTAGTGGTTCCGATGTCTGATATTGTTTTAACAATATAGTGTCGGGTTTGTAGTTCCTTTCACATGCGCTATTGCAGATATCCTCTAGAATATTTTGTTGGTTGTTTATAATGTTTTTCTTGCCGATGGTTTCTGCCCCGATCAAAGGTTATATATATGTTATATCATGCCTTGTGATTTTTCAAAGGTTACACTGTCGAAACCGTCCAGAGAAGGTGTGCGCGTAGCTTTCAAGACTTGTTTTGTCCTCCTCTTCACCTGTGGAAAGATTTTCCCATCCAGGTTGTCCACATCGACATTAACAAGTAGGTTACCCATGATTCTCTTTTTTGAGTGGTGGTTTTTACTAATTGAACTGTTAGTGGGTGGAGGTTAGGTTTTCTGCATGGAGGTTAGGTTTTATGCATGGGGGGTTATGGTTTCACTTCCTTGAGTTTTTCTTGTAAACATTTTACATCATTAAGGGCATAGCCCATTGCTTTAGATTAATTTCATGGGAGGTTGAGTCTGTCTACTGTCAAGCGTTATGTATGCACCTTCGTTTCTTGTGCAAGGTTGTGTGGCATGGTGCAGACAGGCATTTCATCACCTGCACCACCCTATTCTTGGAAATTTTATGGTCAGCTGGAGGTTAAGAAGTTGTATTCCATACAGCCATATTTTCCCATGGGATTCAGGAGGGCATTCAGTCGACTAGAGTTTCTTGAGAGAGGAGTTTGCACGTTGGTTTAAAAAGTACGGTGAAACTGAGTAATCTTGAGAGTTTGTTGAGATTTAATGGTGGAATAAGCTTGATGAGAATCAAAATGACTATATGAGATGAAGAAGAATTTTAGTCGATTAGGGTTTCTGAGAGAGTGAAGCTTGGGTAGGTTTAGGAGGTAGCATTTATATATGGTTTTCTATTTTAAATCACTCATTTGAAAGACTATGTTTAGACTAATTTACCAGCATGCATGTCAAAGAGGTGAATAGATTTGTATATTTTATTTTTTATTACTATAGTTCCATGACTATTACAGGTCGATTGCTATTACAACAACATGCCAAAAAGACACAAGAAGAAATACTAGGTGGTTGAAGAAGAAACTAAGGTAGAAGTAATAACCAAGCTAGAAATCATCTATGAGGACCCTAAAGCCAGTATTGGAGTAGAACCAAATTACAAATGGGGAGAAATTTTTAGAATGATCTCAAACCAGAATGTCCCTGATTCTTGGTTTGAATAAATGACAATTTATGCTAACATTGAAAATTCATCTTTGATGAAAGTGTCTACTAGGCTTGAATTGTTTCTGTGCTCAGAAGTAATAGGTTGGATTCTTCCCAGAGTAGATGTTACGAGAATGATCTTAGCAAATAGTGCAAAGCAAGGCTATGCTGCATATAGCCCTGCCTATGTGTCTATGACATACCATCTACCCTCACCATAGGCCTATCTAATGGAAAGTTGGTTAAAGGAGGTAGGTATGGACCTGGTAGAGATGGTACAGAGGATTATGATCCCAGGGAAGAATTTCAGAACTAGACCTTCGAGAGAATATGATACCTCAACTCTCCATGCACCTTACATATTTATTACTTTGACGCTTAACATGATTTTTGGTAGAGAAAATGAAAAAAATTTCAATATTGGTTGGATACCGGTCATCTTTTTTATTGCCACACAAGGAAAGAACTTCAACTGCTCCAAAATAGTGTCAAATAGTCTTTTAGCATGTATAAGTGCAGCCTTGGGAGGAGTATCCGTGAATAAATCTGACTCTCTACATGAGTTCTATTCTAATTGATTGCATATTGTGCAGTCAGCCTTTCCTTGCCTTAAAGTGCAATTGGGAGAAGTACAGAACCGTAGTATACACAGCTTATAAATTGTTTTAGGTGCATAAGTATTACAGTTATTATAGGGAGATTTGTGAGCATTTCATTATGCCCCTATATACTCTGTTTTTCCTAACAGAATGAAATTGCATGTCCGAGGAAGAATATAAGTCCATACAAGAATTTGGGAGTTATTATCTGATAGAGGATGGATTGTATGTGAGGATGTATGGTGGTTCCAAAGCTCCTTCTCTCCTCCCAAAATATGCTACAGATTATGTACTCCACAAGGAGGCCATCAAATAGTTGTACATTGATGGAGTAGGAATTTTTTTGTTTGAACATAAAAAGGCAGTGTACCCTGCAGTACCCATCTTCATTGGAAGCTATAAGTTTTCAAGGGTAAAGTAGGCAACATATTTTGTTAAAGAATTAGAATATTTTCGCTTTGGAGAAATTAACTTTCAAAGAAATGATTCCCAGAACAAGGTAGCTGATTATTGTAAAGAAGCAGGAGTTCATTTCGAGTACACTGACTTCTGGGACAATGATGAGAAAATTATCCGCAATGATAAAAACATAACAACCCTTAATAAAAGGGTCAAAAAAATATAATAGCTGTGGGTGGAAAGGGCAAGGCTATAGAGAAAGTTAAGGAGCTAGAAGAGGAAGAGGCCAAGAAAAGAGAAGAAGATGCTAGTATATTGGTCCAAGAAGTAGAGAATTGGTTCAGCATTGAAGAAGAAAAAAAGGAATGAGCTACCGAAGAATCAGAGAAGAAGGAAGAATAAGAAAAGAAAGGAAAAGAAGAAGTTGAGATAAATAAGAAACATGTAGAAAGTGAGGGCTTCAGGTTAATAGAACCAACCCACAGAGCAAGCTGATGTACAAGAAGGACAAGATTCTACAGATCAAGAATAAGGACAGTCCGATCTTGATCCGTTGGAGCCTACTATTCCTTCTTTTATTATGTTAGGAGAATTTTCAATTTCTGAATTTGATTTGATTCCTTTCATGCCTACCGAAAGGGAGGAAATACCTGATTTTAATACTATATTCTATGACAAGGAAAAGAAGAGGATTGTTAAGAGGACTGAAAAAAAGAGAGATACTGGAGGAAATCCAAGCAATATGGTGATGGACAAGACTGTACAAGGTACTCTTAAGGATCCACGGTTAATAGCAAGGGCTGGGGTAGCATTAACCTTAGCAAATGAAGACAACATGGACAGGATCATGACTGATCTGGAGCAGTAAAAAAAGAACGTAGCTCAGCTGAAGGAAACCTTGAAGAAAGAGAGGGATGATAGCCATAATCTAAAAAGAAAATATGAGAACATGATAGGTGAAGTAAAGGTTTCAAGGACAAAATGCCAAAAACTACAAGGAGAGAAGGATGCTTTAGAAATATCTATAGAAAATACAGAGAAGAATTCTCAAGTTACTTTGGTAGAGTTTCAAAAGCTACACCTGGAGCATCAGAGTTTAAAGGCTAAGAAAGATAATATTTAGCTATCATTTGGAAAATTAAATGAGAAAAAGAACAAGTTTGAAAGCAAAGCTATTGAGCTGGGAATAGAGAAGGCTACTATAGAAAAGGATAAGCAATATCAGATGCAGATCACAGCTTTAGAAGAATAGAAGAATTCATTGACAACATCGCTAAAGAGTGCTATGGAGCAGAAATCTAACATCCAACCCTTAAAGGAGCATGCTCTAATGCTAAGGAAAAAGATCCATCAGATACGACTACATATAGAAGATGAAATATGTAAAGTTCAGTAGATAGACATCGGGCTGGAAGAGATTGTAAGTACCACTTCATATTTTCTGGATAGGACTCAGGATATATTGGAAATTCTAAAGGGAAGACTGGTTTGGGTAGAAACCAATACAGAATCTCCTGTAGACATATTTTTCAAAGATCAGCAAACATTGAAGCAATAATATGAGTTAATGGAATTTGCTAGTAATATCACAGAAGAATTTAAGAAAACAGTGAAGAAGACAAAGACAGCTTGTGTCAAATTCTGTAGGAGTGTTCTCTTCACATATAATCGGTGTCATACTTCTGTTGAGAGTAGATTGGAGGTGCTACCTAAACATGAAATTTTTTTAAAGCATTTACAGACAGATATAATGAGGATGAATAAGCAATCCAACAGGCGAAGGATTTGGATGAATGGATATTTAAAAATGAAGTAGCACATGCAGCTATGAGAATACACTTATTGGAGGACCAGATGCGCCTAATTCCTGCTAGAATAGAGGGTGTGAAGACCCAAGCTTCAAAGTATGAGATTAACATTTGATTCCTTCAGCCTTCTGGGTTTGAAAGCATAGCAGCAGATGCTAACACATGGAAAAAGTTCACAAATGAGAAAGTTGGGCCTTCCTTATGAAATGTTTTGGTAATATTGATTAATAATGTAATATATTATATTAATTTTTGTGCATAAGCTACAGGACAAATTTTTGTAAAGGAAAGGTTGGGGAAGCTCAAAAGGAAATGAGAGGCAACTCAAGAGTTTTTTGCTTTTTGTATAAGTATAGGAGATTTTTAGATAGTAAAGGACCTTTTTTCACACTATCCTAAGGAAGTTTATTGTAAGAAGAACTAATTCATCTTATAATAAAGAGTTATATGTTTTCAGATGGAGAAAGTTTTGTGGAGTTTCAAATGTATGCCATGGGCTAGTTGGATGTGACCTAACTCTTTTTCAGCTTGTTTCCATGAACTATGAGATCGTTCTAACCTATGGAATTATTTCTTGTTATGAATGTACTCCTATTTATTTTTGTGAAACTTCCACATTTGTGATTGAGTAATGAATGTTTTAATTAACAAAAAGTTATCTTCTTGTTCATCTTTCTATTGATATTCACGTGTTCAGGAATGTTAACAGCTATCTGTGATTTTCTTTATGCATGCAAGACAATACATTACTCACCATTAATTATAGTTTTGCTCCCGAGGGATATATTAGTGAGTCTTAGTTAGTTTCTCTTTGTTTTGTGATTTATAAGCAAGAGAGGTAAGACAAGAGGTAAGAACCTGCACATCATGTTGTGACCCTCCTCATTATCTCTATTTCCTGCATTTAGTTAGGCATTTCCACATCATACTTAAATATTAAAAAACAAAAAAAAAATATACACGGTGGATCAGGCCATAACCGGTAAAACACTTTAATCAATACTTGACCTACGGTAGTCGGACTGTAAACCAGACGGATTCCCCATACCAAACAATAACAAGCTAATTGGGAATATTTATTGGGGAGAATCCCTATTGTCGTTACCTACAATTTTTCAGGCACCAACACATTGCCTGCCCAATCTGAATCAACATAACCCTCGAGGTTAATCTTTTGATTCGCCTGATACTTGAGCCCATAATCAACTATATCCTTCAGGTACCTCAGAATATGCTTTGTCACAATCAAGTGAACATGTCTAGGATCTATCAGGAACTAGCTCAATATTTTCACAACCAAGAAAATATCTAGTCTCATATGCATCAGGTACATCAAGGATCCAATCATCTGACGATACATCATAGCATCAACCAACTCCGATGAAGCATCACTCAATAGCTCCATGTTCAATGCCATAGGTGTGGTCATGGCCTTGTAGTCCATCATATTGAAACTCTTCAGGATCTCTACTACATAGTTCCCCTATCCTAGGGAGATTCCATTTGCATTCTAGCACACCTCCATGCCCAGAAAGTAGTGCATCATCCCCAAGTCCTTCATCTCGAACTTGGCAGCAAGATTCCTCTTTGTATGAGCAATTAACCCATCTACACCTGTTACAAGCAAGTCATCTACATATAGTAGTAGTATCACTGGGTTCCCTTCTTCAACCAGCTTGTAGTAAAGGATGGAATCTTCTTTACTCTTGGTAAAGCCCAAACTAGATAGGAAGCCATCAATTCTGTCATAACATGTCCTGGGTTCTTGTTTTAAACTATATAGGAATTTATTCAATTTACACACATGAGTCTCTCTGTCATGTGTCTCAAAACCAAGTGGTTGCTCCACATACAATTCCTCTTCCACTACACCATTCAAGAAAGCAACCTTGACATCCATTTGGTGTATCTTCCATTTCATTACTATAGCCAAAGAAAGTACCGATCTGATGGAAGTGTATCTAGATATAGGTGCAAAAGTCTCTTCATAATCTATCCCTTCTTTCTGGGAGAATCCATGAGCCACAAATATTTCTTTATATTTCTCTATGCTACCATCCGCAGCATGCTTGATATTGTAGATCCACTTGGAAGTCACAATAGACTTCCCCTCTAGTCTTGGAAAAACATCCCATACATCATTCTTCATGATCAACTGGTACTCCTTGATCATTGCATCCTTCCATTCATTATTTTATGTTGCTTCCTCATAGTTGGAAGGTTCTTTATCAATGAATTCACACAATAGGGCTACATAGCTAGAGCAAGACCTGGTTCTTTTCCTCTCTCTATGTATCTCTTCTGGAGCCCCATATATTTCTTCACCTTGGATAACCTCTCGTACCCATGCAAGTTTCCTCTTGTGAGGATTCTTCTCTTGAGGTGGATCTACATATTTCGGGGGTTCTTCTATTTTTCGATCTTTTTCTTGAGTTGCATCATTCATAGTTGCATCTTGAATTCTGGGTACTTTTGTTTCTTCAGGGTCTTTAGCAGGTCTCTTTCTGTATTTCTTGTAAGCTAAGTCTTCATCAAAAGTTACATCCCTACTGATGTCTATCCTATTGAATCCTGGGAAGTATATTCTGTAACCCTTCAAGATTTCACTATATCCCACAAATATACCCTTCTTCCCTGAAGGATATAACTTTGTCCTCTTTTATTTCAGAATGTGTATGTAGACTGGACTACCAAATATTCTGAGATGACTAACTTCTAGTTTTGTTTTGGAGAAGACTTCTTCAAGTGTCTTGTTCTCGAGTACTTTATGTGGAGTACGATTATGTACATACACAGCTGTTCTAGCTGCTTCTTCCCATAGATGCATAGGAATATTTTGATCATGAAGCATCACCCTTGCAGCTTCCATAATCATTTTATTATTCCTTTCTACAACACCATTATGTTGTGTATTATATGGAGTGTTCAACTCCCTATTAATCCTTGAATCTCTGCATAATTCTTTGAATTCATTTGATGCAAATTCTCCACTATTGTCCAATCGAAAGTTCTTGATTTTATTTTTGGCGCGATTCTCGATCCAGACTTTGAACTGTTTGAACTTGCTGAATACTTCATCCTTGTTTTTCATGAAGTATATCCATGTCTTCCTAGAAAAATCATCAATGAAAGAAACATAGTATACATACCCTCTTAATGAGTTAGATGACATCGGACCACATACATCGGAGTGAATGATTTCCAAGATTACTTTTTCCTTGCTTTCTATACTTGGAAATGTCTTCTTTGTTTTCTTTCCTTTTGCACATCCATTGCAAACTCCTTCATGTTTTTCCTGCATTTCTAGAAGTCCTTTAATAGCTTTGATTGTGAGTGGTAGTGCCCTATAGTGCACATGTGCAAGCCTTCTATGCCAAATTTCATTTGGCTCTACTATATCATGGACCAAATCTTGTTTTGGTTGGCCCTTCAGTTTGTATAGTCCTCCCTCTTGCTCCCCAATCACTACTACATCATATATAGTCTTTCCCTTTGGCCACATAAGGAGTTTTCCATCTAAAAATGCAACCCTTATGCATTTTGCATGCAATGCAGTTATGGAGAGGAGATTCTTATTAGTCCTAGTACAAACAATGCTTCCTTTATGTTCATAGAATTTCTAGAGTCTAGCTTGTATAAGGATTCACTGCTACCTTTTATGGGATATTGGTATTCATCCCCAAGTTTTACCTGATGGGGTGAATTATGTTCAAATAGTTTCAAAAAATATTCCTTGAATCTCGTCATGTGCTTGGAATCCCCACTATCAATAGGCCAATATTTGCTTCCATGTGTGATAGTTCCCATGAGAGCAGAGATCAAAACATATTCTTCATCACTTGAAGAGTCTTCACTTTCTTATTTGACTCTCTTCCTGGGAGGATCATCATCCTCTGCAATGTGAGCATGATGTCTTCTTCTGTAGTTCTTCTTCTTTTGAGAACCATTTTTATTTTTAGGACAATTTCTAGAAAAGTGTCCTCTTTAATCACATGTATAGCATCTGAGTTTGGATAGATCCTTGCTTGATCTTCTAGAGCTATCTTGTTGGTGAGAAAGCTTACCTTGGTGATGATGATTGTCCATTATACTTTTCTTAGAGTGTACTATGAGATCTTGATCTTCATTTCCCATATTTTCTTCTCGAGCTACTATTTGAGCTTCTTCTTGTGAGCATTCTTCCCACATCCTACTAAACTTGATTAGCTTCTTTCTGGCACAGATTCCTTGGATGAAAGAATCACATGACCTAGGGAGACCATTGAAGGTGGTCATCACAATTTCTGCATTCTCTACTTCTTCATCCACTACTTCAAGTTGTTCCTTGATTTGAGAGACCCTTGTAAAGTATGACTATATGGTCTCTTCATTCTGTATCTTTACGTTCTTTAATTGGTTCCTCAAAGTCATATTCTAATTAATGTTCTTCACTTCAAATATCTTGGTCAAGGTATCAAACATTTCTTTAGGTGTCTTTAGGGAGGAAACCTGTGGTATTAGGTGATCCTTGATTGAATCATCAATAATCCTCTTAGCCATGACCAATTTTCTTTTGTGTAAGGCCTTATCCTCATCTCCCTCTATAAATAGAACCTCTCCACTGATGTAGGAGTCAATTTTATTTTCTACAAGAACTAGGAAGATCCTATACTTCCATGCTCAAAAGTTATCAGCTCCCTCAATATTTTCATCAAGCTTGTTGTGATGAGACTTCTTAACTGAGAAAATCAAATGGAAATACAGTGTTGGTTTAACTGAGAAGCTGAAAACTAGATCTAAAGCTGATCTTCTGCAGCGCTAGTTTTCTGGTTCCAGGGTAGATTAGGGTTTCACTTTCCCAGAGTTCTACCCAACCAAAAACCTCGATTTTTGTCTCTAAACATCAATTTTGAGGGGGAGAGCAATCCTACTGTGGACTCACTCAAACATTCCTCTTCAGTGAAAATCCCTAATTTCCCGATGTAGTGGTTGGTTAAAAACTAAAAGTGCTCAGAATCAAAATATTCTTCGACAGAAAGATGTGCCCTTCAATGGAGGTTCATCCTAGCCTCCTTTTGCTTATGGATTGTGGAGAGAGACCCAAAAAGTAAGAATTCCTAGCTTCTGCATCTGCACAGTGTCTTCTTCCGAGGTTAGCTCTAATACCATGTTAGATTTTTATCAATTAGACAGTATTATCTTAGGATCTTATCTGAGAGAATAAAATGCACAACAATCAATCACAACAGACAATGGACACAAATATTTTCCTCAGGGAAACCATAAAGGAGAAAACCCTGCAACTTCCTCAGATATAGAATAAGCACCAATGGTACCAGTAAAACCCAAAGACAGTAAGATGATCTCCAACAGTTGTTCTCTCTCTTATCCCATCTTCTTCTATCTCACTCATGTGCTACAACTGAGTGTGAGTGACTGTGTCATAAATAGAGAGGCTCATTCTCTATTTATACTAATTACTGACTTGATAATAAATTACCAGGGCTGACTTCTTTAGGAGAGTCTAATAACCCTAGTGCCCCAAAACTGTGGGGACTTTGATCCCTGATCAAATAGGAGGGTTATCCTCTATGACTTTACATGACTTGTTTACATTACTGATTCTCCCGATAGGAATATCAGGGACTAATCAAATACAATATATGAAATATACAAGTGAATACATTCTGAAGTTACAAATACATCAACATTACCACAGCCAAGGACTTGCCCCGATCATCCACCTACAAAATAGAATTAGGAAATGTTAACATAATGAAACTAGTATACACAAGAAAAATAAATAACAAAAAAAATTATGTTGCATATTATATTGGTACAATTTTGACGTATTTAAATTGTACAAGTACAATCAAGTTTACCTGTTGCACTGAGGTTGTTTTCCTCTAATCAACAGTCGGTTCACTTCCCTGATCAACACTTTGCATCAAATATAGATAACATTATATAAACCAAACGCTGATGTACTCATGAAAAAACACAACAACAAAACTTTTTGTACATATTAAATTTGCACAATGGCATCAATGTATACCTGCCGCCTTGAGGTAGGTCTGGTATGATCTACTGTGAGGGAGGTTCCGCTCACAGAACCCTGCATCAAAACCATAGAAAAATTAACTTAACAAAACCAAAATACTCATCGAAACAATATAATAAGAAAAAAATTTGAAGTATTTAAATTGTACAATTACAATCAGGTTTACATGTTTCCCTGAGGTTTCCATTGTCTAATCAACAACCAGGTGGTTTTTGTAACACCCTGGTTTTGAACTCGATGCATTAAATATACATGATATATATATTGTAATTAATCATGGTCTATAGTTAAAGGAAAAATCCCCACCATTGATTTGGTTTTGTTATGTTTCAGTGATTGGAATCATTGCCGATGGTGTATTGTGAGATACGACACATATTAGTTTTGGTATCATGTAAATATGCATTTTTAATTAAATGACCCAACCAGCTATTTCAATGCAACCATAATGAAAATGGCATGATTTTCCTAAGGATAAGGAGGGGGAAGTGTTAAACCTTGAGCCTATGGGGAAAAAGCCATGTGTCAACCACCCATTAAATACTTCTGATGTTAGTTGGGGGTAATTATTGTTGAGTAGTGGTGGGTGGTAGGTTTTCCCACATGCACACTCCACTAACAGACTCCACCACTTCACGTGGGTAGGGATTCTTCAACTCTCCCATTCTCTCCATCATTTTGGGGGGCCATATTCACGCAGAGGGATGATTCTCTCTTCATTCTTCTCGCACAAGATTCTTCCTGGTTTTTCTTCATGCAGCAAGATGGAAGGGTGGAATCAGGACACAATCTCTATGGTATAGGTTTTTCCCATACCGATTTGCTGGATTGTGTTGGGTATATGTTTTCTTACCGATTCCGAACTGTGTAATTTCCCGTCACTTCATTGTTGAGACCGAGGGTGTGGTTTTCCCCACGTTGTTTAGTTACTATGGGTGTAATTACCTTTTTGGGTTGCTGCTGAGTTGTTTTGGCCATGCTAGGGTGAAGAAAAACTCTGAGTCACCTTGTTTGGCCTGAGCTGCGTTCACCATTTTTTGGGTTGTCCCCCTATTTTCTTTTGTTTCCTCACAAAGCTGGGAATCGTTTATTTTGCTGCATGTATGTAGTGGTTGGTCTTCAGACTATATTGGAGTGGGGATGAGGGATTGGTTTGCTTGAAAAACCTGGTGTGTTTAGGAACCACATAGATAGAGATAGAGGGTTGGATTTCTTCACCACAACCCGTGAATAGCACTGGAAGGGAGGTCAGGGCCTGAGGGACTGTGTAGCAGAGAAGGGGCTGATTTCCTTGTGTTGGGCGTGTGTGGGTGTCCTAAAAGTCAGGCTATTTCTAGTGTAGGTGTCCTTATGTCTTTAATGGGCTCACCATCTTAGCATTTATCCTTTCCTAGCTCCTTGATGGCCTGATAAACCCAATTGTGTTGGCTTGGCTGATTTGTTGATGGCCTGATAAACCCAATTGTGTTGGCTTGGTTTTGTTTTGTGTATCCTTGGCTATGTGTAAGCCTGTTTGTTCCTTATTCCTTGGGGAATCATGCCTAGCTTAGGATGGCAGTGTTGCTGAGAGATTAAGGAGGACGCTGGCCTATGGTTGGGTTGAACGTTGTAGCAATGTAGTTGGTTGCGGGACAAGTTCTTTATAAGATAAGTATTCTTGTCTATTTTACTTCTACAATCATATTTGATGTTTAATGAATGATGATGAACATGTTGAATGCCTAAATAAATGTATGTTTGCTTCCACTGTGTATGTGAATTATTATGCATCTTAGCATGTTTTATGTTCAAGAATTTCGGTTTTATATATGTTCATGTCCATGGGGCGGTTTTCTCAGATGGTTAATGGCATGGTAGCATTCTCTTTGCTGGTCGGAGGGTCAAGGACATTACATTGTTGTATCAGAGCCATCATTGCAGCATTGGGCCTCAGAGGGCCATGAGAAACCAATTAGCAGAGGTAGGTTGCCCTCCGACCAGAAGAAAAATTAATCATTGAAGGATTAAGTGGGAAGCTCCTTCTTTACGTCGAAAAGCATAGTCGAAAGGCCACTCGACGGGGATAGGAAGAAATAATTCATGAAATTTTTCTAAGAGTTAGGCCATTGGTTCATTGGAACTTAGATGGATAGACCTCCGATGCAGACCCCAATGGCGGCGAAAAATAGTTGAGTAAGTAGCCGACACAGCAGCAGAGATCTCGAGAAGACTGCCGAAATGACGACAAAGTTTAGTTGATGGAACCTCCAATGAATATGTCAACAGAAATTAGATGAGGAAAGCACCAAAGTGTCGGCTCTGTTTAAGTTAAAGATCACCGAAAATTAGATGACGAATGTGCCGATATGTTGGTGGAAGATAAAGGAAGTTTTGGCGAAGGTTAGTTGATGGGATCGGCGGAGAATAGATGATGATGTAGCCGCAATGGTGGTGGAAGTTAGACAATAAGGGCACCGACGTGGAGAAAAGAGAATGAAATTTATCTAAGTGCTGTAATCATTGGAAAAGTTAGAAGATCCGACTGCCGATGCTGTTGGTGAAACTTAGTTGATGAAACAACTAATGTGGCGGCAAACAAAGGAGGAAGTTTTGGTGGACCATTGGAAAAATTTAGATAATGGAGCCACCGATGCAGCGGAAAACATTAGCGAGAGTTTGTTGTTTAAGCCATCGACACATCAAAGGAAAATAGTGATGAGACCACCGATTCATTGGAGGGAGTTAGTGGTTTCGACCGCTGATGTGTCAGAAGAAGTTAGTTGTCTGGACCACCGACATATAGTGTTTAGTGGTTTCGATCACCAACAAGTTGTATGGTCTACGGAACCCCTAGATGGTTTGTTTCCTGCCATTGTGGATGCCTAAGGAACTATCCACTCGAAGTATAGTGCTTCAGATCGCCGATGCCACAGTGTTTAACGGTTCCAATCGCCGATATATTGTCATCACCGATAATAGCCTGTGCCATCACCGATAATAGTCTGGAAGCTTAGAAAACTATGGATCTGACAGGTCGAAGAAAAATAGATGAACAGACTGTCGACGAGAAGCGGAGAAAACTAGTTGTTTTGACCACCGAAGTGTCAAAAATTTAGTTGGGAAGAGACATGATTTGTTGAAGGCAAATTTCTGAGTTTTTCATGTGGGATTTCTCAGCGAGTTTCAGCTATTCTTCAGTGAATTTTTGGGTATATTGTCAATGGATTACAGCGCTGAAAAGGAAGAAAAATTTTTTGCTTGAGAAAAATTGTTATTTTATGATTTTTCTAGGAGACGAAGGTAAGTAGTTCTGATTTATATCAATGTCATGCATCTAACAGTTGTGTTACTAACACGTTTGGAGAATAATAGACACTTTCAAGGGTAGTATTCCAGGTGGTGCAGTTTGATAAATAAGTGGTGGTTCAGTTATGAGAACCCATGATGGATATGATGCTTGGGATTCTTATGAGCGTGCCAGAGATGCCATGGGAGAAAATGTCCGTAATGGAAATGATGACATAGAGTCTAATGGAAGGAGATTCCAAGAGACACTATCAAGTGTTGCAGCCACCATGAGAAGCTTGATTAAATCCCATGAATAAAAACATCAGTTGAATGTTTCTATGTTCTAGATCTTGACAGACTTGGAAAGAAAGATAGACTCTGGACGGGGTACAACAAGACCAGAAGACAGTAAGAGCAGTACTAAGAGAAGGAGAAAGACTTATAGTGGATCATCTAACTCCGAAGAATCCAGCGAGGATTCAAGATCTTCTTCTCATAAAAGAAAAAGAAGGAGGCACCATAGGGATTGTTCTCGGGATGAATTTAAGAAGGTTAAACCTCCTACATTTGATGGTGAAGTATATACCAAATAAGAGGCTGAAGCTTGGCTTCCTGGGATAAATAAGTACTATCAAGTTCAGGATTATTCAGGAAACATGATGGCAAGATTTTCCATATTCAATATGAATGGAAGGGCATCCATTTGGTGGGAACACTTCAAGCAAGTAAAGAGGATCAGTGAAAGGAGACTAAAGCGGAAACAATTCAAGAAGTATTTCAAGCAGAAAGACCTCTCTGACAGGTTTTATGATGACAAGATTAAGGAGTTCCATGAGCTGAAATTGGGACAACAGACCATGGAAGAGTATGCAAATAAGTTTTTGGAGTTGTTGAGGTATGTCAGGTACATCAGAGATGAAAAAGTGAAGGTCCAGCATTCCTTGAGTGGATTGCCTTAGTATTACAAAGACAAAATTAAGTTTTATGAACCTAGAACTCTTGAAGAAGAAATAAGGAACACTAAGTATTGGTATGAGAAAATCAAAGGTAAACCTGATTACCATAGGGCATGGAAGGACAAGAAGAATGAAAATTTTGACCAGAGGAAGAAATGTTTCAAACCTTCTAGCTTCAAGAATCAGCAGAAGTAGCCATCTCAAGTTGTGAGTAAGCGAGTTGGAGTGATAGGAGAAAGGCATGAAGGCCCACAACAAAATGGTGGACCACTCCAATGTTGGAAATGTAAAGGACCCCACATGTGCAAAGATTTTCCACTCAAGAATGAAAGTGTAAGACCAGCTTACAACATTCAAGAAGCAGAAACAGTGGGTCAAGTAGCAAGGGTAGTCCCTAGGATTTATGTAGCACTGGAGGACCGCCAGGCAGATCACCAGTCAACTGTGGTTGAAGTTGCAGGTAAGATTATTAAGCAATCTGTTTCTATTTTGATTGACCCTAGTTCTACTCACAGTTACATTACTCCTAGAGTAGTGAAGATTTGTGCTTTATGAAGGTAAAGCATAGGAAATATTGGTTAGTTTAGCTATCCTTTGGAACTAAGAGAAAGGTCAGCGAGGTGGTAGAAATTGTCCATTGGTCATAAATGGGATGGTCACTTGCGTAGATCTAAATGTTCTACCACTTGGTTCCTATGATGTTCTCATTGGAATAGATTCATTAGAAGCTCACTGGGTAAAGCTTGACTATTACAATAAGACTTTTGAATGCATGAATGAAGAAGGGGACCCAGTAGTTGTGAAAGGCATTTCAAAGGTGATTTCAATAAGGCGAGTTTCAGCAATGCAGTTAAAGAAGTTCTATAGGAAAGGTTTCCAATTGTATGCAGCCCATATTTTGGAGGCAACAGAGGATGGAGCGCCTAGGTTGGAGGACTATCTGGTGTTACAATAATTCGGGGATGTGTTTCCTGATGAGGTTCGAGGGCTTCCTCCAAAGAGGGACATTGATTTCACAATTGAACTTGAGGAGCAGCACCAGTGTCCAATACACCTTATAGGATGATTACACCGGATATGATAGAATTGAAGATGCAACTACAAGAGTTGTTGGAAAATAAGTATATCAGGCCGAGTGTGTCTCCTTGGGAGCACTAGTTCAGTTTGTAAAGAAAAAAGATGGTACACTCAGGTTGTGTATTGATTATAGACAGTTGAATAAGGTTACTGTGAAGAATAAATATCCTTTTCCTAGGATTGATGACCTCTTTGATCAAATGAAAGGAGCAAAGGTATTTTCTAAGTTTGACTTGAGGTCTAGTTATCATCAAGTGAGAATCAGGGATGAAGACATTCATAAGACAGCCTTCAGAACAAGGCATGGACATTATGAGTTTGTAGTGGTACCATTTGGTCTCACAAATGCACCAGCTACGTTTATGTGCCTTATGAACAATGCCTTTAGCAGCTATTTGGACAAGTGTGTTCTTTTTTTCCTTAATGACATTCTTATTTATTCTAAGAATGAGGAAGAGCATGAAGAGCATTTGAGATTGACATTGCAATTTCTTAGGGAGAATCAGGTGTATGAAAAGTTGAGCAAGGGTGACTTCTATAGAGATAGAATTCAGTATTTGGGTCACACTATCTCAGAAGAGGGTATATCGGTGGACCTTGAAAAGATTGAAGCCATTATGAATTGGAATACTCAAAGAAATCTGACAGATGTAAGATCTTTTATGGGATTTGTAGGATATTATAGGAGATTCATTGAGGGGTTCTCCAAAGTTGCACATGCCATCACTTCTTTGCAAAAGAAGGGGATAAAGTTTGAATGGACATCAAGGTGTGAAGAAATCTTCTAGCAGTTGAATAATTTTCTCACTGGTGCACTAGTATTGAAAGTTGCAAACCCAAAGAAATATTTTGTGGTGCGTACCGATGCATGTGGACAAGGGCTTGGAGGAGTCCTTATGCAAAGCAACCATGTGATATGTTATGAGTCATGAAAGCTGAAATATCATGAGAAGAACTATGGCACTCATGATCTAGAGCTTGCAGCCATAGCACATGCCCTCAAGATGTGGAGGAATTACTTGATGGGTAGAAGATTTGAGCTCAGGATAGACCATTGTGGTCTGAAGTATCTATTTGATCAGCCTACTTTGAATGCTAGGCAAGCGAGATGGCTGGAGTTTTTATCTGAGTTTGATTTTGAAATCAAGCACATAAACGGAAAAGAGAATAAGGTAGCTGATGCACTCAGCATGAAGGTGCAAGAAAGGCATGTGGAATCTGTTAGTATTTTCAAGTCATATTTGAGGCAGGAGATTGTTAATCATACTGCTGGAGATAAATTGTACGAGCTAGTAAAAGACAAATTGCAGCAGCAAAGTCTTGAGAAGAGGTATGAGGGATATAAATTGGAAGAAGACAGAAATATTACTTATAAAATTAGAATTTATATTCCAAATGTAGCATAGTTGAGGAGAGTTGTTATGGATGAAATCCATTAATCTCCGTACTCTGGTCACCCAGGATACCAGAAGACAATTGCTACAACCAGAAAATAGTACTTTTGGCCAGGAATGAAAAAGGACATGGCTGAATACATTTCAAGGTGCATGAAATGTCAATAGGTAAAGGTTGAGCATCAAAACATGGCTGGTTTGTTGCAGCCTTTGCTAGTTCCAGAATGGAAATGGAAAGTTATTTCCATGGATTTCTTTACAAGATTGTCGATGACTTGGAGACAACATGATTCCATCATGGTTGTGGTGGAGAAGTTGACAAAGTCATTACATTTTATACCGGTGAAGTCTACACATAAGACTAATGACATTGCAAAGATCTTCATGAAGGTCCAGATTTTCAAATTGCATGTATTGCCTAAGGAAATAGTCTCTGACCGAGATGTCCAATTCACTTCCAATTTTTGGAAGGGGTTGTTTGCAGATTTGGGTACAAAGCTAAACTTTAGCACTGCATACCATCCTCAGACAGATGGAAAAACAAAGAGAGTTAATTAGGTACCTAAAGATATGTTTTGCATGTACATGATGGACAAACCCACCAAGTGCGAAGATTACTTGCACTTGGTAGAGTTTGCTTATAACAATGGACAGCGGGAATCCTTGGGGATGAGTCCATACAAAGATTTGTATGGAAGAAGGTGTAGGATACCAATAACTTGGGATAATCCAGTGAACAAGGTTGTTCTTGGTCCATAATTGCTCAAGGAAATGGAGCAAGAGGTTGTAAAGATCAGGTAGAATCTGAAAGCAGCAAAGGAAAGACAGAAAAGCTATGCAGATAAGCATAGGGTGAATAGGGATTTCATTGTTGGGGATCAGGTTTACCTCAGAGTGAGGTCAAGGAAGAGTTCCTTGAAGCTTGGAAGTTGTGCCAAGTTGTCACTGAGATATTGTTGGCCGTTTGAAGTGCTTGAAAGAATAGGGCCAGTTGGATATAGACTTGCGTTGCCTAATAGCACTAGAGATCATAATGTTTTTCATGTTTCTTCGCTTAAGAGATATGCACATGATCCTAACCATGTGATAAATTGGGATGTGATTCAGGTGGAACTCGAGGGAGATTTCTTAACTGAGCCAATGCACATCCTCGACAGGAAGGTCACAATGCTCTGAAATCGAGCCACAAGGAAGGTAAAGGTGCAATGGGAGCACTACAGACTTGAAGAGGCTATGTGGGAGCTGGAGGATTCCATGCGATTGGCACATCCATTTTTTTTCAATCCTGCAAAACACTGAGGCTGTACCAATGTAGCATTTTGTTCAAATTTTGTAAAGCACTGAGGATAGTGCTATTGAAGGTGGAGGGGAATGTAACACCCCGATTTTGACCCCAATGCATTAAATATACATGATATATTTATTGTAATTAAACATGGTGTGGAGATAAAGGTAAAATACCCACCATCAATTTGCTTATGTTATGTTTTGGCGATTGGAATTGTTGCCGATGGTGTATCGTGAGATATGGCACATATTAGTTTTGGTATCATGTAAATATGTATTTTTAATTTAATGAGCCCCAACCAGCTATGTAAATGCAGCCATAATGAAAAGGGCATGATTTTCCTAAGGATAAGGAGGGAGAAGTGTTAAAACTTGAGCCTATGGGGAAAAATCCATATGTCAACCACCCATTAAATACTTCTATTGTTAGTTGGGGGTAGTTATTGCTGGGTAGTGGTGGGTGGCAGGTTTTCCCACATGCACGCTCGACCAGCAGACTCCACCACTTCACGTGGGTAGGATTGGTTCCTGCCATTGTCAGATGTGAGTGCCGATCCATTCTAATGTGACTATAGGATTGGTTCCTACATGATCAGATAGAAGTGTTGAATTCCATTCTCTGAATGGAGGCAACTGGTCAATTACCAGGAATACTACGCCTAGGTTTTAGGGGCATTCTTATGTGACTATGGGATGTGTTCCCACATGGTCATATGTAAGTGCAGAGTAATTCTGAGGGGACTATCAGATGTGTTCCCACATGATCAGATGTAAGTGTAGAGACATTCTAAGGGGACTATGGGATGTGTTTCCACATGATCAGATAAAAGTGTTGAGCCCTTCTGACATGGTTCTTGGATGTGTTCCTCCCATGGTAAGATATAAGTGTTGGGCCCTTCTCGCATGGTTGCGGGATGTGTTCCCCACATGGATGGAGATACATGTTGAGACCTTCTGATATGGTTCTTACATGTGTTCCTCCCATGTTCATATATAATTTTTGATCCCTTCTTATATGGTTCTTAAATGTGTTCCTCCCATGGTCATATAAAAGTGTTGATCCCTTCTGATATGGTTCTCGGATGTGTTCCTCCCATGATCAGATATAAGTGCTAAGCCTTTCTGATATGGTTCTTGGATGTGTTCCTACCATGGTTGGATGTGAGTGTTGATCCTTTCTAGTATTGTTCTTGGATTTGTTCCTCCCATGATCAGATGTGAGTGCTGGGCCTTTCTGACAGGGTTGTGCGATGTGTTCCCACATGGTCATATGTGAGTGTTGGGCATGCCTTTCTGACATGGTGTTGGATGTGTTCCTCTCATGGTCGGATGTAAGTGCTGGGTAGGCCATTTTGATTTAAGGTCAGATATAAGTGCTGAAGAAGACCTACATGGAGGCTAGGCCTACAACTAGAATGAAAAAGGGCTAGGTATGTAGAACTTCCTATGACAAGAAGAATCAAGAGATAGCACCAGTGATGATGACCCAATGATGATCCAGATCCAGTGATGATCCAAATCTAGTGATGTTGATCCAGAAGTGATGATCTAGATCGAGTGATGATTTAGATCCAGCAAGGATGATCCAAATCGAGTGATGATCCAGATCTAGTGATGATGATCCAAATCGAGTGATAATCTAGATCCAAATGAAGATGACTTGAAGATGAAGATGAATTGAAGATGAATATGACAAGGACTTGATGATGATCTAGATGATATAGAGAAGAAGGCTTGTGCTGATAAATTGTGTCGACAGAATACCTTCCTAGTTAAGAGGGAGTGTTTATGTATTTGTAACTTCGGAATGTATTCACCTATCTATCTTATGTATTGTACCCTAATGTTTATTCTGGAAAGTGTATGTCATGTATTGGAGTCATGTCATGCCCTAATGTGCCTATCGAGAGATTTAATAATGTAAACAAGTCATGTCAGGTCATTGTGGGTAACCCTCCTATTGATAAGGGGTTAAAGTCCCCATAGTTATGGGGCCCTAGGGTTATTAGACTCTCCTAGAGAATTCAGCGTTAGTGAGTTATTATCAAGTTGGGAATTACTATAAATAGAGAGTGAGCCTCTCTATTTATTAGACATTCACTCACACTTAGTTGTAGCACATAATTGAGAGAGAAGAAGTTGTCGAGATAGGAGAGAAAGAGACTATTGCTGTCGAGAGATCATCTTGCTATTTTTGGGGTTTTTCTTTTGGTGTTGATTCTATCTCTCAGAAAGTTGCGGGGTTTCTCCTTTATGGTTTTCCTGAGGAAAAAAATTGTCTTCATTGTCTCTTATGTTTGACTGTTGTGCTTGTTATTCTCTCAGTTAATGCTCCTAACATAATGCTAGCTTAAATGATAAAAATATAGCAATTTGTTACCCTCTTCCAACTCGTTAAAAGGAAAAGAGGCACTCATCAATCATGACGGGAACATTAAGGGAAAGGGGAAATAGTTTGCAATAATGGAAGTTGTTAGTCACCTTTGAATATGGAACTCGTATGCATTTCATTCATTCAATTGGGTATTCATCTTGTTTCTGAGTCGATCCACTTTCATGAGTCATGTCACTCCTTTGAGTCTCTCAAAGAATGCATTATCCTTTATCGCATTGTGTTCCACCTCATCATGTCAATGATTCCAAGTCTTTAGTGATGCCGCCTTATGTTCAAAAGGGAAATTGTTGTGAGAGTTTACACCTACAGTCAAAAAAATGTTTTTTGTCAATTACTTTTGACTCGGACATATGGTTACATCATACTAAAAATCCCTTAACTTTGTTCCTAGTTTTGTGTCATATTCATCATGGCCCTCCTTCAAGGAGACTATTCCTGTTGACATCAGCTCATCATCTAGGAATTAATCTTAGAGACAAGTTTAGTACCTTGAGATATGTATTCCTCAATGATAGATTCCCTCGCTCTAGACATAGGTTCACATCATTGACCTTCGATCAAAATATTCGACTAAGTGTTTGACATCAGATCATATATTTACACTCAACAGATTGTGCTAATGTACCTTGGGAATCATTGACATCAATGGTGATTTCCCCCGCACTTGTTAACGGTTCTCACCATTGACTGATAATCAAGTGGTTTCTACCATGTTCGACATCAATACATTTTTATCACGTGGATATAATTGTACTTTGCGGAAAGCGAGACGAAGACCCTAGGTATTTGTCAAGCGCTCATTTCTTTCCCCAGGTTGCAATGGAGTATTTTGTATGAGTCCTAGAATGGATCCACAGTTGTATGTCCGTGGATATGCTTGTTGGATACTATGAAGTCTCCAGAGCATTCAAGATTTCATAATATAGATATTAGTATGGATGTAACATTTGATGAAGAAAAAAATCTTAAGAAATCTAGAAGGTGTTTTTGTCACATACCCCAATTTTGTAAAATAATGTTATTTGTTTTAAATTGATTCCTAAGACATTATGCTAAATTTAATGCTAAGTAGAAACTGATGACTCAGCGGAGTCAAAAGATGTGGAATGTAATTCTAAATATTTGATTTTAATAAATAAAAAGTGGAGACAACAACTTGGGAGAGCTATTAATAAGAGTGTTACTGGTCAAACTGGTGGAAGGAACTAGGTGGAGAGCAAAAGGACAAGTGGAATCATCCTCAAACACTTCCTATGTTGCAGGTGGCAAATTCCCTACATTTGGGGTCATGATCCCCCAAGAAAGTGGGATTAGAGCAGGTGGCTCAATTAATGACAATTAACCCAAAAAGACCTACGCAATCTTTTAAAAGTACCCAATGTAGAGAGCTGAGGCTGCTCAGATATTTTCCAAGAGAAGAATCATTTAGGAGGAATGCACTTCAAGGAATTCATTGGGAAAAAGGAAAAATTGTAAGGAAGGTGTTTTGAGAGATAAGCTGCAGTAAATTGGTCTAATACAGCTTTCTAGCTGAGAGATTTGACTGACAAGTTCAGGATTGGTATTGAGTTTCAGGACTAGTACTTGATTATTTGTTGCACCTAGTTCCATCTAGAGAGACCAGAGCAAGCTCGGGGGTCCTGAGGAGTCGCTGTTTGAGCGCTCTCTAGGAGTTGGTAGGGAGGAATGGCCTCCCATTGCTGTTGTCGACCAAGATTTAATAACAGGTTCTGCTATGTATTAATTTCTGTGTTATTATCCGTGTGTGATTGAATGATGCATTTACAATTTATGATGTAAAAACTTAGAGGATAGAATATCTCGATTTGTTTAGTAATGAAATTATTCTTAATGAGAAACAAATCCTACCTGTGTTTTTCCCCATCTAGAGTAATCCAGATCGTACTCTAGCATAGGTGGTGTATTTAAATGAAATAGTATGATGTAAATTTAAGATAAGATGTTAGCTTGATTATGAGATTGTTTTCTTTATTTGTTATCGGAAGAAATAGTATTCTGTACATGGAGTAGGGTTAGGGTTAAACCTAGACTGTGAATGTCAGATTTTATTAAAGGAAAAAGAAGCTATATCATTTTACTAACAGAAGTATGTTTTGATAGATAAACAGTTCTCTATACAGCATTCATTTCAGTAATCTTATTATTTTATTTTGAAACAAAAGAAAAGAATATAGTAGCTAAAATGTGTAGTGTTAGGTTAAATAAAAATTCTTTTCAAATCTACAGTCTATTTCTTCTCCTATTTAGGACAAATAAATACTGTATTATAGTAACCAAACTGCAAGTAAGAAATTTAAACAAGACTACTAATTACTCAAAGAAAGAATTACAGTTAATTGTTATTACCTTTATTTATAAATTCTAGTATTATAACATAAATAGGATAATATAGAATACTGAAGGGACCTCTTATAAATTATTTAGTACTGATAGCATAAGAATAAAACAACAAAACACTTTCTCATTTTACATTTATAAATAAACTAAATACATGGATAATGTATATAACTATAGAAACAGTATTTGTTGTAGGTAAAACAACACTCATATCCCAATATAATAAATATTAGGTAAATATAAATTACTTACTTTAAAGGATGTAACTATCAGTTACATAAATACAATGGTAAGAACATTAATTTACTTATATTCGAAAGGTTAACAAGTACAAACAATATTTAAAAACTTTATTAGAATAGAGTAAAGTAAAGAAAGATAATATAAAAAAAATGTACATATATCCTAACAGGTAATATTTAAATAATATTACAGAGTAAAATTTAAATGCAATAACGCACGTGCAAATAAACTAACAGAGTATAAACATGCTCGATTCACCGAGCTCAACCATCCATTATACAATATAAGTAATAACCAAATAAATTACACTGGTGCATTGTAAATAAAAGATAATTTAAGGAAATGTAAATACTTATTCATATCACCAAGTTAGGGTAAAAACCTTGTTATCTCAAAATTTACAATAGAGGTGTAAAACCAGGAGTTTAAGCTATTCTAATGCCTCTTGTATTTAAACAAAATTAACAGAGTAAGGATTTAATAGCCTTCTTTCATTTTTTACATTTATACACAAGTAAACAGATCAAAAATCAAGATTTACAGTCACGGCCTAAGCCGAAAACCCCGCATAAAGAAAGGGTTTTAACATCAACTAAAAATAGTGAACCAAGTAACCTAGGTAAACCAAAACCACAAAGGTTTTGCAAGCCACGAAGGCCAACCAGAAAATGTCCCATAAGGGACTAGACAAGGAAGAACTGCCATGGGGTATCCAAGGCTTACCCATGAGCAAGCCATCGCAACAGCCTCATACCAACCACGCGATAGGACGAACCGATACCTATGTGACATCAAACAGATGTTGTCAATACTCTGCTTTTACTTAAGCAAACAAGTGATGAAACAGAAATTTAAAAGAAAATGCATATGTATTTATCAGTTCTTACCTCGGATTTTTATGAAAATGTGACCACCCACAAGCAGTAGAGTAACCACCAACGCAAGGAGGATTAAACCCTTCATATGCTACAAGAAATAAGGAGTTTACTAACACAGTAAACAACCAACAATGGCTGAGTACATGAGAAGCAAGCCAAGCAAGAAAAATGCTTGAGCCGTCACTTATTTCCAGCCAAAGAAACCATCCTACGGCAAAACCCTAATACCAAACAAAACTAAAGAGGTGAAGTCACAATGCTCACTAATGAGCTGGGGGAGAAAAGACACTTGCAGACTGAAGATTACTGAAAGGAGAAAGTAGCGAGGGATAAACCCTGAAGGAAAACCAACAACCAATGCCAACAGAAATCAAATGTTTACAACTCTTCTCTTTTGAACATGCATGGCGATCCCACAACTAGCAGGAAACAAGGAAGCAAATGGGGAGACGACCAACGACAACTTGCAGAGCGATAATGCAGTCAACAAACTCAGTAGCAGAGCAGCTGGAGGCTGAAAACATTGGAAGAATGACGAGTCTAGGGTTTTCCAATACCCTTTTAACCACTTAACACTTGGTTGTGATGAGTCCATGTACTCATTGAAATTATTTGCATCTAGTGGGTGAAATCGTATAGTCTCAGTGTGTTCTCGACGTGCAATCAACAAACAAATTATTGTTCTAATCACTTGGAGATCTAGAAACTTCTATAAGGTTCAATACCCCAAAGTAAACCTAGCCGGCATGCTGGAGTAAACATTATAACATTAGTATAAAGCTAGATCTTAAACTTATCAAAGGCGTGGGGAATAATACGACCCATCATTTTACAAATATGATAAAAATTCAACCAACGATTATAAATCATAGATCAAGGTTAAACCATATGTTCACTATGGTGCGGTCCATTTCATGACCCTTTTGTTTATGCCTTGCAAAGTAGTCTTTTAACAAACTATTATAATGATGGCAAGGGTTATGCCACTAATCAGTTAACAAAAAGATTCATCAATATAAAAGTTATACCTTAAAGCTCATCTTAGGCGGGGTCAATATTACTACCCATTATAATACTAACATATTATTCATTCTTTCAATGGTTATAACTCCTTTAAGGATATGCCTTTTACTATTTATAAAAGGAGTTCATGAAACCTTCATATAATAAGATACCCAATTTGCTAGAATTATTCTAGTCATGCATTGGAGTATTTACTTATATATAAACTATTAGGTTTGCAAATAAAAAAATGTGTTAAGCATTATAGTATCCTTCAGGTTTGACAATAGGTAACCTTTGATGACTTAATATCTTTAATTGAGCAAAATATTCCAAATAAGTTAAGTGTAAAAGAGTTAAGTTCATTGACACTAACTTATTCCCTTTTTTATAACAGTATGCAATAAATAGTTCCTTAAAACTTCAAAGCCTTGGGAGTTGGAATATTAGTACATAAACTGTTTATCAATGTACATTACGTTCATATCACAAATAGTAACCAAATCTATCATGACGTAAATGGTATTTGTTCACAATTTAAATTAGATCCTTAGCGTAATAATCCTGCCATCTTTTATTCTTCATGTAAAGAAAGATTTAAGGCGTGTACACACGATGACCATGATAATCATTGATAAACATCGCAGAGTTATTACACAATAAAATCTATAAATTATAACTACTAGAGAGAAAGCAACTGTCACCAATACTGATAGGACTGAATCTTGTTTCCATGGCATTTTTAAAAGAATAACGATTTAATGGTTTTACCTCATAAAGCATTGGAAATTGCATAGAATTTATATTCTTCTACTGAGCTATTATTTTGCAATGAACATATATCTGTATGTGTAATGATTATTGAGAAGAAGCACCGGATCCTTCTTACCTATAAATCTGTAAGAGCAGGTAAAATTTCTATGTTAGCTCAAAAGCTAAGTAAGCCCAGAATACCAAGACAGTTCCACCTTGTGGTCGCAAATAAAAACAAGTCATTAAACTGAAAAAGAATTATTCTATAAGATAAATAAAATCAAGTAGATAATTCAGATTATGAAATCATTAACATATAACTAATTAAAACAATTAGTTGACTGCACTAATGAAGTTTATTAGTATTTTCAAAGTTTAAATTTTTCGGAAATTATGGGGTTTTGACGGTTTTCTTGAATAAATACATGAAGAGGATATACCTCCCAGAAAGGTACAAGTTGAACCCTCTCTTGAAATAGTAGCATCAAAAGCTCATGATATGCTAGAACCTCAGGAACCGCCTACTATGGATATATCTTGAAAGAGAAAACATACTTGGGTAAGAGAAATCATACAAGAAGCATACAAGTATGGAGTTCCAGAAGGATCCGCAAGAAGAAGCAAGAGATCAAATCTATTCTCCAACTATGTAGCTTTGATGTGTAATATTGTAGATCAAGAAACTACGAGTTACAAGGAAGTTGTACATAAGAAAGAATGGGTAGAAGCAATGACATGAGAATACCAGTCAATAATGAAGAATGATGTTTGGTATATAGTACCCAAACCAGAAATCAATAGTGTGGTATCTTCCAAGTTGATCTACAAGATAAAACATGTTATTGATGGAAGTATCAAAAAATACAAGGAAAGATTTGTGGCTAGATAATTCTATCAGAAAGAGGGAATTCAGTATGAAGAGACATTTGTGCTATTAGCAAGGCACATTTCCATTAGAACCATCATGGCACTTGCTTCCATGATGAAGTGGAATCTACATCATATGGATGTAAAGAAATCATTCTTGAATGGTGTGATTTACGAAGAAATATACATGGAAAAACCACAAGGATTTGAAGTTGAAGACAAACTGACTCATGTATGTAAGTTGAAGAAGGCTCTGTATGGCATGAAGAAAGGTCCTAGAGCTTGGTATGAAAGAATAGATAGGTTCTTGACAAGCTTGGGAGTTACCAAAAGTAAATATGATCCTAACCTTTACCTTAAAATTATGGATGATGAACCTGTAATATTATTACTATATATGGATGATCTATTTCGAACAAAAAAATTGAGAAACAGGTCGCAAAAAGAAAGAAGAAGCTATTTGAAGAATTCGAGATGAAAGATCTTGGATTGATGCATTATTTTATTGGGATAGAAGTGTGGCAAATCCAAGAAGGAATCTTTCTGAACCATGGAAAGTATGTAGTTGAAATCTTAAATATATTTGATATGTTGGATTGTAAAGCCATGGTCACACCCATGGAGACCAGCCCGAAGTTGTTATATGATGAATCATAAGAGTTAATGGATGTGACTCTGTACATACAAATTATTAGGTCATTAATGTATTTTCCAAATACTAGGCCAAATATATTCCTTGTTGTGAACATCGTGAGTCAGTATCTAGTTAAACCTAGATGTGTTTACCTGATAGCTACAAAGCATGTGATGAGGTACCTAAAATGTACGATAGACTTTGGACTATACTATGATAGAGATCATGAGTACATACTGTATGGATATACATATTCAGATTGGATAGGAAGTGTTGTAGATATAAAGAGCACCTTAGGTTGATGCTATTTTTTGGGATCCACCATGATATCATGGTTTAACAAGAAAAATTCCATTGTTTCTCTTAGCACGGCTGAAGCAGAGTACATAGAAGCTTGCTCCAGTAGTAACAAATCCATATGGATTCAGAAGATGATGTCAAGTGTATTTTACATGGATTTGGATACGACATTGATTCTATGTGACAACCAGAGTTGTATAAAAATGGCAGAGAATCCTTTGTTCCATGATAAATCAAAGCACATAGAAATCCTATATTTTTACATAAGGGATATGGTACAGAAGGGAGCTATAAAACTCTAGTATGTGAGTACCAATGTGCAAGTTGATGATGTACTAACCAAGCCTCTATCTCAAGTAAAGTTTGAATACTTATGTGACAATCTTGGTGTAGTCCGAACAGAATTTCCTCAAAAGGAGGAAGAATGATGTTGATGTTATAGACCTTCCTTGCAAGAAGTAACGATAATGATACAAACCATATTCGAAGAGGTGGAGCAGGTTGATGATATGTACCTCCCTGGAAAGGGGGAGTGATGTTGATCCTATCAATGATGATGCGATGGAAGTGATGTTGCAGTAAAAGGAGTCCAAGTGCATCTGCATATGCTGATGAGGTCTGACATTCACTTGTGGAAGATAGTATCCTCTTTGAGGATGGTTTTGTACACAATAACACTCTCTTAATGAGATTTTTCCTATCCCTTACTAGCCAAGGATGGTTCTAAAGACAATACTCTTGCTTCGAGAGTGTTCCTACATTCACTTGTAAATGCCGTTGAAAATAACACTTTCTTGGGAGTGGGTCCTAGCTGTAAAAAGATGAGTATCATCTACGATGAGTCCTACACTCAGTTTCAAATGACATGTCTTGCATTAATTTGCATACAATATTGACATTCAGTTCCAAATGATACTTTCACATGGAGAGTGTTCCTACATTCACTTGTAGATTCCATAGAAAATAAAACTCATTTGAAAGTGGTCCTAGGTTTAACAAGATGAGGATGGTCTAGGATGAGTCTTGCACTCAGTTGTGGATGACATGTCCTGCATTCATTTGCAGATGATATATGTATTCAGTTGCAGATGATGCTCTAAAATGGAGAACGTTCCTACATTCACTCATAGGTGACATAGAAAATAAAACTCGCTTGGGAGTGTTCCTAGCTCTAACAAGTTGAGGATGGTCTACGATGAGTCCTACATTGAGCTTCGAACGATAGGTCCTGCATTAATTTGTGGACAAGATCTACATTAATTTATAGATGATGTGGTATTGCATTCATTTGTGGATGATCCAGCAGGTAGATGCTATGGACCCTCCTCTTTAAGGGGGAGTAGGCTGATGAAGATTACATCATCCTTGGACTTATTTCCTAAAGTGATAGGGATTGATCATGCCACAAATAGATCATGTGTACTATAGGTAATCTTGTAGAAAGGAATCAAGAAGATGAAATTGTTGCTCCAAAGGATCGAGAAGATCTAAGTGTTGTTATAAAGGATAAAGAAGATCAAAGTGATTCTACAAAGGATCTAGAAGATCGAAGTGTTCCTACAAAGGATTAATAAGGTTGAAGTGATGCTACAAAGGATTAACAATATCGAAGTGCTACTACAAGAGATTAATATATCAAAGTGCTGTTGCAAAGGATCAAGTGATTAAGTGTTGCAAAATATGAAGAATATTTGTTGTAGAAGATGGTGTTCCAGTACTGAATATAGTGAAGATATTCCAGTATTTGTTATGTTGGAATATCCTAAATCCAATCATAAAATAATTAATCATTATTTGATTAATTACCTAGCCACTAGCTTAGATTGTTGGCATCCACTTGCAGCTTAGAGTCAACACTTGCCATCTATATCCTAGGAATGATTTATTTTTTATTCTGGGTTGATCTTGACCACTTTATGATCATCCAAAATTGGTAACTGTGCTTTACAGCATAATATGCTTTATTATGCTTTTCCTACTTTATCCTACTTTTCTATCGATAAGGTAAAGCTAGTTAACTAGGAAACTAACAGCTTTTGTTTCCAACCCATCTTCCATTAGTTTCTCTCCATATTCCAGGATTAGAAATCCTTTCCTTAAGTCATCATCAGTCACACATGTTATTTCTAATTCATGAGGTCTTTGATAGATTAGGAATGTGCTTTAGCCAACTATGGGGTTTATCATAATTAGTAAGCCTGCTTTATGAACTAGCTTGAGTTGTCTTCTAACAACTCCTTTTTCCTTTATAAGGATGTATTACCTATGTAATAATATAAATATCATTTATTAATCATTCACTAATTTGTGTTCGTTAATTCTTATTCTTCTCTCCTTATGCTAATTCTCTACAATTCTTTGTGAGGTTAATTGTGTGTCTAGATCCTTATCTTGTTTATGAAATTCCTTATGCCATCAAGGATTTAGAATTTATACATGGTATCATATCTAGGTTATCAAAGATCTACATGATATAATATCTTTGATAGTTCATTAATTAATCCTCCTTTTTTCAGATTTGCAAGTTTATTTTGTAGGTTCAACTTCGAATGGATTCAAGAGTATCAGTTCCTTTTCTTTCTCCATTCAGAAGCTATTCAGAGTGGAAATTGAAGATGATTTCATATCTAAATAGACAAGGTCTCTATGAGATATCTATTGTAGCTGGTGAAGAGTCTTATGAAGAGCCAAGTGATTGGTTGAATGACTATGATAGAGGAATTGGAGCTATTTGTCTAGCTATCTCTCTAAGAATGCACTACCTTATTGATTCTATTGAATACTGAAAGCATCGCTGGACAACATTGGATAGAGTTTTGGAAAAGAAAAATAAGGATCCTTCTAGATATGTGGAGAGTTCCTCTAGCTCCTCAATTATTCCTCTCTCTTAATATATCTCAGCATCTACAGTCTCTGATGAAGTTGATCATGAAGAATAAGTTTCTCATATAGTTCCTATTGGTACTACTCTCCATGATTCGAATGCTTCCTCTTTCAATCAAGAAGTAAATATTGAAGAGCCATATTTTTCCATGTCTCTTGAAGTAGAAGATCTTTATTCATCTTCTTATGATGATGTTGATGAAAAAGAAGTGACTAATGGAGCTGTTATTGCTATTGATGATTCTCTCACACATTTAGTGTTCTCTATGTCTTCTATCATGGAATCTAAGATCTATATGTCAGACCTCTCACACTTTGTGCATGCCTCTCTCCTTGAAGGTGTGCAACCAGGTGACTTCCAGGATGTTTGCTTAGCCAAATCAAGTCCTTTTGGTGTCTTACCACTTACTATACTTGATCTCATGTGCTTCTATAGCTCCTCCTTTGTTCTTGGAATTCATTCTCAAAGCCTCCTTGAAGATTTTGAACATCACTATCTTTCCTCCTCTCATACTTCTACCATAGAGGATTCTTTACCAATATATTCCCATGAGTATATGGTTGTGCTTATTTGTGATCTCTTGGAATCTTTGGAAGCTAGATCAACCCATGGAGCCCATTCATTCACACTCTTAGATCCTATTCCTTCTCTATGTTCCTGCATGATCACTTGCATACCTCTTCTTTATGTAAATGAAGATGGAGACATTACATATTTACTTGGATAGTTATTTCACCTATCTGGAGCTGATTTCATCTCTACTGGTTTGAATTTCAAGTCATCTTATCATCTTGGAGATGATTAGAAGTCTCAATATTTTTCAGTATTGCCTTCATATCATTGGATCTCAATTGTTCTACATGGTCCTAGTTTTCATCCTGCAGCTATCCTTGATCCAGGTGAGCAGATTTATCTTCTTCCCAAGAAGAAGATTCCTCCATACATCAGCATTTAGTTTGGAGCAGCAGCAACACCAACAGTTCAGCATTTTTGGTATTGCTTTTCATGTTCTTTATTGAGGGAGGATTTTTCCCTTGAGGTTTTTCCTCTTTCCTCATTTCTTTGGACAAGATAAATTGTAAAAGGGTGACCATAGCCTTGTTTGGGCCCTATATGCATATATATTTATCATTAGTTCATGGATATCATCATAAATTCAAGATTAAACGGAGGTTTTGGAATATCCTAAACCCAGTCATAAAATAATTAATCATTATTTGATTAAGTACCTACCCACTAGCTTAGATAGTTGGCATCCACTTGCACCTTATAGTCAACACTTGCCATCTATATCCCATGAATGATTTATTTCTGATTCTAGTTTGATCTTGACCACTTTGTGACCATCCATAATTGGTAACTGTGCTTTACAGCAGAATATGCTTTATTCTGCTTTTCCTGCTTTATCTTGCTTTTATGTGGATAAGGTAAAGCTAGTTAACTAGGAAACTGGCAACTTTTGTTTCCAACCCATTGTCCATTAGTTTCTCTCCATATTCCAGGATTATCAAGTCTTTCCTTCACTCATCATCACTCACACATGCTATTGTTAATTCATAAGGTCCTTGATAGATTAGGAATGTGCTTTAGCAAACTATGGGGTTTATCATAATTAGTAATCCTGCTTTATGAGCTAGCTTGAGTTGTCTTCTAGCAACTCCTTTTTCCTTTATAAGGATGTATTACCTATGTATAATATCAATTATCAAGTATTGATCATTCATTAATTCTTCTTCTCTTCTCCTTATGTTAATTTTGTACAATTCTCTGTGAGGTTAATTGTGTGCCTAGATCCTTAGCTTATTTATGAAATTCCTTATGCCATCAAGGATTTAAAATTTGTACATGTTCAAGTTGGTAATGAGTGTTGAAAACTTCCTATGAAGTATAGATGTATTACCCTGATATTGCTAAATATTTTCTCTCTCATTACACATATAGTTGATGATGTTGTGGTCAGTAGAGTACCCTTCTCATTAAGGGGGAGTGTTGAAATATTGTAACTTCGAAGAATATCCTAAATGTATTTTATTGATGTAATCCAAGGGATATGTCTTATTCCTCTGTCGAGATGTTACTATTGTATTTGGTCATCATAGAGTCATGAGCTATAACCTCCATTGTGTTGGGCCAGGAAAGTGGACAAGGAATAAGCACAAGCACAAGCACAATAAAGGAAGAACAAGTGCACGATGAAGAAAGGAAGGTAAAGGAGGGAAAGGAAGCACAAAGATGAAGAAGTTGCGACGAGGAATGGTGCAACGAGGAAAATTGTACCTATGGAGGCAGCTAGAAGAGTAAAGGCTGGATAGGCATAGGTCAGGAATACTTTAGGAGCTCAAGCCGATAGAGGACTAAAGGATAGTTTTGTGGCTAGTTATGACCTATACAAACAGACTGAAAGACGTTTCCACGGCTAGTTATGGCCTGTAATTAATGTAATGCATGACGTTTTGCGACCAATATGGTATGTAATTAATGTGATAGAACATATTTTGTGACTACTTATGACTATAATAACTGAGTTGTACTTAGTCGACCCTGTGCAGTCTTGTAACATCTATAAATAGGAGGAACCTGCTCTATATAAGGGTTAGATTCAGAAACATTGTTGTTCATATTTAGTTCATTGTTGATTCATATAGAAGTCTAGTAGTAGTAGAAGGTTGTTGAGTTGTGTATCTAGAGCTCAGTGTGTAGAACATCTTGTAAGATTCAATCTACAACTGAGTGCACAGAAAGTAGAGTAGAAGATTTGAACAAGGCTGTGTGCGGATCAGTAGGAGTAGATAGAAGAATAAGCAAAGAACATGAGAGAAATAAGAGTTTGAGCTAGAAATCCATATGTCAGAACAGTATGCAAGTCACAGACTACAAGGTGCTATATATCTCTCATGCCATATGAAGAGCACCTTGGTGGTTTTTCCCAGATGGGTTTCCATGTTATTTCCTGTGTCAAATGAATGTTGAATGTCGAATGCTTATGGTTAATGTTGAATGTTTTCTTACCTTGAATTGTTTATGGTTATTGCTTGAATGAATGTTGCAATACTGATAAAAGAAGTGGATGAATGAATGTCTAAAGTATCGTCGAATCCTATGGTGTTATTTCATGTTTAACGATGTTAAGTTGTAATATAAGTTGCATCATTGTAAATTACATTTAAGAAATCAGCAGCATCACATAGTTGTGCTAGTTTCTAAGTTGTTAAGGACAAGGTTTTGTCGGACGCTGGATGTATCACACGGTTGCACCATTATCAAATAATAAAATACTCCATCCTTCCGACTCTGTCGAGCACCTTTGTCGCACACCAAGGGACTATCATCCCCTGTTGACTAACAAAGCATGGTTTTGGAATTTACACATTAAGATATTTCACATGAGACTGTGATTGCCTTGCAGGTGTTTCTGGTTGAGCTTGCTGTGTTGGGATAATGTCTTTGGTGTTTTGATGGTTTCCTGGGTTTGTTGAACGTGGGTCGCGAGAGTGGGGAAAAGTAGAAAAACAAATGATTTCGTTGGTGAGATCGTTAATCATTTGAATCAATAGAAATGTTGTGGCATCCAACAAAGAAGGAAATCGAGGATTGGTTGGATTCTAAGATGTTAGCATTGGTGCAACAAGAGAGTGCTAGATTGCGGTTGAGCACATAAAACTAGTTGGACCGATACATATACACTTATATTCACAAAATATTCTTTGCATCATTTTCTATTTTGCAGCATGAGTGGTTGTCAAGATTCGCGACTCGAAAGAAAAATTTACAAAGAAGAGAAGTGGTCGAGTGGAGTGATCAGCTGACCCATGAGTTAACCAGTGTAAGTAACCCAATATTTAGAGCTATTGATTTCCATGTCGACAGTATTTTGCAAGAGTATATTATTGAGTTTACAGTCGAGACGATAACCACATATAGTGAGGCCAAAAGAAAGTTTTTCCAAGGACCACGAAGAAGGTACTTGTTTTGTGTCAGTGCATGCATAAAGGTTGGATAAAGATGCTTGTTTATGAGAAGGGCCTTTTGCAATTGAGTAGTTGAGTCACATACCTAGAAGGAAGGCTATGTTGCAAATGACCTATAAGGAAAATGGGGAATGGTGATTTGAGATGTTCCCAGGAAGTACAGAACCTGAACTAGAAGCTCGATTCCTAAGAAGTGGAAGGAGATTCAGGTTAGGAGAAATAAGAAATGCAGAGGGATTTTGATGTACTCCTAGTCTATTCTAAGAGAGTGAGAATGAATTTTATTCACATCCAAATGAGAGGTCTTGGGACAAGGAGGAATAATATAACCTGATTTCTAAAGGACCAAAAGAATCCGAAGAGACTGCAGAGACACCAATATCATCCTACAACTACACCATGCCCAAAGTATCGCTAGAGGCAAGGTTGAGAGCCTCATCTCCAGAAATAACTATTAATACTGATAGTTCTAATACTATGACTAGCGTGCAAGGGAGTCCACCTCCATTATTTTTTCCATTGAACATACCCGATGCCAACTCAATGGTTGGGGAAGATATTAGACTACCCACATTCAATGGGAATGGAGCAGAAGATCTAGAGCAACATTGGTTCCATTGTGAAGCGGTTTAGATGGTTTTCCAGGTTCTTAATGTGGACATAAGGAAAGCGCAAATGATCATGACTCTGTGGGGTTGTGTGCTGGACTGGTTTATGAATTTTTCCATAGTACCAGTAGGAACTCCACAAAAAATTCTTGATGAGATCCAACTCCGATGATTTCTGAGTTCAGAAAACCTAAATTCGAGTCCTAATGCATCACCTAGATCAAGGAGATAAAGTAGTTACCAACATAGTCCGTATGGTATTTTGATCAATGGTTTAAAATTTTTATGGCCAAAGTTAGTTTCTATATGTCGGATGTACATCATAAAGAGTGGTCTATTGCTATGTTATTACCACACATATGATGGCCATTGATGCAACACAAGATTGTGTCGTAGACAAAAGCGCTAGAACTAGAAATGAAGGTGAAATCCTCGCTGATCGGAGATGGTGGCGCAGAAATGATGCACATTCAGTCGTAGTAATATAATCCTATGGTACATGTTTAGGGCATCAATAAGGGAAAAGAAGCTCAATAGGACTTGTGGTGCACAAGATTTTGAATGGATGGACACACCAAGGAAAACTGTCCATCCTACATGAACCATATTTCATCAAGTGTGCCTAATCCATTGAGTACCCACGGATTTCCATGGTTCTGGATATGCTAGACTAGAGGGCATAGTGATGAGGAATGTCTATACCTATAGAAGATTGTAAGTACCCCAGCTAGACTTTTCTATAAATTTTGAAAATTAGTAGGGCATGATGAGAAGGATTGTAGAGCATATCAACTCATGAAGGAGAAGATAGTAGACACTTACTTAATGAAGAACGATGGGTAGGATCCATCTGAATAGACACAAGTGCACTAACAGCCTGTGTAATTCCCATAAAATCAGTACCAAAATCAATATCCACCACAAAATCAATATCAAACGTAATACCAATAGAATTAGTACCCATCATAGCAACCACACCATCCAGGAATGGCGGGTGGAAACTTCAGAGGAAGACGAGGAGGAGGATTTTGAAGAGGAAGAGGTCAAGTTGTGTTCTATAACTGTGGACAACTAGGCCATTCTTCTAGATAATTCCAAGAACCTTCAAATACATGTTCATATTGCAAAGAGCAGGACCATAATGTGGAGCAATGTCCCCAGTTTAATGCAAAGTGGAAATTAGAGACCGTAAAAGGTCCTAACCCCATGCAGAATCCCAAACCAAACCCAAGTCCTAACTTGAATGTTCAGATGATTGTTGTTGAGCCAATAGAATCAAGTGTTATTGTCATAACACAAGGAGGTTCTATGACTAGAGCTGATCATAATATCCCACAAGAACAACCACAAGTGTGACCTACGGTGCAGAAGAAAGTACCATTCGATGTTAAAAAATAGAAGCAATTATTTTTGGATGTGTGAATGAAGTTTTTTGACCCTAAAAAACTATCTTCCTCAGTTGAATTCATGGATATGCCTAAAATATTTCAATAGATATTTCGAAAGAAAGACCTAAGCAAGGTTAGTATGCTCAAGTCATTTCTTTCAAGTTTCTTAGCGCTAATTCAAGATAAAGATGTTGTCTCATAACTACATGCAATGATAGAAGAAACACGACTAGAGTTGCAACCCAAAAAAAGAGTTAACCCTGTTAAAAACAAATTCAAAACTGGGAGTAAGTTAAGAATTACTACGTATATAGGAGACTACAACATGGATTACATTATTCTAGATCTAGGCTCGGACGTCAATATTCTGATGTGACAAATGTGGGAGAGCATGGGAAAGTCGCGCTTGGACTAGTCTCCTGGATAGTTAAGGCTTGCAAATCAGGTGAAGTTCCTACTGATTAGTTGGTTGAGTCAACTCCTTGTTGACATTAAGGGGTTGCGCATGTTTGTAGAATTTGAAGTTATCAACATTGTTGATGACACAAACCCATATCCCACACTTCTGGGTATATATTGGGCCATAGATAATCATACCATTATAAATTTTAAGAAAAGGATCCTCTCATTCGAGGATGATGAGATGAGGGTAGTGTCTCTCATTGATCCATAGGAGGGATAAAGATATGTCAAACCAGTCCATAGTGAAAGATAGGGTGACTACCAAGACCATATCTATAATGTGAGTGCTTTAAAAGAATATTACATCAACCCTACAATGGATGGAAACCTGAGTTGGAGAAGTGCTAGTTCCTGCACATCAGATTTAGGTGAGGCCTTAGAGAATTGGAAAAACAGGCTACATGAGGTCTCTATGAGGAGATGCACTAGGATTACCAGGTATTTGTGACCGGTGGAGAGTCAATTAATGGAGTTACCCACCTATGAGGGATTATCTAATCTTGCAACCTTCATAAGTGATTTTGAAGAACTCGTCACAAAACCGCAACTCTTGTCTATGTTAGACTATGTACTGAATGATACACTTGCTAGATGGTGGGGTGCGTATAAGGAATCCATATCAGAATGGCCACAATGCAGAAGGTTGTTGGAAGTAAGGTTCAGCAAAGAAGTCACTGTTGCGATTCAAAGGTATATAGGTGTTAACACCCTCTATATTCAACAATTGGGGAAGGATATGATCAATAAATGATAAAATCATATCTTAAAAATTGGTAAGCGGTTAGTATTCATGAGTCTTTATAAAAAAATGTGCACTTTGCTCAATTCATTACACAATTGGAGGGTGTATATCTGTGATCGTAAAAATCTACGGTTGCAAATTGATCTGTTGGGAAAATTTTCACAAGAAAAAAGTTTTGATGGAGAAATGAAATTGGTTAACAAGATAGAAAGATTGACGGCCAAGAGATAAAGAAAATAAAATATACGGTCATAAGGTAGTCTAGGATGTGAAGATGCACGGTTGAAACAAGGAGAAAGGGTGGCAGATTGCGTAGAACAGATTTGATCCAATGGTTTAGACAAGAGATGAAGCCTTATCAGTGGTCATAGTCTAATTCAGAGCACAAACTTGTGAGATAATTAAAATGGATGAGTGGTAGCGGAATTTAAACCATTTTCCACATGGTGTCTTTTAGTAAGTTCCGCTGAGGAAAGTGCTAAAGGACAAAAAACTTGTTGGAGGTGCCGAAATGATTCGTTGTATAAAAAGTGAGTTGACCTAGGTAAAGTAATTTTGTTTGCACGTTATTGGTGAAAAGAAGGGACAGTGTGCCATATTTTTCTGAAAGTCAACTTCTATGTATCTAACAGTTACCAGGTAAGCCTTAAAACACTGAGACTTTGTTGAAGACTTATTACCGTTGTTTTATTATGGAGAGGAGCAAAGTTCAGGGATATTATGCAGAGTTCTATATAAGAGAGAAGAAGTGGTTCTTGATAGGGAGAGGAATGTGTTTGACCCTATTCTATCAGTATGCAGTGCATCAGTCTCAAAATAACATTTATGGAAATATAATTCACAAGGGAATGATATCCTAAATTTCTGTAGTTCCTTCTTATATTATTTTGCTATAGAACAAACCCTACCTTTCCCTGAATTTGTCGAGTGGTGTGTGAATAGTTATTTGTCTTCTGAAAGAGTTATTACGAGTCATAAAATGTAAAAAATCCTTTGTAGAATTGACGTGAAAAATGTTCGCCAGATATTGAGTCTAGCTCATAGTTTTTCTGTAAACCCTAAATCCTTCAATGAGCAAGTCCCGATTGAATTGTATAAAAATTGCAAAAGTGAAGTCAAATGTCAGTTTTTATCCAGTATTCTGAAAGTTGGTTAGTTTTTAGAGGGTTTATTTCTACCATACAATGTCAATATTTTCAAGTATGAAGTCCAATTGGTCATGTCAATTGTTAGTCAGGTTTTGGGTTTGGATGATGATATGCATGTCAACAAAGTCATCTTAGGTTTTTTGTTAAGTATAGGTTTGACTGTCCATGAATCCCATTTAGTCCATTGTATCAATCTTGATGAGTATTTAGCCAAAGTAATCCATACCCAATTGGTTGAATTTCCTAATGTCAGGTTCTTTAGGTACCGGTCAGAATTGGATAAGAGCATTGAGGAGCAGAATTAAGCATGGAATGATAAAAGCCATTTACGGAAAAAATTCAATCAATTAAAAGAAAGAAATACAGGAAGAGCTCCTTCACATGGAGCTAAATATTTGATTTGGGATACTTTGTCTATCGAAATCACTAAGTTCAGGCATTATTAAATTTTATTGATGATGAAAGTGCACTGGTAATTTTGGATGCTCAAAGATTGAAATTGGCCAATGAAACTATGGAAAAGAAGCCTCTGAATACTGCTCATAATGTTGTGAATTTCTTGAATTCTCTGACATATCAAAATTTGCAGTACATTGGGATCAAAGAAATGGTAGAAATTGTGTTATGGGCGAAGAAGTTTATCAATAAACATCAACTTATGAAATTCGTACAGGATAAAGCAAATCAAATGTATTTTCAAATCAAATATTTTAGGACATCTTTTAAAGATTTATTTGATGATGGTCTCCCTTCTTTTTGGGATGATAAAGAATGGTTTTTTTCCCAGGAACAATATCACAACTTATTGGTATAGAATCGTATGGATCATTCCAAATTTGAAGATTTATTCAAAGGGATGATAGGAAAGGTTATCGTGGAAAAGTTGACAAAAGACATTGCAATATTGGACAGGTTTTTAATTATTAAAAAAGGATTACCAGCTATGTCTTATGAATGTCATGTGGATTTGGAGTCAATAAGAGAGATGATAGAGTATGACACTCCAAATTTGGAACAGTGGAAGATCGTGGAGAAATTTGGGAAAACCAAATACATACTACATTCATGAAGACAGATGTTGCAGTTTCGGGAAGTTGTTTGTTCGTGATGCCTTGCAGTTATGGAGTTTGCTATAATTAAGCAATCTGTTATTTCAATAAAAGCATTTAATTATTATTCCTAGTTATTAGGGATGGTTACAAGAACTTATCATTAAGAGATTAAGTTATTTATTGATGTTATTGGAAGAAAGTATTTTTTTATATATTTGAATTTTATTTATGTATCGGGGGTTGGAACCCGTAAGTTTGGACCGATGTTTTTTGTGAGAACCTATTTTTGAACAAAATTATAGAGTTGAATGCTAGTTGATATTCAAATATTCATGTGTTTTTTATGTTACAGTATGTGCTTTCTTTCCTTGTGAATGTTTTCTAAGTGTTTACCTTCCATTCTGTTTTCTTTCATATCTGAACGCAGTGTTTAATAGTTTAAGAATTCATACATGTTATGCTTTGGCTAATGTTTCAGATATTCAGAAACATTTCCTCTAAAGTTGATATGGAATTCATCATGTGATACTTTATATTGATGTATTGTGTTTGTGCCAAAAATTGTTTCCAAGGCCAAAGAAACAAGCCAACACAATCTCAAATATAAAACTCAATAAAACTAGGGTTTAGGGTTTGTTTAAAAGGTTTTTAATGGTTGTAAGCTTTGGGAACAACCAAGGAATACATTCATGAGAAAAATAACAACTAAATCATAAACAAAAGATGATAAAGATGCATGATATATCCAACAAGATCCAACAGAAACACAATGTTGAGGTTCATTCATAAAAGACAAGCATCACCAGTAGATACACATAAACCAGCAATGAATATATCTATTAAGCAACTAAATAAGCTGAAAAATGAAGCCAACACAGAAAAATGAAGGGGTAAAAGTCATATATATCTCATAATTTCATCAGCAAATTCTTACAAAAGTCAAAATACCTAGCTCTGAACAAGTCTAAAGACAAAAGCAGTCTGGAAACCTCCTGAAGCTCCCCAAAAATTAGAACCCTTCTTCAGTCCCTTTGTCCCTCTTTTATAATTACAAATAATTGGTTCTATTTCCCCTTCATTAGGTCGAAATTGAAACTACCCATCAGTTACATTAACTAACTAACTCAACTAATTGACTAAAAATAGCAAATCGGATTCCTGGCAAATATGGCGAATTTTTAGAAAATAGGTGTCAAAGAAGCTTCCATATCTCTCAATTGGTGACACATGTGTAAAACCTGAGAGAGTTTTTTGTAAATAGGTCCGTGATGGAAAAACAACTCTCTTGGTTTTTCAAAATTAATCTCCAGTCAATCAGAATCTGCCCCACAAAATGAACACTAAAACAGGAAAATATTAAATATTTAAAATCCCCGGAAAATAGGCTGCAAAGATTAAACTGAATCTTTCAAGCCTTGATAGTTGTTGCAAAAATGAGAGAGGATTTTGTATATGGGTATCTTATTAACAAAAAAATCCTTTGGTTTTCCAAAATTCCTCTCCATCAGCTCTTGGTATGCATTTGACTTCAATAACGCAAAACAGGAAAAATAGAGCAGAATTCTGTCTCTACTGCCTCCTTTTTTTCATGTCAACTATCCTTCTTGAGATCTAGGCATCCTCTTTACAATTTTGAAAATTGAATATTCATCACAAGAATATATGTATTCATAAATATTCCTCATTTACCTGTTCCCAACTGCATTCTGATTCAGAAGAAGTTTCCCTTGAAGTATTTTCAAGCTCATTTTGAGAATATATAAATTTGTACTTGTTGAAGCTTTCAACCTTTGAGCCATTGTCAAGGAGAATGCTGCTAGTTTGACCCAGGGTATCCATGGAAAAATTTCTTTTTTTTACAACCTAGCATCTCAATTTCTACTCTTGAAGCTAAAAATTCATCTAGATCCTCCACATGTACATGCTTTCTTTTTCAATACGAAACTTTTTGGCCAAAGAAGAAGAAATGCTTCCAGTTCTAACTAATCGAAGTAAATACTTGACCTCATCATCTGAAGGCTTCCATGTATTACTGATTGATGTACCCATAAATATTGAACTTGAAAAAATCACATGGACCAACACTTTTACTACTTTTCAATTGATTTCCTTCCGAGGAAAAGATTCCACTCTCACACTGTTGTAATGTACAGGGAGTTCTGTGCTTTCCACACCAATTATCATAACCATCAGCACAGTCAGCCTCAAACCTTATTGATCCGAGATCACATGGAAGTGATTTGTCATGGCTCTTTAACAGTGAATTAGCCTCTGGATCTAGAAGTGAACTTTGATCAGTGTATTGCCATTGTCCTTCACTAGAATCAATTCGAAGGCCCATATTCAACTTGTCACTTAAAAGATCTGATTCATCAATTGGTTTCTTCTCCAGAACATTATTGAATCGAGGCTTGGATGCATCTAGTTTATTCAAATCAAAGTTACTACCATGTTCTTCTAAAATTCCCAATTCAGTCAGTATACCCTCTATTTGCTCAATATCTTTACTTCCATGTGGTTTCCATAGATTTTGATCAGAAATGATAAGGCTATTATTTAGAATAGCTGTTGCTTGAATTTTATCCATTGAAAGAAGCATGCCTCCAATATTCCTCAATGTCATCCCTTTCCTTTATTTCATTAGATGCCTCACTGCCATTTTTCTCTTCTTGTAAGCCTACCTTTTCCTTCCCTAGCTTTTCAAAAAGTGCAGCTGCAGAAGAAAATGTTGATGTGGGCTTGGAAAGTGTCCTCTTTGAGTCATACTGAGAGACTGATTGGAATGATTGACATTCATATCTTGGAGAAATGGATGTTGGTACAAGAATAACAGCGAAAATTTGATGAGCTGTTATACGTGTTGGAACATCAGGGTGCAACATAGCCTGTAAAAGTTGATGGAAAAGAGCATCTAGAAAACCCTGCTGTACATATGACTGATCAGATACAGAGGCTATTATCTGAGCAAGAATGAACATTGCTCCAATTGTGGCCCTTGCTGTAACTTGCACAGCTGAGACCTTCTCCAATGTTGTAGCCATCATATCAAATACTGGTCCAGGATCTCCACCCCTTTTTATGAGTTCCATTAAACATTCTTCAATGGAATTTGGAGAGACATGTTCTAGCTAGCCTCCAGTGGACCCACAACCTCCATTGTGGCTTGAAGACTTTTCCTTAAATGCCTAGACAGATCGTTAATTACACCAACTTCAGAAACTGTTGATTTTGATCTAGACTTCCTAGCCAATATAGCAGCAATTTCAACTATATTAGTTTTCATCTGAGGCTGGTGCACTACATTTTTGTGATCAAGATGTCTGATCAGGACAGACAAGAGAAAATCATCATTTCTTGTATCTTGTATTAAGTATGACATGTCCCGAAGAACAGAAACAACCAATCCATTCTCATGAGACCAATGCTTCCCCATGTCAAAGTACTGGAATATTGGTTCTAAAACACGTCGCACTGTAGTGGTTTCCTTGGCCAATCGCATGATACTTTGGATACAGATTTGGGCCCACACCTTTGGTGTATCCATCTCTTCCCGTTGTTCGTGTAGAAGGGTCTTTGAAATTATGTCTCGGTCTCTCTAAATCAGAATTAACTCCCCTTCCCTCACATCTAAGAACCTCGTCCACCCAATTATGATGCAAATCACCTCTATCATGGTTATGGTCTTGATCAACTATAGGAAACCCATAATTGTCCAATGCAACATAGTCTATATCATCAAAATTAGCTGAAATAGGTGAGAATTCACCCATGAACCAAACCATCGCAGCAAGAGCCTCTAGACTAGGAGCTCGTAACCGACGATGGCTATCATGTTCCCCATTCTCACGAGCAAGCCCGCAGACTTTTGGAAGTAGTCCATTCAAATTGTGCATATAAGTCCTATCTGTCTGACTATATATGAAATCCTTTAATATATGACAACCAAGAATGCGCATATCATCATTTCTTGTCTGCTCACTGCCTAATCGTAACAGCTTCACAAGAACTTAGAGAGCTCGATAATGCCACCAGCATCTGCGACTGTATTTGGCCAGCTGATAGAAACACTTTCAAGTGATTTTATTACTCTCTGCTGTAAGTTTGGAATCCCAATTCCTGCAAGGTGGACAAGTGGAATGACAGCCTGTTGTGTTGTAATATCTCGCTGAAAATAATCCTATGTTCTGACAAGCTGAACTATATTTGGAGTAATGATGACCACGATTCCTTCCATAAATCAAAATCACCTGTTCACATGATGGAAACTGACATAGCACATAATAAAATCCTCAAATCACATAACTAGTCACTCCAGAACTGAGATCGTGCTAAATTTCGCCTAAAAAATTAGAGAAAATGAGAGTCGCGATATTCTTGTAGCGCGCTCTTTGTTAATTTCGGGCTCCAGTGCTACAACAATAAAATTAACTGCATTTTGGCACTATTTTTCATCTTTTGGTCATTTTGCATGCGGTTTAAATGCTGAACCATACTCATGATGCTAAATGTGACTTCATTATTCAATAATATGACTTTAAAAACCTTTCAACACCTAAAGGGGAAAAAACAAAATAAATCTAAAGACAAAAAAACCTAAAAATTAAAGTAAATACCAAAATTTCCTATAGTAATTGAAAAAATAAAGTCAAAGAAATAAGCAAACTTGATAAAAAAGGTTATCAAGCTGTTAAAAGGTAAAAACAAATTCCTGACATAACATCTAGCTCCAGCTGCGGGATGAAGTCCTCCCTGTGAGGCTTCAAGAACCTGTAGACCAGTGCCTTCTGTCTTCTATCTACCTGTCTGCGAACTTCCATTGGGCTATGGAGTCTTTATTCTACTTCACTCACACCGGTATGTACAATGAAAATCAACTCTCTTTCTCTAAGGAACCTTCCATCTACTGAATCAAATCAAAATCCCATTTCCAATGTAACCAAGAAAGAATTTGATCAACCCACCAAAACTTGTTTCCAAATCCAAATATATATATAATCAGAAATATTGGAAAACATGAAGAGCAGAGATTTAACAACTTATACCCACTTTCATCAAATAGTGTCTCTGAAATAACAGATTTATAACCTGGTGTTGACTCTAAATAATCTACTACTGGATCATAAAAATTTCCATGAGTTACCTCTTCCTGCTCTATGAAAAAGACAGGCTATCCATAAGAATATTTTGTTTCATGAATATCAATTAGGCATTGGCGATAAAAGATATCTGGATCAGACTGAATTTGCTCTAGATCTTTTTGGATAGTATCATTAATAATGTCAATAAGCTGAACCTCCTTTTCCACACTGTCTTCAAATGAATGACTATTAAGCATTGGCTTTTTCTGTTCAAGGATAATAGACTGAATGCATTCTTGAATCTGCTGATCAGATTGTAACATATCAAACTCCTCACAGATTTCTGGGTCTTTGTTTTCAATTTCATCATCATATTTATTAAAAATTAGACCATCTTCATAATGATTTTGAACAGCAGATTTATCATAACCATGAATGTAAGAAACTTCTGAAAATTTTTGAACAGCCTAGCCTTCATCAAATTTAATATCAAAACCAAAAGGGATAGAGTCTAATTCATCACAGAATTCTTGTCTTGGAACCCTAATCTCTTCATCATAGCAAGGAGTATGTTGAGAAATTTTGAATGATAATGCTAAAGGTTCATCTTTTCCTTCAATACAAAACTGATCTTTAACACAACACTGATTTTCAAAAGTTTGTTGAACTAGAGATTGATCTTCAAAAGGATTTGCATTCAAACTGTTATTAAGGCTGTTGAAATCATTATGAGAATGTTCCAAACTATCTCTATTGATCTCTTCACTTGGATAATCCTCAAACTGACCTAAAACAAGAACTTGATTATCATAATGATCATGGCATTCTTCCTTAACATCAGTAATTGAAAATGTTACCTTTTCATCTTCAACAAATTCTAAAACTTCAACTTCTTCATGACATGTTTCAAACCCTTGATTGTACTCATCATCATGGTTTTTTGAATCAGAAATTGTATGATAAACAACACCCTGCTCAAAACAATCTTTTAAAAAGAGTTCAGCTGGGAACAGATACTTACAACGTTTCCGAAAACATGTGTGGAATTCTTTTAGTGAGGAAATGCTAGCAGTGGGAAGAGAAAAATACCAATCTCATGCATCTTTTTCAAGTGAATACATGAACATCTTCATGAGCACATCTTCATGCTGGATATTTAACTGGACCATACATTGATGAAATTTGATGAGGTGATATGAAGGATTATCCTCTTTGCTTTCCCTAAATGGTGGAAGACAATCTCCCCAAACATCCATAGTAGGTACTGGATTTGGAAAACCTGGAATATCAGAAAAATTGAAAGGGGCAAACCTTCGAGCTAGAATAGCTTCCATGGACATCGGTCTCTACATGTTGAAATAGTGGAGTCGCCAATCAATTTGTCAAAACAGATTTTGTTTCTTCTTCTTAGAAAGAGAAAGGGATAACCGTACTTGAAACTAATTAGGGCTGCGTAAAGCTGGGGATAACTGAAACTTTCTAATTCTTCCAACTCCTCTTGTAGCCACTGTGTCAAACTTTTTGGTGAAAATAGACTTAAAAAGATCTGATTTAAGTCCACCTCTTAAACCAGTAAAACTGATAAGTATCCCAGGGAATATACGCTTCAGCTTCATCCCCGACAACGGCGCCAAAGATGTTTGTGCCAGAAATTGTTTCCAAGGCCAAAGAAACAAGCCAACACAATCTCAAATATAAAACTCAATAAACCTAGGGTTTAGGGTTTGTTTAAAAGGTTTTTAATGGTTGTAAGCTTTGGGAATAATCAGGGAATACATTCATGAGAAAAATAACAACTAAATCATAAACAAAAGATGATAAAGATGCATGATATATCCAACAAGATCCAACAGAAACACAATGTTGAGGTTCATTCATAAAAGACAAGCATCACCAGTAGATACACATAAACCAGCAATGAATATATCTATTAAGCAACTAAATAAGCTGAAAAATGAAGCCAAAACAGAAAACTAAAGGGGTAAAAGTTATATATATCTCATAATTTCATCAGCAAATTCTTACAAGAGTCAAAATACCTAGCTCTGAACAAGTCTGAAGACAAAAGCAGTCTGGAGACCTCCTGAAGCTCCCCAAAAATCAAAACCCTTCTTCAGTCCCTTTGTCCCTCTTTTATAATTACAAAGAATTGGTTCTATTTCCCCTTCATTAGGTCTAAATTGAAACTACCCAGCAGTTACATTAACTAACTAACTCAACTAATTGACTAAAAATAGCAAATCAGATTCCTGGCAAATATGGCGAATTTCTGGAAAATGGTTGTCAAAGAAGATTCCATATCTCTCAATTGGTGCCACCTGTGTAAAACATGAGAGAGGTTTTTGTAAATGGGTCTATTATGGACAAAAAAATCTCTTTGTTTTTCACAATTCATCTCCAATAAATCATAATATGACCCACAAAAATAACACTAAAACAGGAAAATATTAAATATTTAAAATCCCCGGAAAATAGGATGCAAATCTTAAAATAAATATTTCAATCCTTGACAGATGTTGAAAAACTGAGAGAGGTTTTTGTATATGGGTATCTTATGAACAAAAACCTCATTTTGTTTTCAAAAATTCCTCTCCATCAGGTCGTGGTCTGCATTTGACTTCAATAACTCAAAACAGGAAAAATAGAGCAGAATTCTGTCTCTACTGCCTCCTTTTTTTTCATGTCAGCTATCCTTCTTGAGATCTAGGCATCCTATTTACAATTTTGAAAATTGAATATTCATCACGGGAATATATATATTCATAAATATTCCTCATTTACCTGTTCCCAACTGCATTCTAATTCAGAAGAAATTTCCCCTAGCATCTCAATTTCTGCTCTTGAAGCTAAAACTTCATCTAGATCCTCCACATGTACATGCTTTCTTTTTCAATATGAAAATTGTTGGCCAAAGAAGAAATGCTTCCAGTTCTAACTGATGGAAGTAAATACTTGACATCATCATCTGAAGGCTTCCATGTATTACTGATTGATGTACCCATAAATATTGAACTTGAAAAAATCACATGGACCAACACTTTTACTGCTTTTCAATTGATTTCCTTTCAAGGAAAAGCTTCCACTCTCACACTGTTGTAATGTGCAGGGAGTTCTCTGCTTTCCACACCAATTATCTTAACCATCAACATATTCAGCCTCAAACCTTACTAATCCGAGATCACATGGAAGTGATTTGTCATGGCTCTTTAATAGTGAATTAGCCTCTGGATCTAGAAGTGAACTTTGATCAGTGTATTGCCATTGTCCTTCACTAGAATCAATTCGAAGGCCCATATTCAACTTGTCACTTAAAAGATCTGATTCATCAATTGGTTTCTTCTCCAGAACATTATTGACTAGAGGCTTGGATGCATCTAGTTTATTCAAATCAAAGTTACTACCATGTTCTTCTAAAAGTCCCAATTCAGTCAGTATACCCTCTATTTGCTCAATATCTTTAATTGCGTGTGGTTTCCATAGATTTTGATCAGAAATGATAAGGCTATTATTTAGAATAGCTGCTGCTTGACTTTTATCCATTGAAAGAAGCATGCCTCCAATCTTCCTCAATGTCATCCCTTTCCTTTATTTCATTAGATGCCTCACTGCCATTTTTCTCTTCTTGTAAGCCTACCTTTTCCTTCCCTAGCTTTTCAAAAAGTGCAGCTGCAGAAGAAAATGTTTATATGGGCTTGGAAAGTGCCCTCTTTGAGTCATACTGAGAGACTGATTGGAATGATTGACATTCATATCTTGGAGAAACAGATGTTGGTACAAGGATAAAAATGAAAATTTGATGAGCTGTTATACGTGTTTGAACATCAGGGTGGAACATAGCCTGTAAAAGTTGATGGAAAAGAGCATCTGGAAAACCCCGCTGTACATATGACTGATCAGATACAAAGGCTATCATCTGAGCAAGAATGAACATTGATCCAATTGTGGCCCATGTTGTAACTGGCACAGCTGAGACCTTCTCTAATGTTGTGGCCATCATATCAAATACTGGTCCAGGATCTCCACCCCTTTTTATGAGTTCCATTAAACATTCTTCAATGGAATTTGGAGAGACATGTTCTAGCTAGCCTCCAGTGGACCCACAACATCCATTGTGGCTTGAAGACTTTTCCTTGAATGCCTAGATAGATCGTTAATTACACCAACTTCAGAAACTGTTGATTTTGATCTAGACTTCCTAGCCAATATAGCAGCAATTTCAACTATATCAGTTTTCATCTAAGGCTGGTGCACTACATTTTTGTGATCAAGATGTCTGATCAGGATAGACAAGAGAAAATCATCATTTCCTATATCTTGCATTAAGTATGACATGTCCCGAAGAACAGAAATAGCCAATCCATTCTCAGGAGACCAATGCTTCCCCATGTCAAAGTACTGGAATATTGGTTCTAAAACACGTCACACTATAGTGGTTTCCTTGGCCAATCGCACCATACTTTGGATACAGATTTGGGCCCAGGCCTTCGGTGTATCCATCTCTTCCCCTTGTTAGTGTAGAAGGGTCTGTGAAATTATGTCTCGGTCTCTCTAAATCAGAATTAGCTCCCCTTCCCTCACATCTAAGAACCTTGTCCACCCAATTATGATGCAAATCACCTCTATCATGGTTATGGTCTTGATCAATTGTAGGAAATCCATAATTGTCCAATGTAACATAGTCTATATCATCAAAATTAGCTGAAATAGGTGAGCATTCACCCATGAACCAAACCATCGCAGCAAGAGCCTCTAGACTAGAAGCTCGTAGCCGACGATGGATATCATGTTCCCCATTCTCACGAGCAAGCCCGCAGACTTTTGGAAGTAGTCCATTCAAATTGTGCATATAAGTCCTATTTGTCTGACTATATATGAAATCCTTTAATATATGACAACCAAGAATGCGCATATCATCATTTCTTGTCTGCTCACTGCCTGATCGTAACAGCCTCACAAGAACTTAGAGAGCTCGATAATGTCACCAGCATCTGCGACTGCATTTGGCCAGCTGACAGAAACACTTTCTAGTGCTTTTATTACTCTCTACTGTAAGTTTGGAATCCCAATTCCTGCAAGGTGGACAAGTGGAATGACAGCCTGTTGTGTTGTAATATCTCGCTGAAAATACTCCTCTTTTCTGACAAGCTGAACTGTATTTGGAGTAATGATGACCACGATTCCTTCCATAAATCAAAATCACCTGTTCACATGATGGAAACTGACATAGCATGTAATAAAATCCTCAAATCACGTAACTAGTCACTCCAGAACTGAGATCGTGCTAAATTTCAGCTAAAAAATTAAAGAAAATGAGAGTCGCGATATTCTTGTAGCATACTCTTTGTTAATTTCGGGCTCCAGCGCTACAAGAATAAAATTAACTGCATTTTGGCGCTATTTTTCAGCTTTTGGTCATTTTGCATGCGGTTTAAAAGCTGAACCATACTCATGATGCTAAATGTGACTTCATTATTCAATAATATGACTTTAAAAACTTTTCAACACCTAAAGGAGAAAAAACAAAATAAATCTAAAGACAAAAAAACCTAAAAATTAAAGTAAATGCCAAAATTTCCTATAGTAATTGAAAAAATAAAGTCAAAGAAATAAGCAAACTTGATCAAAACGGTTATCAAGCTGTTAAAAGGTAAAAACAAATTCCTAACATAACAGATTGTTCATGTTTCTTTCTTATCGCCTGAAAATCAATGAATTACTGTGACTGAATAATTATCTTGCCTTTGTGGAGATTCTCTGTAGAAAGCTTTGTATTATCTTTATATGTTTTGACTCCATTGCCCAATGGTTATATGCGTTGTTTCAACCATCTGCATAACTTAAAACTATTAAATCCAATATCTAGTCTTATTAAATTTATATCTGATAGATCCCTCTCTAAAAAGAAAAACCAGTTTCTTTCTAAAAGTGGTTTTTGTTGTTACCTTGAGATTACTTTTCACAACCTTAGGTATATTTTGAGTGATAAAACATTGGCACCATTTCTAGGGACATAAATGTGCAAATCAGCCCTGGGAGCAATGACAAAGTTTATAAAGGATCAAGAAAAAGATTTCTGTAGGAAAACAGAAATTTTTGTGAGTGAAGAAGGTTGTACATTTGCTTGGTGATTCCAGTTTAAATTATTTCAAGATTTCGAAGGACATCCTGGCTTCGAAAATACATACACGAGGTAATTTTGATACTGAAATTTTACAAAGTTTGGAAGATCTAGAAAAATTATTTAGAAAAAGAGATAGAAAAAATGGATATTTCTCTATTTGGTGCATCATCCTCTCAAGATATTCATAGCATCCTTGATCAAGAATGGGAAATTAATGTTGAGAATGGTTTGTTGAAATCTAAATCTGAATCTGATCTTAAAAATGTTGAATTCAACCCTTGTAGATTAGAATCCTATTTGCTTGATTTGCTTTGGAGAGATATTCAACAACCTGCGAAGGTTGAAGAAAGACCTATTGTTCAAACCATTCAAAATTCCTCAATCCCTCCAAATACACCTAGACCAATGGCAGCTAGATTTGCTCCTTTAAGTTTGCTTGCTGTATTGCATGACCTTCCCCAAAATTGTTCCCTGGGAATTTCTTTATTTGATGGAGAGGGAGGTATAATAGAAAAGCAAAATGTGGCAAAATTTGAAGATTTTATTGACTTGGAGGAAGTTGATTATGTAGATGTTAAAATGAGGTTGTTTGTTCAAATCCTATCAGGGGAAGCGAAGAAATGGTTTAAATATTTTCCAGCTGCATCCATTCTAACATTTCAAGATTTCAAAAATGCATTTCTAGAAAGGTGGGATGATAAACAAAGCCCTTTACAGCTTCTGTCCCAATACAATAGTATTAAGAAAGGAGGTTTTGAATCTATTCATGAATTTTCAAGTAGATTTATGAGAGTTTATAATTCCATTCCAGAAGATATAAATCCTTTAGCAGTTGCTACTAAACTTCATTATGCTGAGGCCTTTGACAATGACTTTGCATTTTCATTAAGGGAGAGAAAGTCAGTGAGTCTTGCTGCTATGTTCAAAAATTGTTTAGAAGTGGAATCAAATATGATGCCGAGTGGAAAGATGAAACAAAGAGATATTGATAGGAGGAAAATTAGAGAAGAAAATACGCCTTCTACTTCTTCTTCTGTCAGTCATATTAAATTTGAAATGATGTTAAAAACAACGGAGACTTTAATGGATAGATTGACTATGGAAAATAGATCATTTAATAGAGAACAATCTGATCCTCAAATCAGAAATCAAAATTTTAGAAGGCAAAATCCTCCTATTCCTCCACAAAATAGGCAGAGATATATGAGAAATCCAAGGAATCAAGAAGAACAATAGATTTGACCACCTTTCCCTGAAAATTATGTTGCATATGAAGAAGAGCCTACTAAAAATGAAATTCATCTTTTCGAGGAAAAGGAAAAAATATTTGCTGAAATCCCAGTCGAGGAGACAAATTTCCACCAGTGTAGTGTGACCATCCAGCGATGGATGGTTTGTTACAATCTGGTTGGAGACCCAGATGATGACCTGACTAACATAAAAATACCATATTTGAAGGGTATGCACACATTCAAAGGAAGTGTTATTTCAAGCGATCAGTTCCTCAAGCCGCTAAAAATCAAGAAAGTGAACATTGGCTCGCTGGAAAACCCAAATTTCACCAATATAGGGGATTACTGGGATGAATAAATAGTCTCGAAGATCATAGACTTGTTTCATGAATTCCAGGACTTATTCCCTACCAACTTCTTAGAGATGAATGGAATAGTAGGATATATGGGGGAGATGAAAACACCCCTGAAACCAAATGCCAAACCCATTAAGTAGCGACCATATAGATTGAATCCAAGGTATACAGAGAAGGTGAAACATGAATTGGATTGCATGCTCAACGCAAGAATCATTGAAACTGTTGAGGAATCAGAATGGATGAGCCCTATAGTGATCCAGGATAAGAAGACAAAAGGAAAAGTCAGAATCTGTGTTGCTCTGAGGAAGCTGAAGGATGCATGCCTGCACAATCCTTTCCCAACACCATTCATAGATGAAGTACTAGAAAGGGTCAGAGGCCAAGAGATGTATTCATTCACCGATAGCTTCTCTAGTTATCACCAAGTAAGAATTGCGAAGGAGTATTGACACAAAATGACGTTCATCATAGAATGGGGATGCTACCAATATATGGTAATGCCCTTCGGACTCAAGAATTCACCTGATATTTTTTCTAGAATAGTAGTTTATGATTTTAAATATTCCATACATAAATTTCTTGAGGTCTACTTTGATGATTGAAATATGTTTGGTATAGTAAGAGACCATATTGAGATCCTCGGAATGATGTTAGGCCACTGTCGCCTGTATCAGATTGCACTTAATTCAAAGAAATGTATTTTTTGTGCACCATTTGGTGTACTATTGGGACATGTCGTGTGCTGCAACAGAATTTTGGTTGACCCAGTGAAAGTTATGATAATCCTTGACTTTCCAGCACCTACATCAGTCATGCAACGTAGATCATTGTTAGGGAACACAAGCTATTACATAAAATTTATCGAAGGATATGCAGAGAGAACTACACCTATGGAAAAACTGTTGAAGAAAGATGCAAATTTCTTTTGGACAGAAGCTTGCCAGGAAATATTAGAAAAATTAAAGAAAAAGATGGCCACTGTGCCAATCCTAGTATTTCTCAACTAGAATAAGGAGTTCCATGTCCATGTCGATGCGTCATCTTTCGTGATCGACATAGTCTTGATGCAACTGGGTGAGGATGTGCTTGACCAACCTATTTATTTTGCTAGCAGAAAACTATCAACGACAGAGAAAAATTACACAAAGAAAGAAAGGGAAGGACTCGCCATGGTCTATGCACTGTAGAATTTTAGACACTATTTGTTGGGTGAACATTTTGAAATGTACACTGATCATTCGACATTAAAATACCTGGTGAACAAGATAGTGTTGGGGGTGAAGATCTATCAATGGCTCCTCCTCTTTCAAGAATTTGACTTTGAATTCATTGTTAAACCCGGTTGACTAGATGTCGGGCCTAATCACTTGTCGAGGATAGAAAGTGGTGAACAACCAAAGAACTTGGAGGATAACTTGACCGACATGAAACTGTTTGAAGTCACCATGATTGATGATCAAAATACGATTTTCAACGCTATCATCCGCTTCTTGAGTACAAGATCTATTCCTAAAGGGTTCACCAATGTGCAGAAGAAACATTTGGTCGTCAGAACTACTAACTTTACACTGATTGGTGGCCAACTATACAAGTTGGGCCCTAATGAAATACTGCATTGATGTGTTCTCGAATACGAGTGACAGTGGATAATGAGTGAAGCCCATACTGGTGTCGCAGGTGGGTACTACGCTGGAGAGGAATCTATGTGAAATATATTGCAAGATGGATTATGGTGGCCAACTATACATATGGATACTAAGATATTTTGGAGACACTGCGATGTTTTCTAGAGGACAAGAAAACCATCACACCGTGATGAAATGCTGCTTGCGCCAGATACAACACTACAAGCATTTGATAAATGGGTTGTTGATTTTGTCAGATTGATCAGTCCGCCAGGGAAGAGGAATGGCCTGTGCTATATTATCACTGTGACAGACTACTTAACTAGATGGGCTGAAGACACACCTATTAGAGATTGTACTGGTGTGACTATAGAGAATTTTCTATTTGAAAATGTGGTGACCATATTTGGCTATCCAAAAATGATCCTAGGTGACCAAGGTACACAATTTTGTTAACAAAATGATTGATGATCTTACCATAGAACTCTAGATTTAGCATAGGAAAATGACTCCCTATCATCTTCAAGCGAATGGAATGGTGGAATCCTTCAACAAGATTCTGTAGAATGCATTAACCAAAGTATGCAATGCACACTGAGATGATTGGGATCCAAAAGTTTTATTTGTGCTATGGACATACCGCATCACTTCGAAGCGATTGACAAGGGACGCTCCATTTAGACTGGTGTATGGGCCAGAATCTGTCGTGTCGGTGGAATATATTTTGTCGAGCCTAAGAATTGTGCACTGACAAAAATGACCGACAAATATTTCATTGAGCAAAGGTTATCACAACTCGTTCAAATGGAAGAAGAATGCTTCGTCATAGGATTCCATCAAAACATAGAGGAGCAAAGGAAAAAAACATCGCATGATCTCCATATCAGGACTAAGCAATCCAATGTAAGAGGACTTGTTTTTCTATAAGTGTTTTTAAGCATCCATGGAAATTGAAGACGCATTGGCTAGGGTCATATATGATCGCATACATCACTGGTGCAGGTGTAGTGAAATTACATAAGCTGGGCGGAATGCCAATCATAGGAATGATCAATGGCAGTCACTTGAAACCTTACTATCATGGCCACGAGATGCTTGGGTAAGGGAAAAAGAGAGAGAGAGAGAGAGAAAAGAGGAAAGGGAACAGTTCTATCGCATGTCTACGACATGAGCATGAAAATCATAGTAAGAGCAGTAATGATAGATGGTCGTTATTAAATATTGGATACTTGAAAAGATAGAGGTAGTTATGACAGCAGAGAATCATTAATTCAACGAAGTATGAGGAAAATGGAGGCCTGATTTTTGGTCCCATTAGTCTCCCTCACCATAACTACTATACATTCCCTTCCAAGTACAGATCAACACTCAAGTATGCAAGTTAATGTGTGAATGCGTTGAATAGGAAGCCCATGTGATTTAAATTACATTGATCCATCATCGAATGACCAAATGAAGGATGAGCACATGCCTATAAATATGAGGATTCATCATCAAGGTTCATTTTACTTGCATAGAGACAAGAAGAGTGAACTAGAGCTTGTGATTGTGAGAGCTGAAGCTAATGGTTATTGAAATTTTCAGCACCAGTGAGCAGTCTTTTGTTACCCTTGCTTCATCGTGCCCAATTGTTGAAGAGATCACGTCACTAGAGACATAGAGAGCACAACAACAGTCTGAAACAGTGGTGATACCAAACCTACAGAAAATTCCCACAACTGGTTCGGCCCCTACTTTGGCCTCTGTTTCGGCCCCTACAATGGCCTTGGTGCAAGATCCACCTGTAAACATACCGAATGCATCCCCACAACAATTTATATCAGAAAGATACCTTCCATTCACATCAAGGCCTAAGATAAGTCTACCCAAGGATAATTATACAAAGAAGCGTAAGGCCACTAATGATATAGCTACTGAGGAAGCACCAAAGTCACCACCGCGCGGAGATACGAATGCCACCGTAGAAGACAAGAACATGTTACCACTGTATGTTCCTCCAAGGAGAGAAGAGGCACCTAAAGTGAATCTTATGACGAAAGAGGGCTCCTCCTTGGTTGCATCGCAGAACCCTGCTGACGTGCCCCTATAGATGAATATAATCACGAAGCTGGTAAAGTTGTAGTTCGAAGATACATATACAAGGAAGAAGGCAGTCCAGGGGAGGAAAAACTACATAATCATGCTTCCATCCATGCCTCCTGCACCACAGTTTCTCATTACAATTGAGTGGGCTCCAAGTGTCGAAGGCATGGTCCTACTCAACCGATTGCTTAGGCTGCACTATGGTCGAAGCACACAAGTAAGTATATATGTGCGATAGCTCCTTGTCTGTTTTCATGGAGGATACGTATGGCTTAATCAACCCTATGTTGTGGATGTCGATCTCATTTCAACAATAACAGGTCTTCTCCATCAAGCCCATGATGCTTGTAGAAATTCTAAATCCTTAATGGCTTAAGGAATTTCATAAACATGCAAAGTATATAGGCACACAATTAACCTCACATAGAATTGTAGAGAATTAGCATAAGGAGAGAAGAAAAATAATTAATGAGTGATAAATAAATGATAATTGGTATTATTACATAGGTAATACATCCTTATAAAGGAAAAAGGAGTTTCATGAAGACAACTCAAGCTAGCTCATAAAGTAGGCTTACTAATTATGATAAACCCCATAATTGACTGAAGAACTTTTCCAATCTACCAAGCACCTCACGAATTAGCAATAGCATGTGTGAGTGATGATGACTGAAGGAAAGACTTGCTAATCCTAGAATATGGAGAGAAAATAATGGAGGATGGGTTGGCAACAAAAGCTGTCAGTTTCCTAGTTGACTAGCATTACCTTATACATAGAAAAGCAGGATAAAGCAGAAAAAGAAAAATAAAGCAGAATCTGCTGTAAAGCACAGTTACCAATTCTCGATGGCCATAAAGTGGTCAAGATCAACCCAGAATAAAAAATAAATCATTCCTAGGATATAGATGGCAAGTGTTGACTCTAAGGTGCAAGTGGATGCCAACTATCTAAGCTAGTGGGTAGGAAATTAATCAAATAATGATTAATTATTTTATAAGTGGGTTTATTATATTCCAACACCCCCCTTTAAGCCTAAATTTATGATGATATCCTTGAAATAATCAGAAATATATATGCATATAGAGCTCAGCAATAAATCTATGGTCACTCTTTTACAATTTATCTTGTCCAAAGAAATGAGGAAAGAGGAAAAACCTAAAGCGGAAAATCCTCCCTTAAGAAAGGACATGAAAAGCATTGCCAAAAATGTTGAACTGCTAGTGTTATTGCTGCTCCAAACTAAATGCTGATGTTTGGAGGAATCTTCTTCTTGGGAAGAAGATAAATTTGCTCACCTAGATCAAGGACAACTGTAGGATGGAAACTAGGACCATGTAGAACAATTGAAATCCAATGATGTGAAGGCAGTACTGAAGGATCTTGAGACTTGTAATCAGCTCCAAGGTAATGAGATGACTTGAACTTCGAACTAGTAGAGATGAAATGAGCTCTAGATAGGTGAAATAACTGTCCAAGTGAATGTATCATGTCTCCATATTCATTTACACAAAGAGGATGTGTTCAAGTGTTCTTGTAGGAACATAGAGAAGGCATAGGATCAAAGAGTGCGAATGAATGGGATCCATGGGTTTATCTAAATTCCAAAGAATCTAAGAGATCACATATAAGCCTCAACAGTAGAGTCATGGGAATATACTGGTAAAGAATCCTCTATGGTAGAAGACTGTAAGGAGGAAAGGTAGTGATGTTCAAAATATTCGAGGAGGCTCTAAGAATGAGTGCCAAGAACAAAGGAGGAGTTGTATAAGCACATGGGATCAAGCATGATAAGTGGAAAAAATCTAGAAGGACTTGATTTGGCTAAGAAAACATCCTGGAAGTCACTGGGTTGTGCACCACCAAGGAGAGAGGCATGCATAAAGTGTGAGAGGTATAGCATATGGATCTTAGAATCCATGATAGAAGACATAGAGAACACTAAATGTGTGAGTGTATCATTAATAGCAATAGCAACTCCATTAGTCACTTCTTTTTCATCACCAACATCATAAGAAGATGAATCAAGATATTCTACTTCAAGAGACACAAAAGGAGATGGCTCTTCAATATTTGCTTCTTGATTGAAGGAGGAAGCATTCAAATCAAAGAGAGTAGTAGAAACAAGAACTATATGACAAACTTCTTCTTCATGATCAACTTCATCCTAGACTGTAGAGGATGAGACATCTTGAGAGAGAGAAATCATTGAGGAGCTAGAGGCACTCTCCACATAGCTAGAAGGATCCTCATTATCCTTTCCCAAAACTCTACCCAATGTTGTCTAGAGATCCTTTGGGTAATTAATAGAATCAATAAGGTAGCACATGCATGGAGAGATAGCTAGACAAATAGCTCCAATTGCTCTATCATAGTCATTCAACTAGTCACTTGGCTTTTCATAAGATTCTCCACTAACTCCAATAGGTATCTCATAGAGACCTTGTCTCTTTATATATGAAATCATATTTAGTTTCCACTTTGAATAGCTTGTGAATGGAGAAAGAACAGGAACTGATACTCTTGAATCCATTCAAAGTTGAACCTGCAAAAATAAACCTGCAAATATGAAAAGGAGGATTAATTAATGAAATCTCAAAGATATGATATCATGTAGAGCTTTGATATCCTTAGCTCTGATACCATATAGAACTTGAACTTTGAGAACCTTACCTCGGATACCATGTAGAAATTCTAAATCCTTGATGGCATAAGGAATTTCATAAACATGCTAAGGATCTAGGCACACAATTAACCTCACATAGAATTGTAGAGAATTAGCATAACGAGAGAAGAAGAAGAATTAATGAACAAACATTAATGAATGATCAATAAATGATAATTGATATTATTACATAGGTAATACATCGTTATAAAGGAAAAAGGAGTTGCATGAAGACAACTCAAGCTAGCTCATAAAGCAGGCTTGCTAATTATGATAAACCCCATAGTTGACTAAAGAACTTTCCCAATATACCAAGCACCTCACGAATTAGAAATAACATGTGTGAGTGATGATGAGTGAAGGAAATACTTGCTAATCCTAGAATATGGAGAGAAAATAATGGAGGATGGTTTGGCAACAAAAGCTATCAGTTTTCTAGTTGACTAGCTTTACCATATCCATAGAAAAGCAGGATAAAGCTGAAAAAGCCAAATAAAGCATAATCTGTTGTAAAGCGCAGTTACCAATTCTGGATGGCCATAAAGTAGTCAAGATCAACCCAGAATCAGAAATAAATCATTCCTAGGATATAGATGGCAAGTGTTGACTGTAAGGTGCAAGTGGATGCCAACTATCTAAGCTAGTGGGTAGGAAATTAATCAAATAATGATAAATTATTTTATAAGTGGGTTTATTATATTCCAACAACCATATGACATATCTGTGCCCAAAATGGGATATGAAGAAGATCAAAGAAAAATATGACCTCCAGCAAGAAAAAAGAGAATTCTTAATTTCCTATATAACTGAGAACATGGTGAGGTTCTCCACAAAGATTCTATCTTGCAAACTCTTGTGCAAGATGCATCCCATCGAGTGCACCGTCACGACTATGGAACTAGCAGAGCAATGCACTACAGCAGTGAAGTTCAACTGGTCGCACTTTTTACTGAATGAGCTGATAGAAGATGCAGAGAAAGCATAGGAGCAAGACAAGACAAATTTCCACTACTTTTGGCTCCTGATTTTGATTTCTTTTGTGGTTTGGTCAGGCCCACCGAATGATGAGACACAGGATATCCTAGTACTTTTCCATGGTGCAAAGTACCAAAACCTCTATGAGGACAAGGAAGACAGGATTAGGAAGAAGGACAATAACATAGAGTTCTTTCTGCATGCGAAGGAATTGTAAGAAGTCGTGCGACACCAACACAGGCTGAAAGCTGTGACAGTTCAAAGGTATTCACCTTTTATAAAGTTTCAAAATGGTGTACACCATATTATCCTTGGGCCGCGGTAGGATCCATTGAGGCAGGGGCACCCAACGCCATTTATTATTGCTAATGAGGATGTGGAAGCGGCCATATAGGATTAGTTTGAGGAATGGTGCATCGTGTTCAATGTGGAAATAAGCCCAAGAGATAAGAAAGGGAATGACCAAGGAAATAACCAAGCAAATGGCTAAGTAATGGCCAAGGAGATGACCAAGGAAATGGGGGTGTCGATGCACAAGATAACTAGTCAGTAAGTTTAAATGAAGAGAAATACAATGATGACGGTGATGATGGTTCTGATCGAGGTGATTCAGAAGGCACACCTACTGATGAGGATGTGAAGACCCAACATATAGAACAAGAACAAGAGTGCACACCTGCACCAAGGAAGGATATTGGATTTCTTGCAGATGTTGTTGCAGAAGTAGCGAAGGCTAGCCTTTAGGGTCTTAGTACACAACAGATGTAACTGGAAACAAAATCGCTAAGCATGTTAATCATCTTACTAAGGCTATCAATGAATTTAAAAGAACAGTTGAAGCAAACACATACGACATCGATCCTCATGATACATTATTCATGCCACTACTATTGTCACCATTCAAGTTAGAATTCCAAGAGCAAGAAGTTGGAATAGACACACAAGAGTACGATGATGTTTTGCAAGCTATGGGAATGCTAACGCTATATTTTTCCAAACTAGTGTTGGCTAAAGTATATGCTCTGTAGCATGCGGTCATGACTGAATTGCAAATTAGAGAAAATGTTGTCAGTTATCAGGATAAAAATTCCACAAGGAAAGAAAAGGAATGCAAGGTCCTTCTTATGGAAAAGGACCAAGATATTGAAGCGTGCATGCAAAGAAGGATTGCACTAGCTGAGGCCATCAAAGAGGTAGTCATAGAATTCCCACTGGAAGAAGGTGAGGAAGATGCAGATACAACCGGAAAGGTAGCATGACTATCCAATATTGCTACGGACCTAAGAAAACAGGTCAAAGAGCTTAAGGCGCAACAGATACCAAGCACACCTCGTGAGGTGCTAGAAGAACATAGGAAAACAACATCTAAGGCTATTGAGTGAATCAAGCATAGAGAGAAACTATGCATGGAAGTAGTCGATGATGTCTCGATAATGTGGGAATTGCTTCTGGATGATGAAGCCATGGAGAAAATCAAGGAAGATGTGTGACAGGATGATTTAAAGATAAGCGCGGTTAAGGAAGACATGAAGACAATTCCAATGAAAGAGAAAATTGCAAAGGTCACTGAGATGAAGTAGCTAGAGGAGGAAGTAAAAACTATCCCCAACCAAGAGAAGAAAAGAAATGAGAAAATCATGGCAAAACAATCAAACACAAAAGGAGTTATAGTGCTCATATATCCTCTACAGCAGAAGCTAGAACTTATCTCTTAGTCACTGGAAGAAGAACTATCAAAACATATTAGCTCTGACTGTGTGGAACAATTAGCAAAGCAGGAATAGGAAGTAGCATAAGAGGTTGCTTAGGTTGAAATAATTTTGAAGGAATTTTAGGACAAGGTTGGTCCAGTGGCACAGTCTGCGCCAGAAGCATAAATTTTTCTTAGTGGCTTGGGATGAGCCATATGTGATTGTTGGGGGCCTGTTGGCCAAGGAAAATGCACAAGGAAGAAGTAGAAGCATAAGCACAAGGCAGGAAGAATAGACGCGAGATGGAGAAAGGTAGGTAAAGGAGTGTTACGGAGAGAAATTCCTATGGCTTGGGGTACCACAATAGACAGACTTGACTCCAGAAAGACATCTTTCCCAATATGAAATAGAAATAAAATGTCTAACACTAAAGGATCAGACCTCGTACCTTATTCCGGACAGTTGAAGTAGATCCCCGTTGAGCTTTCCAATCTTCATCTTGAATTGATATAATACTTCATCAACAACAAGTAAACAATACAAGCATACTATATCATGGTGTTAGATCTATTCTATCATATATAACATCAATAATGTAAAAGCATTTGACATATTCCAATGGATACAACATTCAATCAAATACACATCATTGGACAGGAAAAGATGTTTCTATTAATATAAATCAGAGATTAAAAGATAGATACAACCTCCAATGGCACGTCTACGAACCGGAGAAACTGAATCCCCCACTTGGGCCTCTACCACCTCAATCCTCCATCTCTCGATAGAAAGCTCACTAGCAAAAGGCAAGCTTGGGAAGAACACAATAGTGCTCCAAGGGACAAAGGCATCCAGACTCAAGTATAAATTCCGGCAATAATGGACTATAGTTTCTTTGCTTCAATCTCTCTATATGCCTTCAATGTACCAAGGGGTTCCTTATATAGCTTCACATGGGATAATGAAGGGTCGAATCCGAGCGATCTCAAGGCATATGGAAGGCTAGGAGTCGAATGAGTTGGATCCAAGTCAAGGAAAACTCCAAAAGGATTTGGATTATGCACACATCCCAACATATGCAGTTATAGGGGTCAAACCCGCGTATGTATGCGGTTATCGGGTAAAAAGGTGCGTATATCATTTTTTATATAGTTTTAGGGATGATCAAGGTAACATCAAAGGATAAAAGGTGGTCCATGGGGTCTAAAGATTCTGCAGTGGGACAGGGGAAGGCAATACAAAGTGTGATTCACCTAGAGTGGTGAAATCCGCTATAACAGATGGCCCCTAATGTGTGAGGTCAGAGGGGTCATACGATGGCCGAAATACATTATAAGTCTATCCCAGAAGTGGAATGATGAAGGATCCCAAATGGAAGACCAGCCACCCAATCAGCATAGAACCATAATACAACTCTGCATATAACTGCAAGTACATATAGCAGTCCCGGATACATAAGAGTACAATGGCCATGAATAGGCATAATACATGATATCACATATGTGGTCATCGCCACATACAATATACATAGATCATAATCTCCATGATGAAGATATAAAATATACAAAGGATCATGATCCCCATAATGGCTACAGATATACAATAGATCAAGATCTCCATGATGGCTGGAAATATCTGACATATACTGGTATGAAGTCAGGAGAGCTGAAATCTCATGAACACTGGCACGATCAAGGAGGTAGCATATAAGAGATGCCACCAATATGGAAAGTCTTCTACACCAATCGCTACGAGTACATGTCCTACTATGCGAATAGAGGTGTCGAGGTCGAACATAGTAGTCCATCGTCTGATTACCGGTCATTGATGTATACCGTTAACAGACGCGAGATTACCCACCGATAATGAAAATGGGAATCAAGGTACTAGAGTGCAAACTAACAAGTGTGAATAGATGTGTTGAGGTCAAACACTTGAGAGAATCCATCGATCAGGGGACATTGATGTATTCCCAAGAAACTATCGATGGCGAGAGAACCTGCCACTGATGACTGCAAGTCTTAAGGCACTCAAAAGGACTCTAGATTCCAATCCCAGAATAAATGATCTGAAGTCAATGGGATGAAATCTGCTTGAAGGAGGGTATTAAGGCATCCCCCATCATCCAACACAAGGTACTCAGCAAATATGTCTAATGTGGAAGGACTCGATCATAAAGTGCACGAACTAGTAACTATACCGGGAATGGCCGACATGCAAAGTCAAGATAATTGAGGAATGGCCAATACAGGTTTCAACTTCCTTCGAACAAGAGCATAACGATGTATGGTGACTAAATGAAGGCAGCATAGACTCAATATACAAACTGGGACATCTCTGTGACACAGGAGGTATCAACAGAGGCTCCATAGGGACTGGAAGCTTAACTAGTCAGTGGAGATAAACTCAGATAAATGAGTATAGCTCCTAAATTCAAACTATAACACAACCAATGGATGTGATATACAGTGCTCTGTTCAAAGGTGACACGACTCGACAGCTGCCAAAGATAACATCTTTCCTTGTCCGGCTTTTTAGTTTTTTTAGTTTTTTGGACTTTTTCAGTTATTTGAAAAGCTTGAAAAAAGAATAAACTAGATTTATAGTTAGAAACTATAAGGAGATGAGTGTCATAAGGGCAAACATACTAGTCCCAAGCAGTGGAACATACCTATGCTCAATGCAATGATACATGTGTAGGATATCGACACTCGAGGGAAAATCCCCTCCTGATAAAAAGGGAGATCAAGCTGCGAAGGATATACAAATGGCTCTGCATGGCTATACATGAGACAAGCTCAGGCTATATGGTTGAAACGCAATGTCAGGGGAGCCGGCGTAAAGCTCAATAAGGTAGGAAAAACTCATGATAATGCATTCACAACTTGATATAAGGGGAGTCCGGAGGGAAATAGGCCAGCATAAGATCAAGAGGAGTATGATGCTCTTGCAAAATGTCATGGCGGTACTATACAATGGACTCCCACACCCTAAAGGAGGAAACATCGGCATGGGCACCAAATGCAAATAAGGTGCTAACTAGGGTACCCATGTAAGGTGAAGCTCTACCACTCATATCATGCCACTTCTATAGCAGCAAGAAGGTTCCGTGACATAATAGAGTGGGTTCATACCTAAGGTCATGGTGACATGGTCATAAGGTCATGTAACATGCAAACGGTGGTGAACCTAACCTATATGCCAGTATAGACATAATACCTGTGATCAGTACGAATGGGTCAATCGAACACAAGTACCTCCTCAAATCCATATCTAAGATGCAACTAAGAGTGCAACTACTTGGTATTTTTCGATATAAAAGAATGAAAAATGCAATAAAAGTCATCTAAAACTCTCAGTCTCTCCAGCAAGTATAAAAGACAAGCCCAGCAAGACACCAAGACAAAAAGAGTAATGCACTAATGGCAAAACAAAAAGGATAAATGACTAAAAATACTTTCAAAGAAAAATCAGTGAAAAAGCGGTCTTGGGTCACAAAAGAAGCATCCAATAGACAACATCATACCCAAGGAGGACCCAACCACACTCACAACCCACCGAACAACTTTCCACAACATCAAACTCACCAAAAGGGAGGATGTACGCGACTATTTAAAGAACAGCTGTGTATATACACGACTTTTGGCCAAAAACCTGAGTGTATACACAGATTTTGGCCAAAAACCTACGTGTATACGTGACTTTTGGCCAAAAATCCGCGTATGTACGCGATTTTTGGCCAAAAACCTGCGTATACAGAGAAGGCAGTGGTAAAAAGCAAACCAAGGGTCAAACCAATAAAGGGGAGTGTCAATGGATGAACATACTATAAAATGCAACACAGAAACAAGGAGAAACAAAGAGCAAGTCAATAATATCAATCCCATTGTGCCTGCAAACCCCAAATAAAAACAAGGGACATCCCCAGCAGAGTTGCCAATTCTGTTACGGAGAGAAATTCCTCTGGCTTGGGGTGCCACAACAGACAGACTTGACTCCAGAAAGCCATCCTTCCCACTATGCAATAGAAATAAAATGTCTAACACTAAAGGATCAGAACTCGTACCTTATTCCGGATGCTTGAAGTAGATCCCCATTGAGCTTTCCAATCTTCAGCTTGAATTGATATAATACTTCCTCAACAACAAGTAAACAATACAAGCATACTATATCATGGTATTAGATCTATTCTAGCATATATAACATCAATAATGTAAAAGCATTTGACATATTCCAATGGATACAACATTCAATCAAATACACATCATTGGACAGGAAAAGATGTTTCTATTAATATAAATCAGAGATTACAAGATAGATACAACCTCTGATGGCACGTCTGTGAACCAGAGAAACTGAATCCCCCACTTGGGCCTCCACCACCTCAATCCTCCATATCTCGATAGCAAGCTCACTAGCAAAAGGAAAGCTTGGGAAGAACACAACAGTGCTCCAAGGGACAAAGGGATGCATACTCAAGTATAAATTCCTGCAACAATGGACTATAGTTTCTTTGCTTCAATCTCTCTATATGCCTTCAATGTACCAAGGGGTTCCTTATATAGCTTCACATGGGATAATGAAGGGTTGAATCCGAGCGATCTCAAGGCATATGGAAGGCCAGGAGTCGAATGAGTCAGATCCAAGTCAAGGAAAACTCCAAAAGGATTTGGATTATGCACGCATCCCAACATACGCGGTTATAGGGGTCAAACTCGCGTATGTACGCGGTTATCGGGTAAAAAGGCGCGTATATAATTTTTTATATAGTTTTAGGGATGATCAAGGTAACATCAAAGGATTAAAGGTGGTCCATGGGGTCTAAAGAGTCTGCAGTGGGATAGGGGAAGGCCATACAAAGTGTGATTCACCTAGAGTGGTGAAATCCGCTATAACAAGGAGGGAAAGGAAGTGTAGAGCTGAGGAAGTTGCGACAAGGAAAAGAGTACCTATGAAGGCAAGTAGAAGAGTAAAGGTTAGACATGTACAGGTCAGGAGGACTCTACGAGATCAAGCCGGTGCAGGAGTAAAGGATATTTTTGTGGCTAGTTATGACTTGTACAGACAGACTAAAAGACGTTTACACAGCTAGTTATGGCCTGTGATTAATTAATGTACAATGTTTTGCAGCCAGTATGGCCTTTGATTAACATAATAGAAGATATTTTGGGGCTACTTATGACTGTAATAACTAATCTGTACTCATTCAACCATGTGCGGTCTTGTAACATCTATAAATAAGAGGAACCCACTCTGTATAAGGGTTAGCTTCATAAATGTTTTTGTTCACTCTTAGTTCATTGTTGATTCAGAGAGAAGTCTAGCAATAGTAGAAAGATGTTGAGCCGTGGATCTGCAGCTGAGTGTGCAGACCATCTTGTAAGAGTCGATCTGTAGCTGAGTGTGCAAACCATCTTCTAAGAGTCGATATGCAGTTGAGTTTGCAGACATTAGAGTAGAAGATTTGATCCACGTTGTGTGGAGATCAGTAGCAGTAGATAGAAGAATAAGTAGAGAGCATGAGAGTAAGAAGAGTTTGAGCGAGAAATACATATCCCAAAACAGTCTACAAGTCGCAGACTGCAAGGTGCCATATATTTCTCATACTAGACAAAGAGCACCTTGGTGGTTTTTACCCAAATGGGTTTCCATGCTATCTCCTATGTCGAATGAATGTTGAATGTCAAATGATTATGGTTAATGTTAAATGTTTTCTTACCTTTCATTGTTTATGGTTATTGCTTGAATGAATGTCACAATACTGATAAAAGTAATGGATGAATGAATGTCTAAAGTATCGTCGATGTATATGGTATTATTTCATGTTTAAAATTCTTAAGTTGTAATTTAAGTTGTATCACTATCAATTACATTTAAGGAATTAACTACTTCGCACAGTTGCACCAGTTGCTAAGTTGTTAAGGATAAGGTTGTGTCACACTATTGCACCACTGCCGAGTAATAAAAGACTCCATCCTTTCGACTTTGTCGATCACCTTGGTCGCACGCCAAGGGACTGTCATCCCTCATCGACTGCGGAAACATGGTTCTAGAAGTTACAAATTAATATGTCTCGGGTGAGACTGCACTTGCCTTGCAGCTTGCTCTGTTGGGCAAATGTCTTTGGGTGTTTTGTTGGTTTCATGGGTTTGTTGAAGCAGGGTCGTGAGAGTGGGGAAACGTAGTCCAAGACATTGTCAGTTGGGTCAATAGTACCATGTTGGATATAATATAAAACTATTTTGTGTCTTCCTAGGTGAAGTTGGCCCAGTCAGTGTAGTGGGAGGACTTGTTAGGATAAAACTCAAGTGGCAGATAGAGTATAAATAGAGGATATGTGTTCCTCATTTGAACACACACACACATGCACACTCACTTGTGTATAATGTGTAGGAGAGAGAGAGAGAGATATATATACCAGTAAGGAGGAGGATCACCTGTTTTGGGGTTTTATCTTATACATCTATATAGAGGAAGATTTGCTGGGTTTTTTTCCCCTTGAGAGTTTCCTAGGATAAATCTCTATGTATCTTGCGATTGTAATTCTTTTAGTGATTATGCATATGCTACTATTCTGAATTTGTATTAAATACTAATGTTATCTAGATAAGAATATGAAATCTCAACACATAGGCCCTATCCAATGATGTGGGTTACTATGCAAAGAACATGAGCCCCATAGGAAAATGAAACTTGAATTTTTTTTGGCATTGAAATGATTTTAGCATTATTATGATGAGCACTCTACAAATGATTTGAGTACTGTTATGTTATAAAATACAATATTTTCTAGTTATCTTGATTGATTGTAGAATTCTCTAAGCAAACTATTTAGAGCACCATTGTTAGATTTATTTGTGGTTAACTATAAAGATAGTGTTACTATAGTATATAGGGATCTTATTATGGCGAAACATTTTTTATTTGTTTTTGATAGAGGAAAAAGAGTTGCGAAATCTAACAAAAATACAAGATATATGTTAATTATTTTTCATAATGGTGTAAAAAATGCTTCTTACACATCTTGCATTTCTCAAAATAAAATTACCAAAGAGCTATACAATGTGGGTGCATGAGTAGAAGACAATATTTTATCAATTCTTATAAAATGCATGCATTCTTAATTTTTTTATTTGAGATTTATATCAATTTCATTGTTATTTTTTATTGTTTTTGTTTTTCTAGAAGAGGTAGTTTGTAAATTTTTCATTCAAATTTTGGATAGACATGACTTAAAAAAGAGGTTGTTGTCCACTTTTCTTAATTTTTGGTGTGATTACACGTGTTGTTTGGTTATTCCTCCTCTTTGTATGGAAAAATAACAAAAAAATCTCTTATTTGCAATATCATATAGTACCCTTCCACATTTCTTAAGAAAAATACTCTTTATAATATCTTTTCATGCTTTTTTTTATCAAAAAATACCCTTTATAGTACCCTTTCCCTTTATATCTCTTCCCTTTATAATACCCTTTTTACTTCTTTTTTTAAAGAAAATTCCTTTAATAAATTATACTTAAAAATATGTCCAATTTAAAAAAACTAAGTCCACATTTAAGTGTGATGTGTGTCACACAATATATCACAAACATGCCCCAATATACCATAATATGTTGTTTTTGATTTTTTATTTTGTGAGTGACAACGTTTTTTTTAATTAAAAAAACATATTCTCGACCAAGATACAAGTGATACAAGTGGTCACTAATGGTCATCAACTATAAATTAGTTTTGTTCCCTTCAAATAAACAAACAGTCAGACAAAGACAACTGATGATTTACATAGACTCTCGTCTTCATCGCTTTCTTGGATGGTTGACATTTGTGGTCTTCGTCTCTTTATTGCTCGGTCATGGAGATGGAAACCACAGATGTAGATCTTGTTTCTACAGGGTGGAACGATTTTCCAGATGATTTGCAAATTAAGATATTAGCTTGGCTTCCAGTGGAATGTTGTATAGGTTTCGAATCATCTCCAAGGAATCGAAGGGCTTGCTTTCTTTAGACTCTTTCTTAACTCGAAGGGCCTGCTTTCTTTAGACTCTTTCTTAACTCGGTGTCTGAGGTTCCTATCAACAACAAACATCCACGGCTAGTTCTTTGTTATCATATGAATCCCGAAATTCCCTGTGTGTGTTTTTGTTTCCACACACAGAGCTAGATCAAGTCCTACTTCACCCTCCCTTTCATGATCAAGGATTCTGCTTGGTATGCCCATGACGCGGTTGACTGCTCAACGTATGCAATCCTTACACGCAAACCTTCGTCAAAATTCCAGTCGTGCCATCTAGAGTGAGGGGCTTTGAACGCATCGTCGTCGATGAGAACAAAACTTGGCGATCGAAGACTACATACAAAGTGGTGGCTATTGGGTATACAAATGGATGCCAAAGAGTGGTTGTAGACATTTACGAGCCTTCCCAAAAACGATGGAATCTCGCAGGATCATTTTCAATAATATTCTTTTCTGTAATGGATCATTTTACTATTACTCGAGGATGGAAAGGCGTAACAGTGGCCGCGGCATTGTGGGTTTCACCATTCCACTGTAGGGAAATGGAAATGGTTCAGCTATAGCGCCCACTCCCATTCCCGTGGTTCTTGTATCGCGATGTCCTGGTTCACCCACGAATGATCACATGTGGGTCATGTCTATTATTAATCGTCGGCAAAAGGATTCCCATATCCGTCCATGTGCGTCGAAGGGGAGGGTGAGTGAAGAAGGTGGTGACTATTCTGTGGGATTTAAGGAATGGTGAATGAGTGGAGATTACATGGATTCCTCCTTTAGTTAGCAGGGACTTGATGAGTAAAATTCTAGCATATGAAGTGTAGTAACTGCACTAGTGTGAGAGATCACATCTACTTCATAGCACCACCCGTCAACTCTCAGGAACGAATAGTGGTTCTTGACTACATTTATATTAATAAACAGAGATAATACATACATAACACTATTACAATTAAGTTACAATTAAGTCACCCTTTGGCAGTTTCTCGACCACCCATCCTCGACACTCCAGATCAGAGTCGTCATACCCAGCACCCACAAAAAAACCACAGAAAACAAACTCGGCCATCGCCCATCTTGGGGTTGTATGATAGAAACATGCAATCCCCGATCCAGAAAATTTAAAAACAGAACCCATCCTGTAACCTTCTAAGACATAACCCATCTTGTAACCGCATACCTATAGCTATCGAAATTATAGAGAATAATAAGCATAATAACCAGAGAAAGAAACTAACTTGGCCGGACGTGGAGCCACCGATTTTCCATGATAGACAACAGAATATAGGAGAGATCCTTCCCACCACCGTGACTAGTGTTGACCATGCCAGGCTTCGGCTCGAATGGGGAAGGAGAAGGCTGAAACTGAAATCCCAACCACAAGATGAGGAAGTCCATTTTGGAGTTCAGACGCTGGATGTCCGCTCAAATAAAATCTGGCTACTGGTCCTGGTCATTAACTTCTGATTCTGCATTCTCCATGTCCTATGTAGTTATTCCAACCATATTCTTCATTATCCAATATACAACCATCTTCTTTTCATAGAGGCTCACCCTTCCTATGGTGTGGCCAGGGTTGAGCATCCATTCCTTGGGCATTCTGCACCTTTTGGCGGTCCAAATCCTCGCAAAGGTGCTTCTCCATTTTAGCTATGCAATGTTGAATATCCATAGAAAGTTCCAGTTCAAAAATGCGCGACTCTTAGAGAGTATTTTTCTGGCCCGTGGTAACATGTTCTGGAACTTCCCCATGGTCTAGGATCCTTTTGCCACGACCCTTGCTTCCCTCCATGACAATCACACCAACACGATTCAGAAAAATCAAGACTTTCGCAAAAGAGGCTGAGCGATGCCAAAACAACAAACTCATATCTATCACTCTGTCACCATACTTCAAACTAAATAACAACAACTTCTTTCCTCGGGTCATCATTTTTGCTTGTCTAGTAATTATGCAACCTATCCCATCCACTCTCCCGAAAAAGAATATTTCCATTTGGGCACTTAACATTCCCACTTCCATCCTTCATGTCGATTCGTACCTCAAGCCGTCGACTGAGAAAAATATTAAATACCTAGCATATGGTAATAAGGAGGCGTGTGGTCATCACTTAAGGTTACCAATCTTCCCCATGCTGAGCCACGTGCTTGCGTAATCTTTCACTTGTCAGGTGTCCTATCCCACATACCACCTAGAGATTTTCCATGTCCTGGGATAAGAGGATCTTACACTTGTCCTTCCCTGTCCTATCAAGTATCATGTCGCAATCCCAAGCTTTTACCATTCTGTGCATGTCTGAATCTAAGTTCGCCAGCATGTCCGCCACTTTGTTTTCTTGGCGTCTGACATGGGAAAAATGGGTCACTAACCCATCAGTCGAGAGGTTTCTAACGAGTTCTAGTATGCCTTATAGACGCCACAAACCAACCACCTTTGTGCTCTGGGTCCCGCTCTATAATTTTAGGGCTAGGTTGATAAGTAATTGAGAGTATCCCTCCACAAACAATGACAAACAATTGTTTGTTGTAACCCAGTCAAAGACCTGTAGTAAGCCCTCGACTTCTGCCATGTTGTTGGTCTCTGAACTGAAAAAGCCGTACCTAAAGCCTCTCACGGCTCCTCTGTGGTATCAGATGATGAATTTGTATCCTGCCGGACCCGCTTTTTCTTTATATGCCCCATCAAAATTGAGTTTAGATAGGCCCTCAGGAGGAGGGAACCACTTATCCAGGTTTCACGGGGCCCTTTGCTCATTTGCTCGGCCAGCTTCCGGGGTCAGGGGTCCTGAGAAACCCCAAACATGCAAGATGGGTGTCTCTCTTCCTTCTGAGTCCCAATATGCACTCTCCCATTCCATCGAGAGAATCGTTTCTTTCATTTTCCAAGTGATGCATTCCCAGAATCTGCTAACAGGATTGGCTTTGCCAAGAAAGGTTCTTGAGTTCCTCTCTCTCTAGATCAAAAAGGGGGAATTTTTCCCATAGGCAGTTAAGGATTCAGTTCTAGAAAGGTTTTTTGGACCACTCTAATAGGGTTCCTACTAGGTTATTCCTTATCCAATCTAAACGACGAAATATCTCTACCCCAGAATCTTGAAGAGCCAAGAAAGAAATGCAGGAGTTCAAAAGGTGTGCTGAACTCTCCTCTTCCTATTCGCAGAGGCAACAATGGTATAGTCCAACCATCCCTCTTTTCCTTAAATTTTCTCATGTTAATATTTTTTTTCTCGGCACCAACAAACAAAAACTTGATATCTTAGGCCATACATTCTTATCCCATAGTTTGCTCCAAGTTTGGTCCTCCTGGTTAGTGTCATTCTTTATCAATATGTCATAGGCCTCTTTCATGGAAAATGATACTTTCTAAGAATAACCCCAGTGAATTTTGTCATTACCGTTGTTCCACCAGATGCTTTTGTTGGCTAAGCCTTCCTCCATATGGTCAACTTTCTCCTTTGGGAATATCCGTTCTAACCAGTTTCTGGGAGCCCAAGAGCAATGGGAATTGATGGCTCCTTAATCCCCCCATAAGTCCTTCACCCTGGAAATTCCTCGGGCTCTATATTCCTCCTGAATAATATGGAAACCCCCCCTCTTCCCAAGGGCAGAATATGCTGCCACGAATCCTCCCAAACCCTAGATGTGTGTTTGTTTCTTACCTCCCAAAAACTGTGATCCTGAACCAAACATCGCCTTTTCCATGTTGTGTACCAAATGTGCGACCCTGTTTTATCTTCATAGAACCTCATAAGTTCTTGAGAGTCCCATCTTTCCGCATATTTAGAGTGCCATAATTTGTCCTAGGGTTCCTGGGTTGGAAAACCCAGTGCCACCATAGTTTTTCCCCATCCACCATGCTTTCCTTATCTGGCTCCCTCATACCCAACCCGCCCTTAAATTTGGGAGAATAGATTGTTTCCCATTTAACAAAGGCCCACTTCTGTCGTTCCTAGGGGCCTCTCCATAGGAATTTCATATCCTAAAGGTCCTTCATGATGGCTTTAGGGACCATCATGGTAGAAATCATGTATGTCGACATTGCCTGTAAAACTGATTTTACTAAAACCAAATGACCTGACAGGTTTAAAGGTCGCAGAGTCCAATTTTCCAAACGCTTTTTCATACTGTCAAGAAGATCTGTCCAGGACCCCTTTTTGGCCATGGATTTGATTAGAGGGGTACCTAGGTATTTGGATGGAAGGGATATTTCCTTAAACCCCGGGATTCGACAAATTTTACATCAAGAAACCATGGGCATATTGAAGAAAACATATTGAGATTTTTGTTCATTCACCTCTAAGCTAGAATCTCTGTTGAAGAGTTCCAGACACTGTTTAGCACTTCCTTCCTCCTCAATGGAAGGGTGCCCCATTAACATAGTATCATCAGCAAATTGCTGGTGGGTTGGTTTCCCCCCTCCTGTGGTCACATTTAGCCATTTTATGGAATTTCTCTCTCTTAAGAATGTGATTGATCTCCCCAAACCTTCAGCCATGAGAATAAAAAGAAATGGCAATAAGGGGTCCTAGTGTCTAAGACCTCTTGAAGGATTTATAATGCCCAAAGGAACCCCATTCACAAGGATAGAGAAAAACATTAAAGAAGCCAAATTCATAACCTAGCTAATCCATTTCCCACTAAAACTGAATGCTATAAGCATTTTCCTAATAAATTTCCAATTAAGTTTGTCAACATATTTGGCAATGTCTAACTTAACCATCAGACTTGAGAGTTTGCTGATTTTCAAGGAATGCAGAATTTCCTGCACCAGAATAATCCCGTTCGAGATCTGTCTTCCTTCCACAAATCATGACTGCTCCAGTGATATAAGACTCAGAAAAATAGGCTTCAGTCGATTAGCTATGACCTTAGTAATAATTTTATAGATGACGTTACATAGAATTATAGGTTTAAATTTATCAGGGGTGTCCACTCCCTCGCACTTAGGAATTAAGGTTAGAAAGGTGGCATTCAGCGCTAGCAAAATTCAACCAAAAATCATGGAATCTTCCACTATTCTCCATACATATATCTTAACCATCTCCCAAAATAGATGGAAAAATTAATAGTAAAACAATCCAGACCTGGGGCAGTCCCTTCCTTCATTTGAAAAACAACTTCCTCAACCTCCTTAAGAGTTATGTCCTTCATCATTAACTCATTTTGATCATTGGATACCAGGGAGTGGATGACTCTGGTGATAGATTCTATATCGGCTTGACGTTCCATCCTAGGGTTCTTCAGAATAACTGAGAAGTGGGAGTTTAAGATAGCTTTACGATCTTCCCTCATATCCACGCTTTATCCCCTAGTGTTCTTGAGCGCAAAAATATTGTTTTGAAATCGATTCTGAATGACTGAGTGGTGAAAAAACTGTGTTTTTTTTACCTTCTTTAAGCCATCGATTTCTGGATTTATGGCGCCACAAAATTTCCACTTGTTTCTCTCTTTCTTCTAACTTGGATGACATAATATGCTCCTCATCTTTTAGAGCCACGGAATACCCTTCATTTATCCCAATTACTTCGATCTCCTCGAGATGGTGTTCAAACCATTTCTTATTGGAGAATATATTACCAAACTCCTCTTTGTTCCACTATTTTATTTTTTCCATCAGACCCTTTAAATTTTCCTAAAAATTGTACATACTTTGATCTTGGCCTTCTTTCAATTCCCCCCACAAGAATTTAATCTTTTCTTCTAAATATGGGTGCTCTAGCCAGAGCTATTCAAAATGAAACAATTTCTTAAATTGGGATCCAAGACTGCTCCACATAAGCTCAATTAGACAATGGTATGACCCCATCCCTGGAATCATTGCATTGTGGAACTTACTTCCCATGTCAATTATTGATTTCGAGACTAAAAAGATATCCAATATGGAGGCTATGTGTCTATCCCCTGATCTCTTATTGTTCCAAGTGTACCAAACCTCCCACGAAATAATATCCACAAGGATGAGCTCCTCTATGGTTTCCCTAAATAAATCACATTCCTCCTCTAGTCTGCTTCTTCCTCCCTTTTCTTCCTCCAAGTAGGTGATTGGGTTAAAGTCACCTCCAATAACCTAGTGGGTGTTTGGAAGCCGTCCCTCAAACGACTAAAAGATCCAAGGAAATCCCACTTGTCTCATTCCCCTTGAGGACCATAAACATGTGTCATTGTCCCTTTAATTGGAAAACCAACTACCTTGAATTCCACCGAGATAGTGTACCTAGTCCCTTGAAAACCACTCAGGCTAACCCAAGCCGGATCACAAAGAATACCCAATCCCCCTAAGAAACGTCTAGCATCTATCCCCATACCTTCACATCTTGTCCATATTGTTCTCCTGAGATCCTGGATCTAATCTGCTTGGCACTTTGTTTCTTGCAAAAAGACAATGGTTAGATTTGTCTTCTTGATCTTTTTACTTAGAATTGTTATTTTCCTCGGGATATTTAATCCTCTTATGTTCCAGGAGAGGAGCTTCATTGGACAAACTTACAAACCCAGGTCAGATTTAATTGTCAAGTATTGTCTCGACTCCACCAATCTATTTCCCACTTTCACAACCCTTAGTTTGTTTGTTTTTCGGGCTTTCTTCCTAGAATGTTCCTCAAATTTCTTCTTCATATCTTTATGGGATCCAGAATTGATCCCCAACTAATAGGATGACTGTGCCTTCAGAATAGCTTCTTTGAGTAGGATGACTTGTTCATGTTGGATATACCGCTTCCCTTTTTCTTCATAGGATTTTTCAATACCTTCCAAATCTAGTTCCCCTAGATCCATGTCTTCTCCCTCTTCCCTGAATTCATGGCCCATACCTTCACCCCCTTTGTCATCGCTAGGATCTATCTCCATTAAAGGGTTCTAGTCAACCATCCCATCTACTGGCTTAGAAACCAAGTTGTCCATGCTTTGTTTTTCTAAGATCTCCTCGTGATGGTTTTCCAGTATCTCAAACGTATTTGAGATGCAAATTTTCTTATGTATCTATTGATTTTTCGGTTTCTGGTTCTCTTTCTAGATGGGACTTTTGAAAACCCCCGGTCTGCTGAGTATCGTTCCATTTACAGATTCATCTTAGGTTCATTCATTGGGAAATCCCTAAAATGATGGTCATATCATCTACAACAGTGGAAAGGGATATGTTCATAGTCTAGGGTTTGCAGCTAGTCCTCATCTTCCCATGTCAAATTGATTGCTTCCAGAAGTTTCTTAGATAGGTCCATGTATATGCAAATCCAAGCATAGGAACTATATCACTAGATATTTGTTTGATAAAAAATATTGATGAATTTCCCCTAGTAGTTTCCCAAATATTCTAGTAATTCTGGATCACAATATTCACTGGGGAGAGACTACAACCTGATCCATACTGGGGAAACTCTCATATCCTCCTATTCTGGGAAGATTTTTCTTTCCAGGGGTGCAAGAATAAGCTTGTAGAATAGTAAAAATAAGGGCCCCCATCCAAAATGCGCTTCCTATCTTCCAGACTAATAAACGATATAGTGAAGAACTTTTTGGAACCTAGGTGGAGATCAAAGTGACCCTTCCAATTACAAGTCGAATTGATCCACCATATTAGGGTTTTATAAGAGGGTTGCAATCCTACAAAATTTCCAATTAGAGCATGATCAGACATATACTAGATCCAATCATTTGATCTTCAAGGACCTTACTATCATGGAAGGAATTAAGGCTACTTTTGACATGCATTTCCCTGGCTTCATACCCTTCAATCCTTTAGCTTGGATCTGACTTTCAGCTAGGTTTATTGGGAAGGGACCGATTTTCAGTCCCACTATTTCTGGGGGTTGGGAGGCTGAAACACCACCCCCTTTGTCCTCCATCATCGTTTTCCAAAACCTCACCCTCTTTTAAAAAGCCTTCGTCCAGCCTTCCTCCTTCCAATCTCGCACCGAAAACTATTTTTTTGTTACTAGTTAATTTATACCTGAGTCATGTGTTTTTTCATTGCTTGAAGTACAGTTGACTGATGTTTAGAGGAATGAAAAATTTATCTTCCTAATATTCCATGTGGTCTCTATATTATTACATTAGGTAGATTGAACTCATATAGCTCGAGGTTTTCAAGGAGATAACTTCTTCGTAGATAAGGTTGGGTGAATTAGCTAAGTTGGAAGTAATTGTGTGAGTAAGACTTTTATGCAAGTATTAAAGGAAACATATCTACAAATTTTCTCCTCCCTTCTTTTATTCTTCTTTCTCTAATTATATAGATTTATCCTTAAAAGAAACAAAAGTAAATTTTAGCTGGTATTTTGTTTTTTGTGGTTATAATGACTACCTTGTATGCAATGTGTTTGCCAAATTGTGCAAACTTTTTTTAGATTTTCTAATTTTGCCACATTTTATAAAATCAAGTTGATACCATTGTTTTTAGTTCTAGTGTAACTCTAAGGGGGTATCTATATCATTCAAACATGGAACCCCTAGTTTTTGTTCATTTTGTGATCTACACAATTTTCCAAAATCCCGATGAAACTTATGGGGATTGTCCTAGGGTTTGACTATGCAATCTTACAAATCATTACCAAATCCCCTTACTGAACTATGGAAGTACATATTCCTTGAGAGTTATGTTAGTTTTCTTTCAAATATTTGTTTTAAGTCCTCGATTAATTGTATTAGTTTTCCATTAAAGTTATTTGGTAAATGTTTCAATGGTTGTATATTTGAAAGTGTTTGAGTTTGTTTTAATGGTTGTAGATATCATGCATGCAAAATATTTGAATAAATACATCAATGATTGTATCTTTCATGTATACAAAATGCTTGATTAAATGGTTCAATGGTTGTATATGTCAAGCACAAAATGTATTTGATTAAATGTCTCAGTGGTTGTAGCTTTGATGCATTCAAATTGTTTGATTAATTGCCTAAATTGTTGTAGCTCTTATGCATGCAAAGTGTTTGACAAGTTCTTTCAATGGTTATAGCTTTCATGCATGTAAGGTGTTTGGTTAAGTGCCTCAATGAATGACTAAATCCTTTTTTCTTTCGAATTAGAAATCTAGGTATTTGTCTAAATGTGATTATAAACAACAATATTATGCTAATGCAAATAATGTTTCCCTTTTTATTTTAATTTAGAAATTTAGGTATTTCTCTAAATATGTTTATAAACAAGAATATTATGTTATTGCAAATATTCTTTAAGAATAATTCATTTCAAGCATGAAGGGACTTAATCCTTATGTTAATTTCTTGTTGTGGAATCGATGCACTATTTAAGTATTTTGATGAACTAAGATCATTGTATTATATTTATCTTCTCATATCTATTATTATAATTACATTTGTGACATGAGTTTAATTATTGTTAATTAAAAATAAATGAAAAAGATGAGTCTTAATGTCCCATGAGACTCTTGTTTCTTTTTGTTATGTTAGGAAAGTGGGAACTTAGGTATGGTATCAAAGTGAGGCACAAAACTAGGGCCTAATGGTCCTACATACTTGCTCATAGATTAACTTATGAATGTTGTTTTTTTATTTTTATTTTACATCTATGTTGGTTAAATTTTTGTGTTTGTTTACTTGAATTCATGTCAGTTACATGTGGTTTTTCCAATGCGCAATTTTATTTTATAAAGTTGTTATAATTTTTTATGTTGTTATATTTTTATGTTTGTATGACAGCCATATAAAGTTCAAATATCATTTCTCATCATTGTCAAGGTTTCTTACCCATCCCAAGAATCCATCAAGAAAAATAAGGTTTCTTATCGATCACAAGAATAAAGAAAAATAAAGAGTAACTCTTTGACCAACCTCAATTGTCACAAGGACGTTTCTTTAGAATTCTAAGGATGTTTCTTTGGTTCATTCAATGTTTTGTATCATGTAACAAACTTAAATTTTTCCTTAGGAATTAAAGGACGTCTCTTTAGAGTTCTAAGAATGTTTATTTAGAATTCAATTTGGATTATCATGTAATAAACTTTGATTTACACATCATCATTTATGGAGGAATTTAAGGACGTTTCTTTAGAATTTTAAGAATGTTTCTCCACCATCAATGTAGTGTATCATGTAACGAACTTTGATTTCTCCATATAGAATTTGGAGAGGAATTAATGTACTTTAATGTTTGTATAATTTCATTTTCAACCAATAATTTCTTTCATTTTTACATTTGGTTATTAATGTAAAATTAAATAATTATGTAATTTGGGGATGCATCAAACATTTGTATTTATAATATACAACAAAATCAATTTCGGAAAAACAACCTAATACATCATACATCTCGAATCGTTTTACTTTCCACTTGCACTCAAAGGTAAGAAGATCCAATATGAATGCTCATGTGCTGATGTTGTACAATTTCATTTTCAACCATGTTGTTTGAATTCTTACATTCCCATATTTTGTTATTGATGTAAAATCAAATAAGTTTGTCATTTAAGGATTCAATAGACATTTGAATGTATAATAAACAACCAAACCAATTTGGGAAAAACAATGTAATGCATGTACATCTTCAATCATTTTACTTTCCACTTACACTTAAGGTAAGAAAATGCAATATGCATGCTCATGCTCTGATGTTGTACTTGGATGATAATATTATTATGTATTTAGGGAGAAGTGAGCATTGTGTTTCTCTACGCTCAACCAAACCAAACAAGCACATGATGGTTGTTTTTTTTTATTATTTCAGAGTTAGGTCATGGTGGTTAGACTTATGTGAATAATTGTGTGTGAGAGTCATGTGGGTTTTGGTTGCCTGATGATACTTGTGAACACGTTTCATGAGAAATTTACTATAAATGTACTTCTTCCTTGAAATTTTATTTTTTTTCTCCTAGACTTTAGTTTCATGGATGTCTTTGGTTTGATTTTTTTAAGAATTTGGGGGTGGATGAGACCTTCCATCTTGGTGAGATATTTTGAAATACATAGGACCACATGTATCTACCAAGTGGAAGAGGGACCTCAATGGCTTAAAGCAAGTTGCAACATGGTCTAACCTTCAAATCATCTAATGCTTGATTTGTTTGAAAATATTATATGGTGGGAGTTGAGAAATACAATAATTGTGATGTTGTACATAATTTCTCATGCATTAATGTAGTAAAAGAAATATACACGCATGTTGAAATACAAATCCAATGAACAAGTTAGATCTCTGTCCAGGTATTGATCCTTTCAAATTAGCAACATAAACATGGTTTGGCCATGAAAGGAATTTCCAATCCAGATAAAGATCATAATGCTAATGATGAGAACTGTTAGAACTATGATCACTACATAAAGGAGAATAATTTCATGGGAAACAAGGATGTGTTGGAGAATTCAAAAGGAAAAAACTGACAAATTATGGTCAATTTAAGCTATGCATGTTGATTGTACAACATCAACAATCATTCTCTAGACTTGTGTTGTATCAAGTCAATAGTTTTGTTGTACGAATTCCTCTATATATCCTCATGTGTTGAGGTGGGATTCTAGTACTGTAGTCTTGTGTTGTATCAAGACTGGTCTTTTGTTGTATCAATATTGTAGACTCGTGTTGTATAAAGTACGGACTTGTGTTGTATCAAGTCAGTGATTCTCATAGAATCTACCATATAAGATGGATCTCCAATTGTGGATATGATATTTTGTTGTATCAAGACTAAGGAGCTCCATTTGTTGAGGTGGCATGCTTTGCATGGTAAAGCAGAAATATTATGTGATGTATTACTAGTCATGGTCATAGAGTGCTACAAGTCTCCTTTAGATATTAGCTACCTCTAGTGTGATAATATTATAAGATGGATAAATAATAAATGCACATGTAGACCATGCAATAAATGATAAATGATAAAGAGATAAGAATAGAGAGAGAGAGAAAGATAATTCAAATTTCCTAAATATAGATAATTAAATATTTAGTTGAATATGTATGACTGTAGTGAACTTGAACTGATCATTAGAGGAAATTTCAACTCAAAATGGGCCTCCTAAAAAGAATTAATAAAATAATAGTTAAAATAATAAAAGAATATTTATTAATTTCGGAGGAAGAAAAGAAAAAAACTACTTTTTTGTTTGTATTTTTGACATATCTCCCCGTGTTTTTACTCAAATTTTGATCAGGAAGCTCATTGGATGCAGAATTAAATTCTGCATCCAACGAGTACCCACTTAGCATACTTTTTATGGATCCCACTACCCCAAAAACAAGAAATACCTGAAAAAACATGATGATGATGTCATCATCACATTTTTTCAGGTATTTCTTGTTTTTGGGGTACTGGAGTCCATCAAAAGTATGCCGAGTGGGTAATCATTGGATCTGGAATTTAATTCTACATCCAATGAGCTCTCTTGATCGAAATTTGAGTAAAAACACTGGGAGATATGTTGAAAATACAAACAAAAAAAGTAGTTTTTTTTATGATACCTATTCCCAAATTTATATTAAAAAAGTGTTTAAGACCTATACGGTATTTCAAATTTAAATAAATTTCATTGGCTAACACATGATGACATGGGATTTGAATCAAATTTAAAAGGCCCATTTTGAGTTGAAATTTCCTCTAATGAATGCTTCAATTAAAGAATTAGTTGTACATAAGAATGCATCAGGTAAATAAGGATCCTCTCTATGATCCATGAAAAGATAAAAATAGTAAATTAATTCATTTCCATGGATGGAACTAAGGGTGAAGCACTGATGACACTTTATGTAATGTCCCTTTTTAATAAACTTTATTAAAATGACCAACTTTTCACTTTTTCCCTATTTCGACCTTTGACTAGTTTTGATGTCTAGGTTTCTAAATTGACCCAAATGCTTCCAAATATTATGAGAAGGTATATTAATTATGGTAATACTTGAATATGATGTACGAGGATGATTTATTACCCTCCAAATACTTCTGCAAACATTTTTAATATTCTGGCTAAGGTAGGAGTTTTCACTAGCAAATTGGGGTTCCAATTCCCCCAAGGTAAATGCCGAAAATGGCTTTCCAAATGCTCCCAAAACCACTAGATTTTATGAACATAGTAAGAGGATTTTTAAGTTACATTAGTAATGTCTCATCAAAATAATTATTTAGTTTATAAATGATTTTATAACCCTCTCCAAATCAACTACACAATCACTACTTTGACCCTTGGGGAAATGGCACCAAATCGATTTCAAATGCAAATAAACTGAGTAAGATGACTTCAAATGCTTAAGTGCTGGATATAAAACTTGTAATAATCATAAATTTAATTCCATTAATAATAAATATATCAAATAAACATTATTTCATTCTAAATAATCAACATTACAATGGCGTACATCAATATAGTGGGGAAATGGTCATTGTTTGCTCATTAATAATCACTTTTACATACAACCATTTGGTATTTATACCTGATACTTTATAAATATGAATAAAATAGTATACTCAGATTATTAAAATAAAAAATGGACCATGATAAGCTCTCCCATAGAGCGCAATATCTCACCCAAAGCACAAACCCTCCATGAGAAAGAATATGAAATAAAGACTGGAAATGGTTGAGAGAATGTGTTGCACTGGAAGAAACCGTGAGCTACAATGCAGCTTACACCTACAAATAAAAACTACATTAAACCTCCATTAAATACCTATATTGCCTCTCTAAACACCAACTTGGATGGGAATCTTTCACCCTCGAAATTTGCTAGGGCAAGAAACTAATCATCCACTAGCTCTCTCTTCACAAACACAAATATCTCAAATGATAAAAATAACTTATATTGGTTGATCCTTTTATTTTATAAAAATCCTTAGCCTTATAATTTTTCCAATCCCTCCACAAGCTCAAGTCAATTCAAATTAGGGTGTGTGCTCAAGATTTTCCATGTGTCCTCCCATCCCTAGCCTTCCATCTTCCCCCAATTCGAGTAGGGTCGCATTGAGCTTCCCCAAATCACATGACCACATTATTGGATGCTATATTTAGTCCTAACATGTCATAATGGTCATATCTCAGCCTTTAGGTCTAAAATATGTCATAAATGTCATAGCATCTTCATCATTTGTGTCATAGATGTCATAGATGTTAGGGAATCTAGCCCAAGTGTCCAACAATCTACCATTGGACTCTTCCTCTCCCATCTAATTTATATTTCCTTCCAAATTAGACCTATGATGCATATGGCCAAGTGTATTATCCATCTAAATCATCCAAGAACATTAGGCTTCCCATGGATTTGAAATTGGAAGAGGAGGATGCCATGTGGCACATAGATTCTAGCTTGTGTGGGCCCCATAATCTCTATGCTCCATTGCCAGTTCAATTTTCTATTGTATTTATTTAATTAGTTCCATTATTAAATATTTATTCCATTCTAATGTCTAAACATCATTTATTATATCCCTTATTAAAATTCCAAATGTATCTATCCAACCTAGGGAACTAGTAGGATTGATGGAATTGTCCTACTATGAAATTATTTTAATGGTGACATTACAGTCTTCCCCACCCAAGATTGCTTGTCCTCAAGAAATTTCAGATTTGAATACTAAAAATTCTTATCCTCTTCTCGTGTGTAATATTCACTTGGTAGATCCTTCCATTGCACCAAGTGCTCTCTTATGATTCTGCTCATTAATTTTCTTTAGCTACAATTTTAGTAGTGGCACTTATGTACTTGAATTTTTTGTTCCCAAAATTAAAGAGATGTGGATAGTGAATATTGATATATCCTATAACATCACCATTAAAAACCAAAGGATTAATCAAATCCATAAAAATTTAAAACCAAATTGTCACAAATAATCTTTACCTCTATATTTTGGAAACCTTTTCTAAACTTTCACCCCTTTTTTCTTCTGTATAATTCTTTGAAGTTAACATTGAGTTACCAAACTTTGAGTTTTTTAATATTCCAAGAAAATTTCATAGAGAAACCATGCTTGTTTCTGCACTACTTTGATTACAATCATCTTCTCAAGTGGTGAATAAATCTCCAATGTTGTTTCCCCCACAATTGAAACCAATGAGACCAAAAATGATCCCAGGGTCCCATATGATCCTGATACATGCATGGTGTGAAATTTCTATGATGAAATGAAATTAAAACCAAGAATTTGAAAATTGAATCCATCTCTCAAAAGGTCTCCCACATAGGAAACTGCAACAATGCTCTGCAAAGATGAACTCAAATAACTAAAGGTTGGTTTTCTTTCTCAAACCAACAACCAAACTACTACTATAATTGAGATGAAACTAAACAATTCCAGGATCCCATTTCTAGTATTCCCCCCTTCCAAACATCATGAGTACAAAATATAGATAATTAAATTACATAAAAATGTACATCAAGAAGGTACCTCATCAAAGAATCATGAAAGTGCTTGTACATCCAAGTAAGTAGATCACCATGTGTCCCATACACACAAGCATCAAGTGTTATATCATACATTCCCCAATGACATAGGTGAGGATCCCATGTCCCATAATGCTGCTCCAAAAATATATAATGTGCATCAATATAATCAGCCATGGGTTCTTTCATCCAAGAAGTGAATGAAGAACCTCCACCAAGATCTGAACCAAATAAGGAGCAAAGAAAACATGAAGACATCAAGTGGCTGAAAGAAGTCTCATCAATACACCCATGAATATGCATATCATCATGAAATAAAAGGGTTTGTTTATTCCAACAATAATGTTATTAAATCATATATATCTTCACCTAAGTGTGTGAAGAAGTTCCTCCAACATCAAATGGACTAGGCAAGGAGCAAGGAAAACCATGAGTCTCCAAGTGACTTGAGTGAATACCATAGGTGCATCTATGTAGATGTGTATCATAATAATGTGAAATGCTATGCTGCTGAAAATGTAAATAATATGGTTCTATAATCAGGTCATCATCAAAATGAGATATAGAAAGTCTATACTCTTCATGTGGCACCATAAAAAGAAACCTTTCACCCATACTTCATTAGGATGAATGCTGCAAAATTTGGAAGTGTAGGATGTAGGAGAAAGAACCAATTCACCCAAATGATCAAAAAGTGAAAAATTGTCACCATGTGAAGGATCCATAGTGGTAGGATTATGAACCTCCCTTAAAAATGCAAAAATTTCCTCATGGGTGGGTTCCAAGGTAGTGGAATCATGTACTTCTTCAAAAAGTGTGCACCCATATTCAAGAGGCAACTCAAATTCCTCTTCCACCAGAAATAGTGATTGGCTTTCATCAAGCTCATATTCAAACAAATCAAGAACCTTTAATTTTATATGTTTCTCTTGATCCTTCATGTCATGATAATCCTCTAAGCAATCTACCATATGACAACATGAAACATAGGAGGAAGAAAAAGTATCTTGCAACCTCTCAAGAAGTTGCTCATTTTGAATTTTGAGCTTATGAATATCTTCAGTATTCTTCAAGTAGGATTCATGTAACCATTCACTAAGCTCAGTCACATTTTTTCTATCAAAAAGAAAATACATGAAATTACCTTTTATGTTGTGCATTCCTCTTTTAATATTCTCCATGTATTCAAGGAAGGATGGCTCCTCCAATGAAGAAACTTTCCAACAAGAATTTGATATCAATGCTTGAGTGTCATGGAGTATGCTAAGGGCCTCTTGGATATCCCTTGCACTCATATTCAAAGACCCTTCAATGAAGGATGGTTCATGAGACATAACCCCCTCTTCTTGTTTTTACTTGATTTGATCAAATTCTTGAAGCTCAAGTGGTGATGGGGAAGTTGACCTTGGTTCTTCATTAGTTGCTACAAGCTCTTCATATTTATGCTCATGAGAAATTTGGCTTGCAGAAAATTTTTCAAATATTATCCCTATGTCACCAACATAGAGTTGTGAGCACCCATCAATAGGTACTCCTTCACAATTCAAAGATCCAACAATAGATTCTCTTTGATTTTAACAACCCCCATCAGCAAGGATTGTGAGCTTGTCCTCATCTTCTTCTTTATGTTCTTCTCTACAATCACCTTGAGTTAATTGATGCTCCACTTCATGATTATCTATATCTAGGTTCTTTTCATCCTTTTTAGATCGAAATTTATTCCACATGTTCCACATGATGTCCATAGGAGTGTTTATAACTTCATCATTTATAGGGCAAAATAAATATTTGCTCTTCTCACAAGTAGGTTGATTTTTCTTTAATGAGTTCACATTTCATTCTTGTGCCTAAATTTATACTTCAGAAGATATTCTTGGAAATAATATCTTCCATGAATATTCCCTCTGAAAGTTTGATACTCATAGAATCATGCTTCTAATATCTATGGTTGTAATTTCTTCTTTCGTTGGTCAGGGAGGAAGGAAAGTGGGCATAGTGGGTCTATTACTCCTATTACTTTTACTATTGTTCTATCTAATTAAAGAACTTGCCAAGTGGATTGTTTTGGTTGACCATTGATTTGCTTGTAGACAGAAAGTGGCATAACATTTACTAATGCTCCTGAGTCCACTAAAAAGTTATGCACATTATAGTTGAAAATTTCAAAGGTTAGGAGAAATGTTGAAGTTTTATACCTAGATTTGCCTCCTAAACTTGCCTCACCAATCTCTTCCTCGGGTTGGTTGTCACTTGGAGGCTCCTCCTTTGGTGTCTCAAGTGCTTTTAAAAGCTTCTCCTTTTGCTTAGGTAAATTGCACATTTCAAACAGTAAGATATTTGCTTTAGCCTTTTTAATGTCTTCCACAATATCATATCTCATCTCATGTTCTTTGAGATTCTTCTTGACATTGGCAGTTTTAATTTCAACAGGCTTTAAAGGTGTGTTGACTTTCTTAGGATCTTGACTTGAAATGACAAATTCAGATATTTTAACAGTTGATGTGTTGTTCTTTATCTTCTTCATGTTTTCTTGAATTTTCTTAATATTTGGAAGCATTAAATTATCTTCCTTTAACGGATTCTGACTTCTTGTTGTTACATTAGTTTCTGGTGTTTCTTCTTGCATCAGAAAGTCTTCATCTTCCATATTAAACATAGAAACATAGTCCCATAGAACTAAGGTATATTCCTCTTGTTTTTCCATAGGTTCATGATCTTTTCCTTTCTCCTCACTGGTTTCTTTCAATTTGGATTCCAATAATTGATTCATTACTAATGTCATAGAATTAATCCATTGTGGGAAATTCTTCTCAGAATGAGGTTGCTGATGAAAGGTACAAAAATGGTCCATGCCTACACCGGTTAAATTCATTGCTGAAGGAATTTGTGGAGGAGGTTTACGTTTTCTATTGTCTTCACTTTTTTTGTCGAAATTGAACCCAGGTGTTAGAACAATTACACCTTTTTTTGATCATCTTATTGTTTGTTTGAAAAGAGTGGAGGATGATGAGGACAGAAAACAAGTTAACTTCACCTAGTCAAACTTTTCCAATTGCCTTAAAACTCAGAAAAAGCAGGCAATAAAGCAGAAAAAGCAGACATGCACTAGGGAGGTCAGGAATAATCTGTATTAAATGGAGTCAAGATGATCTTCTGAGATTTATCCATAGCTCAGAAATTGTCCCTTCAGTCAGCAGAATGCTCCAAGTCAATGATGTTGATCCTATAATACAAATTGGAAGGAGAGAAATCGATATACAAAGGCTTCGATACCATGTGGAAATTGAACCCAGGTGTTATAACAATTACACTCACAACAATTGCCAATTACACATGCAAATTACTCACAAAAGGAGACTGAATATGGAGCAGAACACTAATTTGTATTGAATAAGTGTACAATAGCCAACCCTGTGAAGTCATAGACTGCCACAATAAATAATTACATGAGAGATTCGAATGCATAAGGATGCCATTCGAATTTGGTCAAAAGTAGGCTTACTAAATCTAAGCAAATCCCCCATAGGTGCATAAAGCAGTTTCCAAATTTGTCTAGGAGCTCATGAATTGGAAAAATCAATTAGGCAAGCTAATAGATGGTTGAAGGATAAATCATACATGCTTTTCATAGGAGAAAAGAGTGGAGGATGATGAGGACAAAAAACAAGTTAACTTCACGTAGTCAAACTTTCTTATTTGCCTTAAAACTCAAAAAAAGCAGGCAATAAAGAAAAAAAAGAAGACATGTGCTAGGGAGGCCAGGAATAGAGCAGATTTGATTCCAAGAGGTTTCCCAAGTGCTCCATGACTCAAATGTAGCAAGTTTGACCACTATGGATGTGTGGAGGACAACTTGCATAAGGTGGAATATGGAAACTAGGCAAATAAATAAAAATTGGATTAATTAATGTCTAAGGTAGCTAACTATGGGTTGATTATTCTAACACACCCCCTTAAGCCTGACTTATGAGTAAAATATCAGAAAATTATAGCGCCTAGCAACAAGGCTTAGTCACCCTTTACATACTGCATGTCCATTTAATCAAGGAAAGAGGCAAAAACCCAGTGGGAAAAATCCTCCCTTAAACATTGATAGTAAAACAACATTTGGAAATCTTGTCATCACTCATGCTTCACAGCATGATCAGTAGTCCCCATCATTGATTTGAGATTGCTGAATGTCTTCTCACAAAAAAATTTGGTGAAGATATCTGCTACTTGTTCTGAAGATGAACAAAAGAGTAGGTGAATGGTGCCATCATGCACAAGCTGTCTGATGTAGTGCATATGGATCTCAATGTGTTTGGTTCTTTGCTTTTGAACTGGATCATTGCAGATTCGAATGGTACTCTAATTATCACAATAGATAGTAGTTGAGTATTTTGATTCAAAGCCACACTCTCCAAGTAATCCCCGCAACCATAAACATTGAGTTGCTGCATTTACAACTCCTCTGTACTATGCTTCTGTAGATGAGAGTGCAATGGCACTCTATTTCTTGCTTGACTAGCTGATTGGCCCTTCAGCAAGCATGAACACATATCCTGATTTTGACTTTTGATCTATGATGTCACCTGCCCAATCACTGTCAGTAAACCCAATCAAATCAAGATCAGATTTAGCTTTGTAGAAGATCCCATGAGTCTTTGTTCCCTGAACAAAGTTAAGGATCCTTTTAGCTGCTCTCCAATGGATCTCATGAGGCTGATCCATGTATCTTGAAGCCACACTTACTGCATAAGAAATATCAGGTCGAGTATGTGTAAGATACAATAAACATCCAATCAATTTCCTATACAGTGTATTGTTTACCATAGGTGAAGAATCAACTTCTTCAAGCTTAACTCCTGAAAGGAAAGGAGTCTTGCTTGACTTGGAATCCTTCATATTGAATTTGTTCAGCAAATCCCAGGCATACTTGGACTGATGTACTTTTATTCCTTCTTTGGTTTGAGCAATCTTGAGCCCCAAGAATTGGCTCAATAAGCCCAAATCAGTCATTGCGAAGGCCTGGTTCATTGCATCCTTCAAGGAGGCAATTTCATCCTTTGAGCTTCCTGTAATGAGAAGGTCATAAACATGCAAAACAATGATCATTAATGAACCATGAATGATCTTCAAATAGACATTTGGATCTGACTTGCATCAAACAAAATTTAGTGATAGGAGAAAGCTATCAATCTTGGCATACCAAGCCGTGGGGGCTTGCTTAAGCCCATACAATGACTTCTTTAGCCTGTACACAAGAGATGGGTTAGTAGAAAATCCTTGAGACTGCCGCATGTAAATATCTTTAGTGAGATCTCCATTCAGGAAAGCATAATTCATATCCATGTGGTGTACCTCCCATTGCTTTGAAGCTGTAATGGCTAAGGATAGCCTGATGGAGTCCATCTTTGCCACTGGTGCAAAGGTCTCATTGTAGTCTGTGCCATGTACCTGTGAGTATCCCTTGGCTACCAATATGGATTTGTACTTCATAGGTGAACCATAAAGAACAAATTTGGTTTTGTACACCCACTTACATTGAACTAGCTTCCTCCCTGGGGGAAGATCAACTAGCTCCCAAGTGTTGTTCTTCTGGAGTGAGCTGAACTCATCTTCCATGGATGTTTGCCATATTGGATCATTTGTTGCATATTCATATGTCTGTGGGTCTAATTCAACCATCAGATAGCATTTCTCTACAAACATAAGATCTTTCATGTGCAGAGCACTCTCAAACTGAGATCTAGTCCTCCTAGGATCATTAGGATTTCTAGCTAGTTCTCCAGCTGCATGAATGGTATTTTCTTCCCATTTTGGTATTGTAGGACTGTTAGGATATAAAATTAAATCATCATTATCAAACATATCAGAATCAACATGTTCAACTATCTCTTCACTTACATTCAGAGGTTCTGGTGGTGAAGAGGATTCTCCAACTTCCACTGCTACTAGGGGCTTTTCTTCAAACTGAACACACCTTTCAATGAAGGCTTTGTTTGTGCTCAAATTGATCAGCTTGTACCCTTTTGAATCTTCAGAGTACCCAACAAATAGACACTCTTGGCTTTGGTGCTGCAAAGCCTTCCTCTTTTCTGTTGGAATTCTAGCCCAAGCCCTTAAGCCAAAAATCCTGAAATGGGTCACATCTGGCTCGTGCCCACTCCATGATTTGAAAGGAGTCATACCATCAAGATGTTTATGAGGCACCCTATTCTAGATATAATCTGCACATTTTTATAGTTTCGGCCCAAAACTTTGGTGGCAAAGTCTTGGCCTCCATCATGCAGGTTGCCATCTCTTTTAGTGATCTGTTCTTCCTCTCAGCAACACCATTTTGCTATGGTGTGTAAGGGATAGAATGCTGCATCTAAATACCTGCATCTAAAAAATATTGAATGAACTCAGACTTAACATACTCACCACCATTTTTATATCTGAGGACCTTGAGTTTCCTCCCAGACTGGTTTTCAACCAAATCCTTAAAGACTTTGAAGAGGCCAAAAACTTCAGACTTGTGTTTCAAGAAGTAAACCCAGCATTACCTGGAAAAGTCATCTAAGAATGTCAATTCATATTTTGCTTGAATCATTGACATATGAGGAAATGGGCCAGCAACATCATTGTGGATCAACTCAAGAGGTGTGGAGGTTCTCTCATGATTAACTTTCTCAAATTTATGCTCTGGGTGTTTTCCTAAGATGCAACCTTGACAGACTCCTTTGGAAAAATTAATCTTTGGTAACCCTATGAACATTTCTTTTTCACTAAGATCAGAAATATACTTGTAATTAAGGTGGCCAAATATTTCATGCCAAAGCTTGCTTTCCTCATTAGCATGAATCAAAAGAGCAAAGGGGTTTGAGTGGGATATGAAGTATGAGAACATGTATACCTTCGAAGTGTGATTTGCAACTCCTTTTGCAATGACTTTACCACTTGAGATCTCTGTGATCTCAACTTCATTAGGGGAGAATATCACCTTCTTTGGAGACCTTGTGTGGGTCATCCGATACACTGATAAGAGGTTAGAGGCAAGACCTGGAACATACAATACATTGCTAAACTTACCATGGTCAAGATCAATCCTCCCTTTGCCCAAACTTCAGTGAGAGAGTCATCTCCTAGCACAATTGGTGGACCTTTTGACTTGTCAAGTGAGGTGAATGCCTCCTTGGTCGAAACCATATGTCTTGAAGCTCCAGAATCAATGATGAAACTAGGTGAGCTTGATATGCCAGCAACCAATGCATGAACTCTCTCTCTGTCTTCTGAATTTGATCCTCCTTCCCTCTTCTTTGAGCTGTCTAGAAGGGAGATGCCATTCTTCTCCAGGAGTTGGGTCAGCATTTCTATTTGCTTCTTCATGCAGGAGCTTTCAGAATGATTGCCCTTACTGCAGTATGTGCACTTGCTCATTTCTCCTTTGTTCTTCTTTTTCTGGGGGTTCTTCTTGGAACCTTGAGGCTCCTCTGGAGACTTGTTCTTGTCTCTCTTTTACTTAGGTGTATTTTTAGCTTTCTTATTGATTTTTGAATCCACCCTTGAATCTCCAGCAACCAGATATTCGTCGTTGGAAGGCTTGATGGTCCCCGTCATCACCAATTTATCTTGTTCTTGTGTGAGAGATTCCATGAAATCTGCAAGGCTAGGCATTTTCCAGGCTCGAGCTATCAACTTTGTGGCATAGAAGGTAAAAAAAAACACTGAATAGTCAGGGCAAAGCTTTGAGAGTATGGACAAAACCATTTGCTCATCCTTTTTTTTGATCCCACATTGTTTTAGCTGCAAAACAAGTGCTTTGAACTTGGAAAAATAAAGTTGCAGGGATTCAAAGCTCTTGGGACTCAGGGAGATCAATTCATTTTCAATTTGATGTCCCCTCATCTCATCTGTCTTACCAAAAAGGTCAACAAGATTCTCCCATACTTCATTCGGTGATGTTAATCCATCAATATGGAAAAGGAGGTCTCTAGATATGCTCAGACACATGAGACCATAGGCCTCATCCCTCCTATTGTGCCATTTAATCTTCTCTACAACTACATTGGGCTCTGATTTTCTTGCCATAGTCACTCTATAGAGGCCTTTCACTCTCAACAGTATCTCCATCTCTGCTTTCCGTTCAAACAAGTTAAATGGAGTCAATATGATCTTCTAAGATTGATCCATAGCTCAGAAATTGTCCCTTCAATCAGCAGAATGCTCCCAATCAATGATGTCGAACCTGCAATAACAAATTGGAAGGAGAGAAATTGATCTACAAAGGCTCTGATACCATGTGGAAATTGAACCCAGGTGTTAGAACAATTACACTCACAACAATTGCCAATTACACATGCAAATTACTCACAATTTAGTCCGAATATGGAGCAGAACACTAATCTGTATTGAATAAGTGTAAAATAGCCAACCCTGTGAAGCCACAGGCTGCCACAATAAATAATTACATGAGAGATTCCAATGCATAAGGATTCCATTCGAATTTGGTCAAAAGCAGGCTTACTAAATCTAAGCAAATCCCCCATAGGTGCATAAAGCAGTTTCCAAAACTGTCTAGGAGCTCACAAATTGGAAAACTCAATTAGGAAAGATAATAGGTGATGGAAGGATAAATCATACATGTTTTTCTTAGGAGAAAAGAGTGGAGGATGATGAGGACAAAATACAAGTTAACTTCACCTAGTCAAACTTTTCTAATTGCCTTAAAACTTAGAAAAAGCAGGCAATAAAGTAGAAAAAGCAGACATGCACTAGGGAGGCCAGGAATAAAGAAAATTTGATTCCAAGTGCTTTCCCAAGTTCTCCATGACTCAAATTTAGCAATTTTTACCACTTTGGATGTGTGGAGGACAACTTGCATTAGATGGAATATGGAAACTAGGCAAATAAGACAAAAATTGGATTAATCAATGTCTAAGGTAGCTAACTATGGGTTGATTATTCTAACACCCCCCCTTAAGCCTAACTTATGAGTGAAATATCAGAAAATTATAGGGCCTAACAACAAGGCTTAGTCACCCTTTACATACTGCATGTCCATTTAATCAAGGAAAGAGGCAAAAACCCAGTGGGAAAAATCCTCCCTTAAACATGGACAGTAAAACAAAATTTGGAAATCTTGTCATTGCTCATGCTTCACAGCATGATCAAAAATCCCCAGCAGTGATTTGAGATTGCTGAATGTCTTCTCAAAAAAAAATTTGGTGAAGATATCTGCTACTTGTTCTAAATATGAATAGAAGAGTAGGTGAATGGTGCCATCATGCACAAGCTGTCTGATGTAGTTCCTATGGATCTCAATGTGTTTGGTTCTCTGCTTATAAAATGGATCATTGTAGATTCGAATGGTACTCTGATTATCACAGTAGATAGTAGTTGAGTATTCTGATTCAAATCCACACTCTCCAAGTAATCCCTCCAACCATAAACATTAAGTTGCTGCATTTACAACTCCTTTGTACTCTGCTTCTATAGGTGAGAGTGCAATGGCACTCTATTTCTTGCTTGAACAGCTGATTGGCCCTTCTGCAAGCATTAACACATATCATGATGTTGAATTTTGATCTGTGCTATCACCTGCCCAATCACTATCAATAAACCCAATCAAATCAAGATCAGATTTAGCTTTGTAGAAGATCCCATGAGTCCTTGTTCCCTGAACAAAGTTAAGGATCCTTTTGGCTTCTCTCCAATGGATCTCATGAGGCTTATCCATGTATCTTGAAGCCACACTTACTGCATAAGAAAGATCAGTTCTAGTATGTTTAAGATACAACAATCATCCAATCAATTGCTTATACAATGTATTGTTTACCATAGGTGAAGAATCAGCTTCTTCAAGCTTAACTTCTGAAAGGAAAGGAGTCTTGCTTGGCTTGCAATCCTTCATATTGAATTTGTTCAGAAAATCCAAGGCATAATTGGACTGATGTAATTTGATTCCTTCTTTGGTTTGAGAAATATTGAGCCCCAAGAATTGGCTCAATAAGCCCAAATCTGTCATTGAGAAGGCATGGTTCATTGCATCCTTCAAGGAGGCAATTTCATCCTTTGAGCTTCCTATAATGAGAAGGTCATCAACATACAAAAAAATTATCATTAATGAACCATGAATCAGCTTCAAATAGACATTTGGATCTGACTTGCATCGAACAAAATTCAGTGATAGCAAAAAGTTATCAATCTTGGCATACCAAGCCCTGGGGGCTTGCTTAAGCCCATACAACGACTTCTTTATCCTGCACACAAGAGATGGGTTAGTGGAAAATCCTTGAGATTGATGCATCTAAATATCTTCAGTGAGATCTCCATTCAGGAAATCACACTTCACATCCATGTGATGTACCTCCCACTGCTTTGAAGCTGCAATGGCTAAGGCTAGCCTGATGGAGTCCATCTTTGCTACTGGTGCAAAGGTCACATTGTAGTCTATGCCATGTACCTGTGAGTATCCCTTGGCTACCAATATATGCTTGTACTTCAAAGGTGAACCATCAACAGAAAATTTAGTTTTGTACACCCACTTACACTGAACTAGCTTCCTCCCTGGGGGAAGATCATCCAGCTCCCAAGTGTTGCTCTTCTGGAGTGAGCTGAACTCTTCTTCCATGGATGTTTGCCATATTGGATAATTTGCTGCATATTAATATGTATGTGGGTCTTATTCAACCATCAAATAGCATTTCTCTACAAACATAGGATCTTTCATGCATAGAGCACTCTCAAACTGAGATCTAGTCCTCCTAGGATCATTAGGATTTCCAGCTAGTTCTCCAGTTTCATGAATGGTATTGGCTGACAATTTTGGTCTTGTAGGACTGTTAAGATATGAAATTAAATCATCATTATTAGACATATCAGAATCACCATGTTCAACTATCTCTTCACTTACATTCAGAGGTTCTGGTGGTGAAGAGGATTCTCCAACTTCCACTCCTGCTAGGGGCTCTTCTTGAAACTGAACACACCTTTCAATCAAGGCTTTGTTTATGCTCAAATTGATCAGCTTGTACCCTTTTGAATATTTAGAGTACCCAAAAATAGACACTCTTGGCTTTGGGGCTGCAAAGCCTTCTTCTTTTATCTTGGAATTCTAGCCCAAGCCCTTGAGCCAAAAATCCTGAAATGGGTCACATCTGGCTTGTGACCACTCCATGCTTGGAAAGGAGTCATACCATCAAGATGTTTATGAGGCACCCTATTCTGGATATATGCTCCACACTTTATATCTTTGGCCCAAAAATTTGGTGGCAAAGTCTTAGCCTCCGTCATGCAGGTTGCCATCTCTTTCAGTGATCTGTTCTTCCTCTCAGCAACACCATTCTGCTATGGTGTGTAAGGGATAGAATGCTGACTCTGAAAACCTGCATCTGCACAATATTTAATGAACTCAGAATTGACATAATCACCACCATTGTCAGATCTAAGGACCTTGAGTGTCCTCCCAGATTGGTTTTCAACCAAAGCCTTAAAGACTTTGAAGAGGCCAAAAACATTAGACTTATGTTTCAGGAAGTAAACCCAGCAATACCTGGAAAAGTCATCTATGAATGTCAATGCATATTTGGCCTGAATCATTGACATATGAGGAAATGGGCCAGCAACATCACTGTGGATCAGCTAAAGAGGTGCAAAGGTTCTCTCATGACTAGCTTTCTCAAATTTATGCTCTGGGTGTTTTCCTAAGACGCAACCTTGACAGACTCCTTTGGAAAACTTAATCTTTGGTAACTCTATGACAATTTATTTTTCACTAAGATCAAAAAGATACTTGTAATTGAGGTGGCCAAATATTTCATGCCAAATCTTGCTTGCCTCATTAGCATGAATCAGAAGAGCAGAGGGGTTTGAGTAGGGTAGGAAGTGTGAGAACATGTGTACCTTCGAAGTGTGATTTGCAACTCCTTTTGCAATGACTTTACCAATTGAGATCTCTGTGATCTCAACTTCATCAGGGGAGAATATGACCTTCTTTGGAGACCCTCTGTGGGTCATCTGATACACTGATAAGAGGTTAGAGGCAAGACCTGGAACATACAACACATTGCTGAACTTACCATGGTCAAGATCAATCCTCCCTTTGCCCAAACATTCAATGAGAGAGTCATTTTCCAGTACTATTGGTGTACCTTTCGACATGTCAAGTGAGGTGAATGCCTCCTTGGTTGAAACCATATGTCTTGAAGCTCCAGAATCAATGATGAAACTAGGTGAGCTTGATGTGCCAGCAACCAATGCATGAACTCTCTCTCTGTCTTCTGAATTTGATCCTCCTTGCCTCTTCTTTGACCTGTCTGGAAGGGAGATGCCATTCTTCTCCAGGAGTTGGATCAGCATGTCTATTTGCTTCTTCATGCAGGAGCTTTCAAAATGATTTCCCTTACTGCAGTATGCGCACTTGCTCATTTCTCCTTTGTTCTTCTTCTTCTGGGGGTTCTTCTTGGAACCTTGAGGCTCCTTTGGAGACTTGTTCTTGTCTCTCTTTTGATCAGGTGGATTTTTAGCTTTCTTCTTGATTTTTGAATCCACCCTCAAATCTATCGCAACTAGAGCTTGGTCTTTGGAAGGTTTGATGGTGCCCATCATCACCAGTTTATCTTGTTCTTGTGAGAGAGATTCCATGAAATATGCAAGGATAGGAATTTTCCAAGCTCGAGCTATCAACTTTGTGGCATAGAAGGTCGATACAAACACTGAATAGTCAGAGCCAAGCTTCGAGAGTATTGCCAACACCAGTTGTTCATCCTTCTTTTCGATCCCACATTGTGTTAGCTGCAAAACAAGTGCTTTGAACTTGGAAAAATAGAGTTGTAGGGATTCAAAGCTATTGGGACTTAGAGAGATCAATTCATTTTCAATTTGATTTCCCCTCATCTCATCTGTCTTACCAAAAATATCAACAAGATTCTCCCATACTTCATTTGGTGATGTTAATCCATCAAGATGGAAAAGGAGGTCTCTGGTTATGCTCAGACACAGGAGACCATAGGCCTCATCCCTCCTGTTGTGCCATTTAATCTTCTCTGGAGCTACGTTGGGCTCTAATTATATTGCCATAGTCACTATGTAGAGGCCCTTCTCTCTCAACAGTATCTCCATCTCTAACTTCCATTCAAAGAAGTTAAATGGAGTCAAGATGATCTTCTGAGATTGATCCATAGCTCAGAAATTGTCCCTTCAGTCAGCAGAATGTTGTAGGTCAATGATGTTGAACCTGCAATACAAATTGGAAGGAGAGAAATCGATCTACAAAGGCTCTGATACCATGTGGAAATTGAATCCAGGTGTTATAACAATTACACTCACAACAATTGCCAATTACACATGCAAATTACTCACAAAAGGAGACTGAATATGGAGCAGAACACTAATCTGTATTGAATAAGTGTACAATAGTCAAACCTGTGAAGTCATAGGATGCCACAATAAATAATTACATGACATATTTGAATGCATAAGGATGCCATTCGAATTTGGTCAAAAGTAGGCTTACTAAATCTAAGCAAAACCCCCATAGGTGCATAAAGCAGTTTCCAAATTTTCTAGGAGCTCACGAATTGGAAAAATCAATTAGGAAATCTAATAGATGGTTGAAGGACAACCCATACATGATTTTCATAGGACAAAAGAGTGGAGGATGATGAGGACAAAAAACAAGTTAACTTCACCTGGTCAAACTTTCCCAATTGCCTTAAAACTCAGAAAAAGTAGGCAATAAAGCAGAAAAAGAAGACATGCACTAGGGAGGCCAGGAATAAAGTAGATTTGATTCCAATAGGTTTCCCAAGTGCTCCATGACTCAAATTTAGCAAGTTTGACCACTATGGATGTGTGGAGGACAACTTGCATAAGGTGGAATATGGAAACTAGGAAAATAAGTAAAAATTGGATTAATTAATGTCTAAGGTAGCTAACTATGGGTTGATTATTCTAACAAAACCTGCCCTTGGTGAAGGCAATGGTGTTTCATTGACCAAAAGTGCGAGGGAGATAACCGAAAGATGTGAGACAATCTGTGGACTGATCCACTGAATGTGAGGGGGGAAGGGAAATATTTTAACAGGGGCAGGGGAGTGTAGTAGACTCAAACTTCCTTTGTTCATAGTATGACAGCAGGGCGGACCAGGCAGCAAATGAAACTTACTCATGGGATTGGGATCGAGGATGTAATATTGGGAATGTCACCACAGATGGGAAATACTTGGTGGAGGTGGACACTTTTGATATTGATGTGATCCAAGGAGGACACATTACAGAGTACTCTGAACAAAGGAAATCCAAAGGGGGAATGCTGCCAAACTGTTTTCTATGGGGTGGTGTCTAGAGACACCGTTTATGGTACGATCTTGTAGATTTTTTGGCGAGCCCGAGAAACTAAATGCTCGTTGGTGCTTTCAATTTTAGAGAGTCTAAAAGCATGAAGAATAATCCAATGGGGGCTCTTTTTCATTGGTATTCTCCTGTGCCCAAAAAAGGATAAAAGTATACATAGGAGAGCTTTCCCATCCTTTGGGGCATGAGAGACTTCTTTACCATTGGTAGTCCAATCAGGCTGGAAAAGGTTAAACCTATACTGACTAGACGGTCATTTAGATACCTTCACGAGCATGAACGAAACCAAGTTTTCTCAGCAATATTTTCTTGATGAGAAGGATGGAAAAGATCTTAACAAGAACCCATGGGGAGATTTTTCGTAATGTGTAGCCCCTCTGCCTGAGAAAACACAAAAGTATGTAGAGGGGAACGGTCTTGGCTTGAATATGCCAAGGTGGTCCTTTTCATTGAATGGTCTATATAGTCCACAAAAGGAGATAAACATGATGATGTATATGCCCTTTATTATACTTTAATGAGCGGGAAAGGAAGCAGTTGTGGTCGGCCATCTTTTCATTGTTTTTATGAGTTAGAAAAGAGCTTAAACGAAACTTTAATATGGTCAACCGATTGCGGTGTGATAGGCGGTGCCCCATGTCAAGATGGTAGACAATGGTCCAAAGGTCATCCATGCAGTATGGATGAAGCATGTGGCTCTCAAACATACCAATATATGCATGGGATAGATCACGGCAGAGCCACATGAGTCGGTGTGATAGAGGCATGCAAACTGAGGTGGCTCTCGAATAGAGGTTAGGAGAGTCATGTGTGAATTGCGGTGGATAGACTTCACTACCTACGATGTGAGTGCAAGTCCAGAGGAAGTTACATGCCAAATATGTGAAAAAAGAAACAATTTTTTTTCCAGACAATGATCCGGAGGTCCGTGTAAGGTGCGGTGGACGGAGAAGACAGCTATGTGTTAAAATACAAAACAAAAATAAAAATGGTGTCCCTTAATGGCCAGTGGCCCGAAAACACGCATGAGTAGCGGTAGGCAAGAGAGATGCAAGTACAGGTCTACAGACACTTGCATCGCCATGTTGTGGCTCATAGTTCGAGGTGACTTTCAGGAGACGGTACTGAAATTTGTTTGTTAAACATGAGATGATGATCTCATAAGGAGATGGAAATTTGAGACCGGAGGTGTGACAGGTGTCTCGAACAGGTTCTGGGTGACTTTGAATTAGCAGCTAATGGTGCTGCCCCTGAATGGGGGTCTTTGATTTGTGGTAAAAATGTTGCCAAACAAAAAGGGAAAAAACTATGCTATAAGTTGAATTGCCGTCACTCAAAGGGGTGACGTTAGAGGGAAAGTAGTTTGGACTTTCAGGGGATCAGTGATCATTCCTTTGTGTGACACGATGAACCCTAGGAGATGGCCCATTGGGACATAGAAAACACACTTGAAAGGGTTCAAGTGGTTTTCGTACTTGCGACATCATAAGAAGACTTGCCGCAAGTTGTTTATGTGTTGTGCTTGCTTCTGCGATCACGCAATGAGGTTTTCGAGACAAACCAACATGATGTGAATGAGGTCGCAGAAGCAGTGTGTCATGGCATGCTGGAAGGTGGATCTAGCATTTTTTAGGCCAAAGGTAATGACTTGATATGCGAATGTGCCCCGTGGGGTTGTGAATGCTGTCTTATAATGGTCTTCTTTTCGAATCTGGATTTGGTTATATCTGGAAAATCAGTCCATGAAGGAAAAGAGTTCATGTTCGGCACTCGTATCGATAATCTAGTCGATGAAGGGTGTTGGGAAGTTGTCTTTGGGACACGCCCCACTGAGATCATGGAAGTATATGCAAATGTGGATGGTACCCTATTTTTTATTCATGGGAATAGGATTAGAAATCCAAGTGGTATAGGAAATGGGGTAGATGAAGCGGGTTGTGTGCAGCTTCTCTATCTCGGCTTTGACCACGACCACTTTGGAAGGATGGATGGGCCATTTCTTTTGGCATATGGGGGCCACATCGGGCCAAGTTTCGATGTGGTGTTCCACGATTGATGGATCCAACTCGAGCATTTCAGTGTAAGACCAGAAAAATATGTCGCAGAATTATTGGAAGAGAGACTTGTAGGCAGCGACCTCTTCCGGGGAGCAAGATGCCCCCAGCATGATTTCTTCAACAACCTCGGGATTGGTTGAGATGATGATTTTGATGGTTGGTGAGATGTTGGCCATGTTCCCTTCTTTGAAGGCATATGGTGCTGGAATAAGGTTTTTGAACCAGTCGACTTTCCCATGAATGAAATCCTTGGTTTCCATGGAAAACTGGTCAGACTGCGACACAAGTTCTTCGGGGAGGAAGAATGAGCGATGGTGCATGTCGTCCCATGGGTATTCCAGGGTGGTTAGGGCTTTATGTATCTCCTCATCATTGTGGAAGCAATGAAGAGACATGTCTAATGGACCATCATTGGAGGTGGAGACGTTAGGGTCAGTTGAACTAGACATCATGTAAATGGACATGGTGTCCGAAGAAGGAGGTGGGGGGTGAACTTCTTCGATCAGAGTGATCTTTGATTCAAGGGAATGTTGACGGACGTTGGCTAAAGCAATTCAGAATTTGGGAAATTCTTAATAGCAGTGAGAATAGTGTACATATAATCCCCAAAGGGTGCAAGCATGTTTTGTTCTCAATGCCTTGTTCCTGACTATCGGCACGGTTGGAAGTTCAACCACGGGGAGGTTTTCGGTTGTATCCATGGCATCCAAATGCGCACGGATCATTGGAATATCAGGGCAGTTCTAACTTGGATGGCCTTGTTTCTCGCAGATGGCACAAGGAAAAAACTATCAAGGCTTTGTGGTACCTTTTGCATTCTTTCCCCTAGCCCTTTTTGGGTGGGGCGGTGTAGGTGCAGGGGTTGGTTTTTGTGGGCCGGGTGGAGGATGAGACTCAACCGCAATGGGTTGTATGGGGGTTAAGACCACCTAGGGAATTGGTGGTTGAGCTAGTGGATCAAGATACCACATGGTAATTCCCAATGTAAAGTTGGGTAGGCTTAGGGTGGCCATTACTAGCTTGCTCATGACACCAGGCGGGGGAAAAAGGAAGGAAATTGTATGGAATAGAGAGGAGCCCAGATAAATCCCTGATGGTTGTATGTGGGGGTGAGGTTGTGGTTGTGGTTGTGCATAATGTTGCAACTGTGGATGATGTTGTAGTTCCTACTGATGTTGTGGCTGCTGCTGGTGCTACGGCTGTTGTTGATGTTGTAGCTGCGGATGGTGTTGTGGTTGCGGTTGGGGCTACAGTTGCGGTTGTTGTTTGGGTGCAGCGATGTTGGATGAGAGCATGCACAAGGCCTAAAGTCTCGTTTGGTGTCATTGGTGGTGACACTAAGGGGAAAGAAGTCATCATGGTGGTATCGGTAAACAATCCAGGGCCCACATTTAATAATGGGGAGGCTCGTATGTTGTCAACCATGGTGTTGACCACAGGGATAACATTTGTGTGTGTGGTCATCCCTTGCGGATCAATGGTGTTGATCGTAGGGATAACGTTGGCAGGTGTCATTAGCCCTTATGGATTGTGATAAGTTAGTTGATTAACCATCACGATTTTCCCTTCATGGGGGAACATCATGAGACGGAAGACAGTTGATGTGACAGCTCTCATGGCATACATATAACTTCTTCTGAGGAGAAGGTTATAGTCCAATTGAGCATTAACAACCTCTATGTCAATCAGAATTGTTTTCTCGGCTAATGTGATGGGGACATGGGGGAGGATTCCGTGGGCTTTAGCTAGATGGCCATCATAAGCCCATATATTTGTGGAGGATGGTTGCAGAATTGGGGATCTAAGTTTCTGCTAGACTAGGATAGACATAACGCACATAGATTCCCCTTCATCCACTATGCACTGGTGCACAACCAGATTCTAGATAGATACCAGGATTTGAAAGGAAATGGTAGATGGCATGCACGGTTCTCCATTCTCCATGTTGAATGTGATCAAATTGTAGTCGGAGGGGTCTACGACCCCAAGGGTGGCTAGTAAGGCTTTCCGCTGCATTGGGCATGTTTTGAGTACCTCAAGAGTGGACATGACGACCGCTGCTTGGGCCAAATCATCCACAATGCTATAGCTAATAGCAGCTCTAGCCGTGGCATTATTGGCAACCTGCCGTATGGAGGTGCACGAGAAAGGGGGTAACTAAAGAGGTGCATTGAACGATTTAGATGTAGATGTCGTTGATGTGTTAGCGGGTTTGGTGGTGGTTTCGTACTGATTTCGTCTAGTTTTTAGGTTGACCTATTCAATCGTCATAGCTAGCAGGTGGTGGACACCTATTTCAGCTGTGGGAGGTTCCCCCAGAGCGTTGGGATTGGGTTGGGTAGGGGGTTCAGTTGCTACCAACCCTTGGACTGGTAGTGGGTTTTAGAGCACCATAGGAGGAGGTCCTTGTGGTGTCAGGATGGGTTGGGCTTGGTCCATTTTGTTGGTGGCATGTTGAACCTCTTTCTGAATGGCCTGCTTAGTGCAACCCATGAAGGGACACTCGATCGTGTAGTTCTTGTAGACCTCATAGAGTGTGCATGGTTGGTTTGTGCACAATGGGGCGTTGCATCTTGGTGCATTTGGTCGTGGGGGGTTTTGGGCTGGTTAGTTTGCCACGGCATTGTTGGGAGGGTTTGGTTGTTGACCACCTCCCTATGGTTGGTTGTTTCCTTGGTTCTGGGGTCAATTATTTCTATCTTTCCCTTGTTGATTGTTGGGGGTAGGCTGGTTGGGACGGTTTTGTTGTTTAAACACTTGTCCCAACGGAGCGGGTGGAGCGGGGTAGGGGCTTGAAATGCTTGCACTAGTGGTGCATAGTAAATTTGAGTGGGTGGTGGTGCCACAAATGTGGGCATTTGCCCCGTGTACTACTGTGTTGGCCAAGCCATGGCCTGAGCCTGGTGCGGTGGCATATGTTGTGCATAAGATGTTGTTGCTCCATAATGGGACATCATTCTTGTGTAGTCCAGAGTTTGACTTTTGTAGGCAATAGTAGCAATGTTGCTTAGTTTGGTGATACTACAGGTGGTGTCGGACGGTGTTGTGGCTATTGGGAGACTGAGCCTATGATGCCATAGGTAGCATGGGATGCCCCCGGTGCATCGCAGAAGGAGGTACCCGCATGGGGAGCATCTTGAATGACAATGTAGAGCTACCTAGACTATGCGTAGATCATATCAAACTGCTGGGCTTTAAGGATGGCCTCCTCTTTGGATTGGGGACGTTCAGATGCTACATCCTTTGCTATAGGTGGGAGCAAGGTCTTGAGGAACCAATCTAGGAAGATCTTGTCATTGAGTTGGATCTTACACAGACTACAATGTCGCTGCCACTCATGGATTTGGTTAGTTATATGGGTCGTAGTGTTTTGGCACCAAGACAACAAGATCTCCACCCCTTCTTCATATCTGACAGGGAGTTGGAAATATTGCAGGAACATGAAAGTGAAGGAGTTGAAATCTGGCTACTTAGCTTGTGGTAGCTCAATGTACCATTTGGCCATAGTACCTATGAGGGTGTGTTGGAATAGCCTCAGCCTGATGGAATCATCTACGATGTTGTTTGATGAGCACCATAGATGGAATGCCATGATGTGGTTTTGGGGGCACTCCCCTGCCTTTCCTTCAAACTTGGGAATGTCTGATGGTAGCTGTTGGAGTAGGGTCCCACAGCTACAGAAGAAGCTGTTATTTTGGCAGATAGACAGTTTTGGTTTAGATATAAGAGGTAAATCTATGACATTGTAGCAGGTTTCTAGCTACAGATCAGAGTCAGAAACCGTGACTGTTGGGACAGAGAAGTCAAGGAAGACGACAGTACCTCAGCGGCCGAGAAGAGAGAGCACACCCACTGCATTGAAGGGCAGCGGCCGAGAAGAGAGAGCTCACCCACTGCATTGAAGGCAGCGGTGAAGACAGGAGGGCTCAGCTACCCTCATAAAGGAAAAAGAGCGACGAGGCCGAGGTATTGAAGACGAAGGACAGAAGAAGGGAAGCGGTTTCGGTACCCATGGTCAGCGTCGGGAAGCATGGAAGACTGCAGAGAGCAGTGGTGTGATGGAAAATGGCTACCCCAAGTACAGATACGTTGACTGTCACCAGTTAGGGTTTTGGGATTACTATTGGGACAGGCCCACAGTGTCGTAATGGCGAGACCTTCAGGATGCCTATAAAGGGATATACTTTGTATTGTAAAACGTTAGTTAGCCAGTTGGCATTTTAGGCATTTTTTAGCATCTTAAGCCATCCAGCTAGTTAGCTCGTAGTAAGTGTATTGTAGAGAAGCCGAGCTCTGGTTCTATGTTCAGTCATAGTTATCTTACTGTAACCAGTAGCTGGCTCATTGAGCGTGTATGTAACAATCCGCAGGGATTGACAGAGAGAGAGAGGAAAAGATATTGTAAGAAGGCAATATAGAGATAGAGACAAGATCTAGGAGAGAAGGGCTCCAGGCTGTGTGCGAAGTTACCCAGAAGATCTCGAGCTGCATATGCGGTGTAGCTAAACTTTGTTTACCCTCTTTGTTATAATATGTAAACACAATTTTATGGATATAGCTTCTAGCCTGGAAGTGAACCACGTAAAACCAGAGTGTTATGTGTCTGTTCATGTGATTGTGCTTTATTTCAGTTGATATCTTTTATCTGTTACATGAATGCTATATACCAGTAGTAAATGTATGTATGCATTATCAGTCAGTTTACAACATTATAGAAGGATAAATACAAGTGAAGTCTTTGGGTAATTTGTATAAGAGTATTTACATTCATTCAAGACAGTCAGAGTCACAGAGTTAAGTAGTCTTGTATGTAGAGTTGTGTATGTTGAATCATGTAGGTTAAGCACGAGTCACGTAAAGTGCGTTAAGTTGTAACAGTAAGATATCGCAGCAAAGCGATATCGCTCCGGTAGAGGAGCTGCGGTGCGCAGGACCGTGGGTTAAGGGTTGAGCGCAGGAGAGAGTTGTGCGTCACCTAGGATGTGGAGATGCGATAAGAGTCCTCCTCTTATCGGAACCCGCGAGTGAAGGCAAGTTGCGCGTTGTGGAGATAGACCTCGTAGGCTACGCAGAGCTGCGAGACATCTAGGATGCTACAGAACCTGGTCGGAAACACTTGAGTCTTTCGGCCAACCCATTAGAATCACTTCGGGTGAGACTTCAGATTGCTCCGCACTCTGTCACCGAAAGGGCCAGTGAGCTAGGGGTGTTGTTGGTACATTATAGTAAACCCGGGTCTGCCCATAGTAACCAACAAATGGAGTTTGAAGATACCACACCACTACCATCAGATACCGCATAGACAGACCCATTAGCCAAGGGCAAAAATAGAGTAGAGACCCAGACGCAAGATGCAGAAGACCCACCACTAGAGGAACCCAAGAAGAAAAAACAAAAGGTTACAAATCCAAGTGGGGAGATTAAACTGACAGCTGATGACTATGAGAAAATCGCAGTAAGAATAAGGGACAGAATGAGTGACACATTTCAGGCGATGCACGCATCCTAGGGCAAGCTGCAGGGGGCGGTAGACCAGCAGCTTGGCGAGTTGAAAACATTGACTGAGAAGACTGCTATAATCCACACTCAGTTGAACAAGGCGCTCGTAGAAGGAAGTTCAACACAGTCGATCTCCCGTGAGGAGATCTTGGCAAAGGATCGTCTCAACACAGTCTTGATACCACCAGGGAGCATCTGATTCCCTGCGTCAATGACGGACCCCCCAATATAGTTCAAGAAACCTGTCGAGGTTAACCTCGCAGAGTTTCACATCGATCAGTTGCAGATGATCCAGTAGTAGCTAAGCACAGAGCTCAGAGGTAGAGAGCTTGTGACTTATAAACAAAACACGCAGTTGATGCAAAAGAATGCAGCACTCACCACCAGCTTTCAGAAAAAGTCAGATGAGTTAAGAACATATGAAGAAAGAGAGAAAGATCTCTCTCAAGTTCTACAGAGCATCTCATTGGAATTGCCCCAATGTAACATTGAGTTCGCCTTACCGGTCCCGCAGAAGATAAGAAGAGTGGTAGACAGAGCAAAGGCTCTGGAAGAAACAGTGACTAGGATGGAAGAAACAGTGGCCAAGATGGAGGAAGACCACAAAGCGTAGATCGCCAAGCTTGAGGCTCGTGCATTAGACACATCCCAGGAAAACAAGGAAGCAAGAGTAGAGGCCTTTCGACTCACTTCTGCGCAGATGCAATCTTGCATCGACGATGCACTGTCAGTACTAACTGATGCGACGAACACATGGTCTGAGTTAGATGAGCCTCCTGAGAAAGTAGAAATCTAGCAAAGTATTCAGCAGATAGAGAATACCACAGTGGCAATGAAAGAAGAAATTAAGAGCTTAGCAGCTCTTCAGAAGATGAGAAAGACGACGGAGATGAACCACTTGCAGCAGGAAGCGCAGTGGTTAAGAACAAAGGAGATACACATCAATGACCTACTTCAACCCTATCAAGAGCAAATCACTGAGCTAGTTGATACAGTTGAGCAGAAAGTGAGGGATTTCACTACCATCAGAGAGGAAATTGAGTCAACAGAAGACTCAAGTATTAGTCAAGCTTTGCTTGATTTGGCACAGGAGCGTGTCGAAGTGATGCAGAAGGAAGTCACAGGACTTCAGGACAAGTTGCAACGGACTTCACGGGAAGCCAAGAAGAAGCTACAGCAGGAGAAGCCCGCTGGTAGTGGCTCGGGGGCGAGCCACAAGTAAGTGTTAGGGGACTGTTGGAGTAGGGTCTTGCAGCTACAGAAGAAGCTGCTATTTTGGTGGATAGACANTATAAGAGGTAAAGCTACGACACTGTAGCAGGTTTCTAGCTACAGATCAGAGCCGAAAATCGTTACTATTGGGACAGAGAATTCAAGGAAGACGACAGTACCTCAGCGGCTGAGAAGAGAGAGCTCACCCACTGCATTGAAGGGCAGCGACCGAGAAGAGAGAGCTCACCCACTGCATTGAAGGCAGTGGCAAAGACAGGAGGGCTCAGCTACCCTCATAAAGGAAAAAGAGCGATGAGGTCGAGGTATTGAAGACGAAGGACAGAAGAAGGAAAGCATCGCCGGTACCCATGGTTAGCATCGGGAAGCATGGAAGACTGTAGAGAGCAGTGGTGTGACAGAAAGTGGCTACCCCAAGTACAGATACGCCGACTGTCACTAGTTAGGGTTTTGGGATTACTGTTGGGGCAGGCCCACAGTGTCGTAATGGCGTTACCTTCGGGCCGCCTATAAAGGGATATACTTTGTATTGTAAAACGTTAGTTAGCCAGTTGGCATTTTAGGCATTTTTGAGCATCTTAAGCCATCCAGCTAGTTAGCTCGTAGTAAGTGTATTATAGAGAAGCCGAGCTCTGGTTCTGTATTCAGTCATAGTTATCTTACTCTAACCAGTAGCTAGCTCATTGAGCGTGTATGTAACAATCCGCAGGGATTGACAGAGAAAGAGAGGAGAAGATATTGTAAGAAGGAAATATAAAGATAGAGACGAGATCTAGGAGAGAAGGGCTCTAGGCTGTGTGCGGAGTTACCGAGAAGATCTCGAGCTACATATGCAGTGCAGCTGAACTGTGTTTACCCTCTCTATTATAATATATAAACATAGTTCTGTGGATGTAGCTTCTACCCTGGAAGTGAACCACGTAAAACCAAAGTGTTATGTGTCTGTTCATATGATTGTGCTTTATTTTAGTTGATATCTTCTATCTGTTACATGAATGCTATATACCAGTAGTAAATGTATGTATGCGTTATCAGTCAGTTTACAGCATTATAGAAGGATAAATACAAGTGAAGTCTTTGGGTAATCTGTATAAGAGTATTTACATTCATTCAAGATAGTGAGAGTCGTAGGGTTAAGTAGTCTTGTATGTTGAGTTGTGTATGTTGAGTCGTGTAGGTTAAGCATGAGTCGTGTAAAGTGCGTTAATTTGTAACAGTAAGATATCGTAGCAAAGCGATATCGCATCGACAGAGGAGCTACGGTGCGCCAGACCGTGGGTTAAGGGTTGAGCGCAGGAGAGAGTTGCACGTCACCTAGGACGTGGCGATGTGATAAGAGTCCTCCTCTTATTGGAACCCATGAGTGAAGGTAAGTTGCGCGTCGTGGAGATAGACCTCGCAGGGTACGCAGAGATGCGAGACACCTAGGATGCTATAGAACCTGGTCGGAAACACTTTAGTCTTCCGACCAACCCATTAGAATCACTTCAAGTGAGACTTCAGATCACTCCATGGTCTGTCGTCGAAAGGGCCAGTGAGCTAGGGGTGTTGTTGGTACATTATAGTAAACCCGATTCTGCACATAGTAACCAACAGTCGCTTGGTTGGCATGGGAGGCCAAAACGTTTGATGGCAGATGGGGTTGTTTGTCAACTGAGCCAAATTAGGCAAGTTGAGATGAGCCATGAAGGGCAGGTTTGAACCCAGGTTAATGTGAGATTGGGTGGAAATGGTGTTGGGCAATAGGGCCGACCCAAGTTTAATCCTTTTGCTTCGCACCAACAAAAGACCCACAGTGTTGGCCCTTTCGGCAACAACCTACGAACATGTTGCAGTCTCACCTGAAACAGCTATGGGGTGCCACAGAATCAAGTTTATGCAAGCAGAGAGGGATATTACTGTACCTTAGCCTTTAACAACTATAATCAATAACCATAGAGCTCCAACATTCACATATATAGAACTTTGCAAATAAATAAACAACAGTGACTTGCTCAACCCATTACTGGGAATTCACAGCGAAGATATTTATTAGCAGTGATCTTACTTATCAGATTTATACCGTTATTAATGCATAAAAGATAAACAGAAATAGAAATAGCACAAGAACGACAACACTAGATATAACGTGGTTCACCCCCAGTGTAGGGGCTACGTCCACAGAACTGTGTTTTATTTCAACTTTCTTCAAAATCACAGTTCTGATCTGCACACTCAGCTGCAGATCCCTTCAAGTCCTTAAAGCCATGCACACAGCTGCAGGCCTCTGCGCACACAGCTACAGATCTCTTAATCTCTTACAAAACCCTCTGCACACACAGCTGCAAAGGTCGTCCACGCACATAGCTGGGACTTAACCTTTTCTTACAATAGCCTTAGCTTTTCCTTAATTCTTCTTACATCATAAAAACCTAACCTGACTTATTTACATGAGTGCCTATTTATACAGCACACTATTACAAAACCATGGACTTAAACCATGGGCACCCTAAACCCTAAACCCTGGAATTAAACCATGGGTTTATTACAAAAAGAGGCTTTGACTTACCCCCGACACCCCTAAGACTATTTTGAGCTGTAACTCTGCTTACAAACTTCCTCCAAAACCGTGGAGTTACCAAAACTAAAGACCCTTAAAGTACACGTCCCAACAGGCCCCTAAGACTTACCAGTGGCCCGTCCCGGGACACACTGCTAGTCCTCTGTCGGACACAGCTTCTTTGCAAAGGCATCGAACTAAGTATTGAGACTGTGCATGATGTCATTAGCTGCTTTCTCCTTTTCCACTAACTCCTGTAGTACGGCAGGTGATACTTCGCTGGCCTTCTCTTGTGCAAATACACCATATTCCTACAGGATTTTGAACTGGCTATCCACAACGGTGCTTAATTCCAAATCCTCGCTGACCAGTGGCTGGATGGAGTCTTCTAACTTAGTTACTTTCACCCTGTATGATTCAATTTCCTGCTGGAGTTCCTTGCTGTGCTTTACTCTAAGCATTTTCTCCATAGGTGGAAGAGTCTTGATTTCAATTTTTACGGTCTCCAACTCTGCCTGTCGTTGCTTGATGGTTTCCTGCAGCTGGGCTATTTCTGGGTTTTCCTAAAGGGTTGTCTAAGCCTCAACACTGTCTCCAAGTAGCTTTTCTGTACTGCCCACAATATCTGAAATCTTCGCTGCGGATGCTTCAATTTCTGTGCGACGCTGCTCTTTGACCTCAGGTGGACTTTCTGCACGGATACGGAGTTGAAGCTTCGCGATATGGGTCTCATGTTCTACTTTCAGTTTCTCAATTTCACTGCGAGACTGCTACACATAGTCTTTCAACCTAGCCAGTCTTTTCTCTGGTTCTTCCACCAGCTGCACGTCGAAGTCAGGGAGACTCCGACATGCTTCATCCAGTACTCGGACCAATGTAATCCGCTTACGTTTTGCGTCCCTCTTTCACTGCTCTGCTGCTTCCAGCTGCGTTGCGAGGCTATCATTCTGCTTCTTGGTGTCATCCAGCTGGATTTGGGAATATTGATCTCGGGCCTGAATTTCCTTCACAATAGCGGACTGGCAGAGATACAGTTCTACTATGGACATTTTGGTGTAATCAATTCCGACTCTCATGGTCATTTCGGCACGAGATGCTACATCAGTTGTGATAAGGGAAGCAACAGATATTTGGCCCTTGTGCTCTCGAGTTGGCCATTTCCTTAGGTTGGGATGCGTGCTTATGGGTGCGCTGCTTTCTACAAGGCTAGTCGTAGATTTTTCTGCTAGTTCCCTTAGTTCCGACATGTGTTTTGCTACACCAGAGATGGCATCGAGATGCAGAGCTGCAAATTCTGACCATTTCTTAGTAAGAACTTTTATAGACTTCGACAAGGCCTCATCAAGCTCGTCGCCTATCAAGCTAGGTGCCTCATCAATTTTCTTACCTTTTGACACCTTTGTTTTTTTTCGGGACCGTGGTTTGTTCACTTCTTCTGCATCGGGTGTCTTGCGCTTATCCTGTCTATTAGGGTCTGGAGTAGTTTTGACTGAGTCCTGTCCTTTGTCTTCGTCGGTTTTCTCTCCTCCATCCTGGTTGCTATCATTCTACTGCGACTCAGTCTGTTCTTCGCTGACTTCTAGGAGTGCTTGCTGTTGTGTGTTACTAGGCCCTGCGCCTACATTGGTAACTATGGGAACTGGAATGTGAGGTTGATTTCCTACATCTTTCAACCATTCAACCGGCCAGTGTTAGACTACTACTCGGATATCACCCTCAGTGACTAAATATGGGAGCTTGAACCATTGATGCTGTTCATCTGCGCGGGCTTGGATGAAGGTATGGTGTATGTCGGCACTGAAGATGACTGCACCATGATAGTGGGAGAATAATGTTTGAGTGAGCCGTGGGGTTTTGGCCATCTGAAGCTGAATATCCATCATATAAAAAGCAAACACATAATTTGTCATCTGCTGGTGTTTTTTATCCTGGGAAACCCATAGTGATGCGTATCTGGCTGCGCCGGATGTGTTTTCCGGGGCATCAGGGAACTATGTCTCAAGAGGTTCTCACCATCCTACTAATGCGATAAGGAAAAGTAACCAAGAGTAATGGAAGGTCCTACCTTTCTCTTGCGCATCCTGAGCGTCTTCCAAGAATTCCTTCGCAATATAGTCTGCCCAGTTGTAGCTGTAACCCTCGGCGCAGTTCATAGCAATTCTGATAACCGGGGCAGGTACTTTAGTTGGCTTGCATTTCCGCATAACTTTGCAGGCTAGGAGCTCTGCTGCAAAGAGGATGTGGTTTTCCCGAATTGCAGAAGTGTGATACCCATGCTTTCCCTTTGTTAGGCCAAAACGTTCCTTCATGGTCTGCGCGAGCTTTGTATCCTCATGCTTCGATGGGAATTCGGTCGCCGGGTTAGGCCCAGCTCTGGGTAAACCAGTGATCCTCTGAATGAGCTCGCCATTGATGGGGATCTTCTTGTCTCCTATTCATAAGTGGCCATTATGAACTAATTCCTGCAACTGTTTGACCACTATGGTTAATTGTGGGCCGCGACCGAAGTGGGGAACGTCAAGCATCTTCAGCAGACCAGCGTGATCCAAGCCGACAGCCCACTGTTTGACTTCTACCAATGTCGCCCTGTCGTACTTGACATATTGCAAATATGTTTCTGGTGTGAACTATGGAAACTTGCTACGGTCACTTGTATCATGGTCGGAATACTTAAGCCGGTCTATCTTCCCTATCATGGACCCAACCAGTTGCACACCCAGTGGCAGTGAAGGAGTACCTATTGTGAACTGCTTACTCTGTCGAGGAGGTTTAACGCCTGGTCGAAGAGGCAGGACATATGGGGGCCATCGTGGTGCAATATGCTCTTCCTCGCCGCTTGGAATTTCTACTGAACTAGGTGGATCCATGCTGAAATCCTGCGATGTTTGCCCAGCCTGCTTGTGTCGGTCTTCGTTCCGCTTAGAACAAACTTCAGGCTTAAAATGTTTCCTAGCAGACCGTGTTTGCATTGGAGGAATTGGTGCTGGTAGGGTTTCCTCATGTGCTGCAGGCGCTGGTGGGGGGTGGACAATGTTCTGCAGACCTTTCCGTTCAAATTCTCTCACTAAGTCCTGGAGTTCTTGATCAGTGGACATAGGTTCAGTTGACAAACTGTATAATGTAAAATGTCGATGCCTGGCGATTGTCTGGTGCAATCCATCGATCATATTGATCATAAATGTGCATTGAAGGTGCCAAATCTGACAAAGATCCTGCTCCGATGGCACTAAATTTTGGCGGATACCCGTAGGACAGGCAATTAAGGAAATTAAAGTACCGGCACCGCCAAATCGGCAGTGTTCCAATGGTCGGCTTTTCTACTGCACCGCAACCAAGACCACAGCTGTGTCATAGTAAGGACCCTCATCACCATAATGACCTTCGGCATATGTGGGCACTTTCTGCAGCCACACTATGAGCTTCTCTCCCTTAGCATTTCGTGCCGTCCAACTTGGGCGAGGCTGGGTTATTTCGTTAACGCCAGGCACATTAGCGCGCCGAAGCTCCACCTCCATGTACCGGGTTTTGACTATAGGTGCCTAGGTATGGGGAACCCTATCTACCCACTCCATACAAGGTACAATCTTACATGCTTCAGAGTAGTGCTCCAAGTGTTGTGGCCTACTCTGCCCACTGATCCTGCTGCGCGCCGTCTGGAGCTGATCCATGAATCTTAAGCGCAGGAATGTCTGACAAGTTTCCCATATAGGAATGTAATTCTTATGGGCAGTCCACCTTCGAACTGTAGTGGCTCCACTTGCTGAATCTAGAGCCTCTAGTTCTTGTGATGCCAGTATCTATCTTGAGAATGGGACAGTAGACTCCTCTGGGTCTGTCGAATCATCAGAAGCGGCTAGGGTTCTTGTCTGTGAACTAAGCCATCTGAGGGACTTAGTAATTCTGGCACATCTATGTCCATGCAGCTCATACAATAGGTTCTGCCAGTTCTCTATCCCATCATCTAAATATGTCATATAGGAACTGTAGCACTGCCAATCCATGATACCTTCAGCAGTTGGGTCAATATAATCCTCTTCCTGCGCTGTGATATTATAAATGTGCTCCAAAACATCATGGTCTTCATCTCTGAGTGGTTCTGTATATCTTTCTCCTTGGGACAGGTCTAGGGGTATGACAACTTGCAGACCATTTCCTTCGAAGGTCATCTGTCTCTTCTTAAGGTTGATGATTGTAGCATTTGCCATAGCCCACTCCATTCCCAACAGAGCTAGATAAGGATTGTTGTCATCAATGATATCAATAACTTCAAAATTCGCCAGAGTACTGACCCCATCAATATCTATTGGAACACTAAGGAGTCTCCCTAGGGGCACAATCCTTTGCTGATTAGCTAACCTTAATTGTATAGGGGACCAGGCCAGGGCAGGCTTTCCCATTTGTTCCCAGGTTTGCTTGGTAAGAACATTAACTTCTGATCCTAGATCCAAAATGACATCAGTCATATCATACTCCCCTATCTGAACAATCAATCTCATTTCCCTACTAGTTCTTCGGACATGATTAACAGTTTTCTCCTGATCAACTCTTCTTTGAGGGTTTGTGAAAGCAAGAACTTTTTGCAACTCCTTTAAAGCATTTTGATTCCTCAAGAGTTTCATACAACTCTGTAAAAAGGAGGAGAGTGTACTTACTTTATTCGGTGAAGCTTCCTACGGCTGCGACTCCTGCTGAGGTTGCTGCCCGAGTTCTACGATTGTGCTCGGATCAACATAATCGTACATGGCTTCCATGACTGCCTCTTTGTTTCTGTCAACATCAATTGCTGGGATTCTCTCGGGGGTGTTACGAACACAAGCTTCGACAGGCTGCTTCTCCATATTCTGTATATGCGTCGTAGCTCTACTCCATGTAACAACATTAATGGATGGAGCTGGTCTCTGCTCGACAGAAATCAACTGAATATTCTAGGTAGGGCCACTGTTTCTATCCTAGATCTTAGCTATCAGTTGCGGGCACTGCTCGATCACATGATCTACTGCACGGCAGTACCGACACGTCGTAGTGGGGTTCCGACAATCTCGAGCAAGATGCCTGGCTTGGTTATAGTTGTAGCACACCAATTGGCCTCTGCCTCTTCCTGCTATACCACCACGACCACGACCTCCAAATGCACCGTGACCCAATGCACCTCCGTGGAAACTGTAGCCATCATTTCCCTGGCCCTCATTTTGTACTCGATAAGCGTCATAGGTGCGCTCTCTCATGAGGTCATAACTGTGACACTCATCTTCATTATGCCCTACTGACTTACATAATTTGCAGTACGGGTTTTTAGGGACTTGTACATACCTTTGGAACAGATGGTATTTTTTAGGTCGATGCTGGCCAGTTGTCCGACAGATTTCACAATATAGAACAGCGGGATTGAAGGAGTTTGGCGCACCTGTATTCAGGTAATTTCTTACCACAGGACACTGTTCCCTGTTGTGACCCTCTGTCCGATAGTGAGTACACCAAACCTCCTCATGACCAGTTTTTCCTTTCTTCATATCGCGAAGCTCCAAAGCCATCGCAGACAACTGTGCCTGGATTTGGGCGATACCCGAATTATCCTCGGTAGGGGCGGTCTCGAGCTTCATCGCGATTTCCAAAGCCTCGTGCTGGTCAACGAACTTCTGTTGCATGAGAGGAGTTCTAATATGTGGTAACAATGCTGCAATAAACCATTCCTTGTGCTATGTAGGACTAATGGTGAAGCTGACTTGGTCCAGTAGAACTTTGAATCTCTGGTCAAAGTCCCACACTGATTTTCCGCAACGCTGCTGAATCTCTTTCAATTCAGTGATACACTGCGATTCTGATTTGGGCTTCTTAAATTCTTTGATTATTGCTTCCTTGGTATCATCTAAAGTAGGACTCTGAGTATTGGAGAATTTCATGAACCAGGTCAAAGCCCGGTCTTGGAAAGAAGTGACGAGCTACACACCTCTTACAGCTGGATCTGTAATCTTCTTAGCATTCCACACCGCTTCACATAAAAACCAGAACTGTTCTGGATCCTCTGATCCAGTTCCTTTGAAGACAGGGAGCTTAATATCATCAGTCGGGTGGGCCATGGTAGATCAAGGGGTGTTGGGAGGGGGACAGGACGTCGACGGAGGAGGATTTACTGGGGTAGACGGGCCTGCGAGAGGAATACTCAGGCTCGGTTGACTGTTAGATTGCGACGAAATTTCAGGGATAACGGGATTGCGTGGTGGGGTGACCGGAGGGTTTCCAACCAAAGGGTTTTCTTCAGGGTCTGACTCTTTGGGAGTTATAGGGGAAGGCCTCGGTATCCTGACCTAAGGAATAGGATCCAAAATCTCACTTGTACCTTTTTCCACTTCGCAACAAACCACTTTGCTCAACGAGGGTGTTGTCACTTGCAAACATACGTTAGTAATGCAAAATCTAATAGTCTGATTCAAATACCAAGACTCCTTTTTCAGCCAACAGCATTTTAATTCTCAAACTAAATAAATTCAAAAACCTATCCCTTGGTCCTTGGAAGAACCGTCGCTCAGCTTCGCTAAAGGAAGTGCTTATGTCAATGGCGAACTCCATCACAAAGGCCTCAAGGGACCACGTGGTCCAGAAAACAACCGCGCGGGAGATTTCGTTGTTCACGCTTTTCAATATATTAACTCTTGTGGGGGTCCAAACAAAAAACCGACCCTCCCGGAAGTTCGTCCTTCTCTCAGCTAACCTAGATAACCACTGGTGAAACTCTATGTGGATACTACCAAAGAAAATTTCATAAGCATCACAAAAAACATACCTTTGTAAAAAGTTGCTTGCACTACGACGCGGATCTTTGTTCTCTTGCTCAGTGAATTTCAGATAAGTCTCATTAAGCCAATCACCGATTTCCTTCACAGAAGGCCTCCAGAACATAGCCCTCAAGGTACGACGTAAACCCCTCTTGAGCAGATACTGAGTTCAACTGGCAACGGAACCAATTTGTTGGGGAATAGGGCAGACCCAATTTTAGTCCTTTTGCTTCGCACCAACAAAAGACCCACAATGTTGGCCCTTTCAGCAACAACTTGCGAACAGGTTGCAGTCTCACCCGAAACAGCTATGGGGTGCCGCAGAATTAGGTTTCTGTAAGAAGAGAGGGATATTATTGTACCTTAGCCTTTAACAACTATAATCAATAACCACAGAGCTCCGACATTCACATATATAGAACTTCGCAAATAAATAAACAATAGTGACTTGCTCAACCTATTACTGGGAATTCATAGTGAAGCTATTTATTAGCAGTGATATTACTTATCAGATTTATACCGTTATTAATGCATAAAAGACAAACAGAAATAGAAACAGCACAAGAACCACAACACCAGATATAACGTGGTTCACCCCCAGTGTAGGGGCTACGTCCACAGAACTGTGTTTTATTTCAACTTTCTTCAAAATCATAGTTTTGATCTGCGCACTCAGCTGCAGATCCCTTCAAGTCCTTAAAGCTGTGCACATAGCTGCAGGCCTCTACGCACATAGCTGCAGATCTCTTAATCTCTTACAAAACCCTCTATGCACACAGCTGCAGAGGTCGTCCACGCACACAGCTGGGACTTAACCTTTTCTTACAATAGCCTTAGCTTCGCCTTAATTCTTCTTACATCATAAAAACCTAACCTGACTTATTTACATGAGTGCCTATTTATACAACGCACTATTACAAAACCATGGACTTAAACCATGGGCACCCCAAACCCTAAACCCTGGACTTAAACCATGGGTTTATTACAAAAAGAGGCTTTGACTTACCCTCGACACCCCTAAGAATATTTTGAGCTGTAACTCTGCTTACAAACTTCCTCCAAAACCGTGGAGTTACCAAAACTAAAGACCCTTAAAGTACACATCCCAACAAATGGTGGTGGGGTTTGCAGGTGCATAATGCACCTGCATAGCTGGGGGTACTTATGGTGCCATTCTAGATGGGCCACTGCCCCCAAGTGTGGTGGGAGGGATAGTGTGGGTGGAAGGGCCATTCCCCCCATGTATGACAAGAGGGGAAGTGTAGGTGGAAGGGTCACTACCACCATGTGTGATAGGAGGGGCAATGTATGTGGAAGGGCCACTCCCCCCATGTGTTGCAGGTGGGACAGATTGAGTGGTCACTATGGGTGGTGGTAGTTGACTGATGATAATCTGGATGACCGTGTTGGGTCCACTTGCAAGGTTTTTAGTGACATTTTGTTGTGTGGACATGGGTCCATTAGCTATGGCTAGGTGGGAAAATGGATCTAGGTTGGTGCCATCCATGGGGCTTGATAGTGCAATGTGCAGGTCTGGTTCAGACTGATATGGGTCTGAATCTGAATCAAAGGCTGTGTGGCCTTCTGATGGTGTGAGAGGTCATCGAGAATGGTCTCGACAATGTTAGTTCAATGTCCTGAATTGTGGTGGTTCACCTCTTAGGTGTGAGGAAGAGCATGAGGGATCAATTGTGTTAGATTTATGTATCAAACTGGTGGGAATGATTTTTTGGACCCCGATTTCAATGGATTCCTATTGGTTGTAGGTGGTCACTCGGCCACCAAGACTGCCAAAAGACAGCACTTGGCTTTTTCCTCATGGGCAGTCTACTCAATCGGTGGGGGTCGTTGCCGGTTTCGCTTGGCAATTCCTCTCAGTGGCCAGCTACTTTGGTGTTCTCGTGGTACTCCTCACAATGAGTTTCTAGGAAGAGCCAAGTACTTCCCACGTTAAGGCAGTCAGGGACTTATGTCCTCAAATACTGTATATTTTTTAACTTAGTGTAAATTTATAAATTTTAGTGGCTCTCTAAGCGTCATGAACTGAGTTGGGTTGAGTTACTTGGTATGGTGTGTATGTCTTTCTGTGTTTCTGTTATTTGGTGGCTGAAAATGGTTTATGAATTCATCATATTGTGGTTGAAATTAGTAAATGAATAGAAATTTTGTATACAGATACCATTTTACCCTGAATTGTGATAGCCTAACTAGGTGACTACCTTACACCTATATTCTTCTTCAACCAAGAGAAGGTGCGGGACTCTCAACACAATGGAACTAAGCCTATTTGGAGATCCACAGGTCACCTCCCAGATGCAAGGTTGGTCAATAGGGAGGACTCTTAGCACCATGAGAAGCCCTCCTTATCTACCCCCTCTACCTTCTAAGTCATCCATTTTTAATGATTTTGAGCAATATTGGGTGAAGGGCCTATTACTATACAAGTTGTGCCCTTCATCTTATCCCAGAATACCCCAAAGGATGATGACTGGGTAGAGGAGGAAGGGTAAGCAAGGTTGTTGATTTTATGTGAGTTTTAGTTAGGTTATGTTCATTAACCAATTAAATTTTTTTAACGTACACTTAGTTCTGTGAATGAAATTGCAGTAAAATGAAACAAAAACATAAATGGAATAATTGTGTTGGAGAGAGGCAGCTGAGCCACAATGACAGACCCTAGTAAATTAAAAAACAACTTCTGAGTGACAGGTCACACGTTTCGGGTTAAATGTGGCAAGGGGGTTGCCAAATTTTTCAAGAAACAGGAGAGGGGGTCGCACAGATTTCACAGACAGAAGTGGTCTATCTTTTTGAAGGAAGTCGCACCTTTCAGGGGAAAAAGGGCGACCTGGTCATGCATGTGAGGCCTGAATGAGCAACCTTGTCCCTCGTTTAGGCCCGATAAGTGTGACCTACTCTGGATTTGGGGTTCTTTTTATCCTGAGTCAGATTCGGCTGACAGTAACGTGTACTGTGGCCAAATGGACTCGGATTTTCCTTGCAAAGGCTTCAACAGCAACAAAAACTTAAAATAAACAGGATTTAAAATAGATTTGAAAAGAAATTTTAAACTAGGCCACAAATTGAAATAAAAATTGAAATTTTTAAAAAACTGAAAACCAGGGATCCTGTGGGATTGACTTGGTCTGGTCGCCAGTTCTATAGTAGGGATTTCTCTCTTGCTATAGGGCAGGAATGGTTCCCTTCCATCTATAGAATGGAAGGGTAGGTTCCTGTATGGAAATGAAAGAAAAATAAATGGACAGAAAGCAAGAAAGAACAATAAGACAAGAAACATCTGGAAGTCCCTCTGCAAACAATGTTAGGGCTTGGATCCAGCTACCTGCAAACAACTATTGGAAACAAAAACCTGCAAAACAAGTCAAGAAACAAACCTGCAAGCAAATATGGGTTAGAAAACAACTAAGCTACTAAATCAAATACATGAAAAGATGATGGTATACCTTCTATTTGGTGCAATGGGCCCCCATGCTCTGGCTGGAAGAAGCACCTCTCTCTCTTAGCTATGGAAGAGCCATGGCTCAGTGGGAGAAATGAATGGAAGACAAGAGAAGAGGGATGTGGGTGGATTGAGAGACAAAGGGGTCTCAAGGCATCCACGGGTAGCATAACAGTGTGAAAGGGAAGAGTTGTGTTGAGAGTGACCCCCACCCCTCCTTTTATAGCTTTTTTAGGGTTCTAAGCCCTTGGTCAGGGCTTTAGCCCTTTTTTTGGGCTTTTAGCCCTTTTTGCCCTAACTTTAGCTCCTTTTATGGTTTTTGGCTCCTTTGAGGGGTTTTAGCCCTATTTTGGAGGGTTTATCCCCTAGGAGAGTTATTTAGGCTCCTTTTTGGGGTTTTTTAATCCCTTTTACTCATTTTTAAGCCTTTTTTAGGGTGTGGGGGTCTAATAGGGTGATACGAAGGTCGTGCATGGGTGTCCTTGGGTGGTGTAGGCCATGTAGAGCTTAGTGAGGTATTTTTTGGGTTAACAAAAAGAACAAAAGTATGGAGCTCCAGAAGGATCCACAAGAACAAGCAAGATATCAAAGCCATTCTCCAACTATGTAGTTTTGATGTGAGATATTGTAGATAAAGAACCTACCAGTTACAAGGAAGTTGTACATAAGAAATAATGGATAAAAGAAATGACGTAAGAATACCATTCAATAATGAAGGATGACTTTTGGAATATAGTACCCAAACTAGAAAGCACGAGTGTGGTATCTTCCAAGTGGATCTACAAGATAAAACATGTTGTTGATGGAAGTATCAGAAAATAAAAGGCAAGATTTGTGGTTAGAGGATTCTCTCAGAAAGAGGGAATTGAGTATGAGGAGACAATTGAGCCAGTAGCAAGGTACACTTCCATCAGAACCATCATGGCACTTTCTTCCATGATGAAGTGGAATCTACACCATATGGATGTAAAGAAAGACTTCCTAAACGGTGTGGTTTAGGAAGAAGTATACATGCAAAAACCACAAGAATTTGAAGTTGAAGACAGAGGGACTTACGTATGTAAGTTGAAGAAGGTTCGGAATGGAGTGAATCGTGCTCCTAGAGCTTGGTATGGAAGAATAAATAGACTCTTGACAAGCTTGGGATTTACCAAAAGTAAATATGAGCATAACCTTTTCCTTAACGTTATGGATGATCAACCTGTTAAGTCAGTAATGTGTTTCTTCAATTTTGGTTTGACTTCTCCAATTTTGGTTTGATTTTAATTTTATTTGAAGTAACTTTTTGTTTTAAGTCTCATTATTTGCTTCCTTTAGGAAAATTTTGGTTGTTAGGTAATTTTTTGAACTTGGTTTTTACATTTTTGTTTTAATTTTTGATCCTTTGCATTTTAATGGGGTTAAAGAAAAAGTCATTTTATCAAAGAATTGATTCACAAATGTTTATTCTAAACATATCAAGGCATGATCACCCCTCAAGCAACTTTTAATTTTCCTACAAAATGGCAAAAAGTTGAAAAACAACAAGAAAATAGCACGCAAAATATTCTTGTAGCACTGGAGCGAAAATTTACCAAGGGCGCGCTACAAGAATATCGCGGCCTTTGGTTTTCCCGATTTTCAAGCAAATTTTTGTAATGATTTCAAATGGTGACTGACTACTCTTATGTTATCAGTTGTTTGATACGTCTCAGCTTCAGTTTTAACACGATTCCAGGGGGTTTTAAGTCGTGGAGAAAATCATGGCCATCATTACTCCAAATGCGGTCGATCATGACAGAACAAAGATCAGGCAACGATTTTGATCATCTACAGCAGCGCATAAAAAAAAAGCATTATTAAAAAATTGTGCTGCAATTCTGCAAAGAAAATACCTTGCACTAAACATTTCAAACACTTCAAAATGAATGCCAAGTCAGACTAGTTTTCATGCCCGAGAAAGTGGTTTTTACCAGTTCTGGAGAGCAAGGGATTATGATGTTCGATCCACTCAAAGGAAAACTATAACAAGTGGAACGGACCATGTTTGTGTACACCCTAAATATCCAAGGAGAATTCAAAGGTTGCGGTTATTTCCACAATAAAAAAAATAGAGGAGGAATTGTAGCCAATAGATCATTTTGTGGTTGAGGAGTATTTGCTTGATATGCTGCTATACATGAATGGCTGCCGGAAGGAATTTCCTGTATACATGGTTGGCTTACCAGTCTCATTTCGGTATGAATATCTTATGGCAGAAACAATATTCTCTCAGCCGTTTTTGCTCCCTCGGCCACCTTATAAAATGGTTTATTACACTGTGGTGATTATCGATCTTTGCAAGGCTCTTCCTGGAGCTTTCCCAGCTGTAGTGGTTGGAGCTGTGCGTGCGCTTTTTGATAAAGTTGGCGAATTAGATATCGAGTGCCGGACTTGATTTGTCCTCTGGTCTGCACATCATTTATCAAATTTCCAGTTTATTTGGCTTTGGGAAGAATGGACGCATGTTTTGAATCTTCCAAAGTGGTCACCGCAGCGTGTCTTTGCACAAGAATTACTTGAAAAAGAAGTTAGACTATCATATTGGGACAAAATTAAGGAGAGTTTAGAAAATGCTCCTGCCTTAGAGGAACTTCTCCCACCTAAAGGAGGAATTTGTTTCAAATACATTGGAGAAAGTCAAGGCGAGCATTTTGAAGGAGAATCAGCTTTGTCTGTAGAGTTAACTGGTATGGTGAAGAAAAAAAAGATTGGCTCGTGAAATGTATCCTTGGGTGGAGGAGAAGATTATATCAGTACATGGCAACAAAGTTGCTATTGAAGTGGTTGTTCAAACTCTTCTTCATATTGGATCTAAAAGCTTCACTCATCTAGTTACTGTCCTAGTGCGATATGGATCTGTACTGAATAAATTGGCTTCTCATCAGTAAAATCAAATCTTAGTCATCAAAGAAGTTGCTAAACTATGGAAAAATAGTGCTCAAATGACTGCTATTACAATCGATCGCATGATGGGATATCGTACTATTTCTAATATTTCTATTGTGAGCTGGATGTTCTCTCCTCCCAATGTTGAACAATTCCACACTTCAGATAGACTCTGGGAGGTTTTAAGAAATGCTCTCAGCAAAACATACAACCGCATTTCAGACTTGAGAAAAGGAATTGCATCTGCTGAGAAGTCTCTTCAAAAAGCTATTGAAGCCTCCACCAAGGCCCAAGCTGACTTGGAGTCTGTAGAGGCTTTTGCAGAAGAACTAGACATTGAAGAACTGCAAAATAAAGCAGCAGATAAAGTAAAATCAACAAAACAAACTCCTCAAACAGATGTTGTATCATCCACTGAACTTCTGAAGCAGGCACTCATGCTTCACCCATTAGCCTTGAAGAAGATTGTAGACAGGGCACCTTTAAAGGGTGCAGGATGGATACAAATCTTAAAGCATCCTCACTTTGCAGATGCCGAAGCAGGAAGTCCCTCACTTGAACATCTGACACAAATATATGTGGAAAGAAGTTACTTAATTTGGAGGTTACTAGAATTGCAGAAATGGTTGAAGGATGCTGCATTGCAAGTTATTCAAATAGTGAACCAGGATGAAGGTGAAGCCAAAGATTGGGCTTTTCAATATTCACAAGTGATGGGGGTCGGCTTATTACTGCTTTTAGTGAGTGCCCTGTAAATGTTTGAGATGCCAGAGTGAGTTAATATTGAAAAATATCAGTTTTTCATATGAGTATAACCCTGTCAAAGTTTAACAGTTCGGTGATGTGAAAAATTGTGCATGTTATGATGTTCAAACTTCATAAGCCTGCTACTTATGCAAAATGTGATGAAGGAGCTGGACATTTGAGACAGTTTCAATACCTAGATAGCCTGAAGACCTAGTTTAAGTGCATACTAGAAGACTGATCAGTTTGGCTTTGAAGTAAAGATTGAAACATAAAATGGACAGAGCATGAGCTCAATGAGGAGTTTGAGCAGCCTATGATTTAAAGCATTCAGACATTGTGGTGAAACTCATTTCACCTTATAAAAAAACAAAGAATCAGTCAAGGAAACTTGCAGCAGAGATTATATCTACAAAGTCTTACTGTGCAGAGGTTGTTCCTAAGGCGATATTAGAAGGGTTCAAGGGTTAATTTTGGTATTATTACACAGGTTTATTATGCATGCCGGAGATGGTCAATGGTCAGTTGTTTTTCATGACAGACTTAATGCCAGTTAAATTTTACTCACAAGCAGAAAATGACACCATGGTTTTCCAATATCAACAAAGTTTGAAGATGTATGAGGCAGTAGAAACAGAATTCTGCTCTATTTTTCCTGTTTTGAGTGATTGAAGTCAAATGCAGACCACGAGCTGATGTCAAGGTGTGAAAGATTAAATTAAATATTTGCAGCCTATTGTTCAGGGATTTTAAATATTCAATATTTTCCTGTTCCAGTGTTCATTTTTACGGGACAGATTCTGATTGATTGGAGATGAATTTTTACAAACCAAGAGAGGGTTTTGTCCATCACGGACCCATTTACAAAACCATCTCTCAGTGTTTACACAGGTGTCACCAATTGAGAGATATGGAAGCGTCTTTGACACCTATTTTCCAGAAATTCGCCATATTTGCCAGGAATCCGATTTGCTATTTTTAGCCAATTAGTTGAATTAGTTAGTTAATGTAGCTGCTGGGTAGTTTCAATTTCGAAGTAATGAAGGGGAGATGGAACTACTTCTTTGTAATTATAAAAGAGGGATAGGGGGGCTGAAGAAGGGTTCTGATTTTTGGGAGCACCAGGAGGTCTGCAAGCTATTTGTATCTCCAGACTTGTTCAGAGATAAGTACTGTGACTCTTATAAGCATTTGCTGATGAAATAATGACATATATGACTTTTTCACCTACGGTTTGTCTATGTTGGCTTCATGTTTGAACTTGTTTAGTTTCTTAAATGATAAATTCATTACTAGTTAATGTGTATTTGCTGGTAGTGCTTTTCCTTTATGTATGAACCTCAGCATAGTCTCTCTGATGGATCTTATGTGATATGTTATGCATCTTTATCAGTTTCTGTTTATGATTTAGTTTTTACTTCTCTTCTGAATGTATTCCCTGCTTGTTCTTGAAGCTTACAACCAAAAAACACATTAAACAAACCCTAAACCTGAATTTTATTGAGTTTTATATTTGAGTGTGTGTTGGCTTGTTTCTCTGGCCTTAGAAACAATTTCTGGCACAAACATCTTTGGTGCCGTTGCTGGAGATGAAGCTGAAGCATATCTTCCCTGGGGTACTCATCTATTTTACTGGTTTAAGAGGTGGACTTAAACCAGCACTTTTTAAGGGCTATTTTCACCAAGTTTGACACAGTGGCTACTAGAGGAGTTGGAAGAATTTGAAGATTTCAGTCATCCCCAGCTTTATGCAGCCCTAATTAATTTGAACTACTGTTAACCCTTTTTTCTTTCTGAGAAGAAGAAACTAAATCTCTCTTGACAAATTGATTGGCGACTCCACTATTTCAAAATGCACGGGCCAATGTCCATGGAAGCTATTGTGGCTCGAAGGTTTGCACCTTTAAATTTTTCTGATATTCCAGGTTTTCCAAATTCAGTACCTATTATGGATGTTTGGGGAGATTGTCTTCCATGGTTTAGAGAAAACAAAGAGGATAATCCATTAGATCACCTCATCAAATTTCGTCAATGCATGGTCCAGTTAAATATCCAGCATGAAGATGTGCTCATGAAGATGTTCATGTATTCACTTGAGCAAGATGCACGAGATTGGTATTTTTCTCTTCCCGCTGCTAGCATCTCCTCACTGAATGAATTCCACACATGTTTTCGGAAACATTGTAAGTATCTATTCCCAGCTGAACTCTTTTTAAAAGATTGTTGTGAGCATGCTGAGGTTTATAATACAATTTCTGATTCAAAAAACCATGATGATGAGTGCAATCAAGAGTTCAAAACATGTCATGAAGAAGTTGAAGTTTCAGAATTTGTTGAAGATGAGAAGGTAACACTTTTAGATACTGTTGTCAAGGAAGAATGCTATGATCATTGTGATAACCAGGTTGTTGTTTTAGGACAGTTTGAGGATTGTCCAAGTGATGAGATCAGTAAAGATGGTTTGAAACATTCTCATAACGATTTCAACAGCCTTAATAGCAGTTTGAATGCTAATCCTTTTGAAGATCAATCTCTAGTTCAACAAACTTTTGAAAATCAATGTTGTGTTAAAGATCAGCTTTGTATTGAAGGAAAAGATGAACCTTTAGCATCATCATTCGAAATTTCTCAGAATACTCCTTGCTATGATGAAGAGATTAGGGTTCCAAGTCAAGGATTCTGTGATGAATTAGACTCTATTCCTTTTGGTTTTGATACTAAATTTGATGAGGGCTAGGCTATTCAAAATTTTTCAGAAGTTGTTTACGTTCATGGTTATGATAAATCTGCTGTTCAAAATCCTTATGAAGATGGTCTAATTTTTAATAAATATGATGATGAAATTGAAAAGGAAGACCCAGAAATCTATGAGGTGTGTAATATGTCAAAATCTGATTAGCAGATTTAAGAATGCATTCAGTCTATTATCCTTGAACAACAAAAGCCAATGCATGATAGCCACTCATTTGAAGACAGTGCAGAAAAGGAGGTTCAAGGTGTTGACATTGTTGATGATACTATTCAAAATTTTTCAAAGCAAATTCAGGCTGATCTTGATGTCTTTTATCACCAATGCCTGATTGATATTCATGGAACAAAATATTCTTATGGACAGCCAAAGCAGGAAGAGGTAACTCATGGAAATTTTTATGATCCAATAGCAGATTATTTAGAGTCAATACCAGGTTATAAATCTGTTATTTCAGAGACACTATTTGATGAAAGTGAGTATAAGTTGTTAAATCTCTGCTCTTCATGTTTTCCAATATTTTTGATTATATATATATTTGGAGTTGCAAACAAGTTTTGGTGGGTTGATCAAATTTTTTCTTGGTTACATTGGAAATGGGATTTCGATTTGATTCAGTAGATGGAAGGTTGCTCACGGAAGAGATTGGTTTTCATTGTATATATTAGTGTGTGAAGGATTGAATAAAGACTTCATAGCCCAATGGAAGTTTTGCAGACAGAAGGCATTGGTCTACAGGTTCTTGAAGCCTCGCAGGGAGGACTTCATCCCGTAGCTGGAGCCAGATGTTAAGTCAGTAAATTGTTTCTTCAATTTTGGTTTGATTTTTATTTTATTTGAAGTAACTTTTTGTTTTAAGTCTCATTATTTGCTTCCTTTAGGAAATTTTGGTTGTTAGGTAATTTTTTGAACTTGGTTTTTACATTTTTGTTTTAATTTTTGATCCTTTGCATTTTAATGGGGTTAAAGAAAAAGTCATTTGATCAAAGAATTGATTCACAAATGTTTATTCTGAACATATCAAGGCATGATCACCCCTCAAGCAACTTTTAATTTTCCTACAAAATGGCAAAAAGTTGAAAAACAGCGAGAAAATAGAACGCAAAATATTCTTGTAGCGCTAGAGTGAAAATTTACCAAGGGCACGCTACAAGAATATCGCGGCCTTTGGTTTTCCCGATTTTCAAGCAAATTTTTGTAATGATTTCAAACGGTGACTGACTAATCTTATGTTATGAGTTTTTTGATACGTGTGAGCTTCAGTTTTAACACGATTCCAGGCGGTTTTAAGTCGTGGAGAAAATCATGGCCATCATTAATCCAAATGCGGTTGATCATGACAAAACAAGATCAGGCAACGATTTTGAGCATCTACAGCAGCGCATAAAAAAAAGCGTTATTAAAAAATTGTGCTGCAATTCTGCAAAGAAAATTCCTTGCACTAAACATTTCAAACACTGCAAAATGAATGCCAAGTCAGACTAGTTTTCATGCCCGAGAAAGTGGTTTTTACCAGTTCTGGAGAGCAATGGATTATGATGTTCGATCCACTCAAAAGAAAACTATAACAGGTGGAACGGACCATGTTTTTGTACACCCTAAATATCCAAGGAGAATTCAAAGGTTGCAGTTATTTCCACAATAAAAAAACAGAGGAGGAATTGCAGCCAATAGATCGTTTTGTGGTTGAGGAATAATTGCTTGATATGCTGTTATACATGAATGGCTGCCAGAAGGAATTTCCTGTATACATGGTTGGATTACCAGTCTCATTTCGGTATGAATATCTTATGGCAGAAACAATATTCTCTCAGCTGTTTTTGCTCCCTCGGCCACCTTATAAAATGGTTTATTACACTGTGGTGATTATCGATCTTTGCAAGGCTCTTCCTGGAGCTTTCCCAGCTGTACTGGCTGGAGTTGTGCGTGTGCTTTTTGATAAAGTTGGCGAATTAGATAGGGAGTGCCGGACTTGATTTGTCCTCTGGTCTACACATCATTTATGAAATTTCCAGTTTATTTGGCTTTGGGAAGAATGGACGCATGTTTTGGATCTTCCAAAGTGGTCACTGCAGTGTGTCTTTGCACAAGAATTACTTGAAAAAGAAGTTAGACTATCATATTGGGACAAAATTAAGGAGAGTTTAGAAAATGCTCCTGCCTTAGAGGAACTTCTCCCACCTAAAGGAGGAATTTGTTTCAAATACATTAGAGAAAGTCAAGGGGAGCATTTTGAAGGAGAATCGGCTTTGTCTATAGAGTTAACTGGTATGGTGAAGAAAAAAAAGATTGGCTCGTGAAATGTATCCTTGGGTGGAGGAGAAGATTATATCAGTACATGGCAACAAAGTTGCTATTGAAGTGGTTGTTCAAACTCTTCTTCATATTAGATCTAAAAGCTTCACTCATCTAGTTACTGAACTAGTGCGATATGGATCTGTACTGAATAAATTGGCTTCTGATCAGTCAAATCAAATCTTAGTCATCGAAGAAGTTGCTAAACTGTGGAAAAAATAGTGCTCAAATGACTGCTATTGCAATCGATCGCATGATGGGATATCGTATTATTTCTAATATTTCTATTGTGAGCTGGGTGTTCTCTCCTCCCAATGTTGAACAATTCCACACTTCAGATCGACTCTGGGAGGTTTTAAGAAATGCTCTCAGCAAAACATACAACCACATTTCAGACTTGAGAAAAGGAATTGCATCTGCTGAGAAGTCTCTTCAAAAAGCTATTGAAGCCTCCACCAAGGCCCAAGCTGACTTGGAGTCTGTAGAGGCTTTTGCAGAAGAACTAGACATTGAAGAACTGTAAAATGAAGCAGCAGATAAAGTAAAATCAACAAAACAAACTCCTCAAACAGATGCTGTATCATCCAGTGAACTTCTGAAGCAGGCACTCATGCTTCACCCATTAGCCTTGAAGAAGATTGTAGACAGGGCACCTTTAAAGGGTGCAGGATGGATACAAATCTTAAAGCATCCTCACTTTGCATATGCCGAAGCAGGAAGTTCCTCACTTGAACATCTGACACAAATATATGTGGAAAGAAGTTACTTAATTTGGAGGTTACTAGAATTGCAGAAATGGTTGAAGGATGCTGCATTGCAAGTTATTCAAATAGTGAACCAGGACGAAGGTGAAGCCAAAGATTGGGCTTGTCAATATTCACAAGTGACGGGGGTCGGTTTATTACTGCTTTTAGTGAGTGCCCTGTAAATGTTTGAGATGCCAGAGTGAGTTAATATTGAAAAATATCAGTTTTTCATATGAGTATAAGCCTGTCAAAGTTTAAAAGTTTGGTGATGTGAAAAATTGTGCATGTTATGATGTTCAAACTTCATAATCCTGCTACTTATGCAAAATGTGATGAAGGAGCTGGACATTTGAGACAGTTTCAAGACCTAGATAGCCTTAAGACCTAGTTTAAGTGCATACTAGAAGACTGATCAGTTTGGCTTTGAAGTAAATATTGAAATAGAAAATGGACAGAGCATGAGCTCAATGAGGAGTTTGAGCAGCCTATGATTTAAAGAATTCAGACATTGTGGTGAAACTCATTTCACCTTATAAAAAAACAAAGAATCAGTCAAGGAAACTTGCAGCAGAGATTATATCTACAAAGTCTTACTGTGCAGAGGTTGTTCCTAAGGCGATATTAGAAGGGTTCAAGGGTTAATTTTGGTATTATTACACAGGTTTATTATGCATGCCGGAGATGGTCAATGGTCAGTTGTTTTCCATGACAGACTTAATGCCAGTTAAATTTTACTCACAAGCAGAAAATGACACCATGGTTTTCCAATATCAACAAAGTTTGAAGATGTATGAGGCAGTAGAAACATAATTCTGCTCTATTTTTCCTGTTTTGAGTGATTGAAGTCAAATGGAGACCACGAGCTGATGGAGAGGAATGTTTGAAAACCAAAAGAGGTTTTTGTTCATAAAATACCCATCTACAAAAACCTCTCTCAGTTTTGTAACATATGTCAAGGTGTGAAAGATTAAATTAAATATTTGCAGCCTATTGTTCAGGGAGTTTAAATATTCAATATTTTCCTGTTTTAGTGTTCATTGTTCGGGACATATTCGGATTGATTGGAGATGAATTTTTACAAACCAAGAGAGGGTTTTTTCCATCACGGACCCATTTACAAAAAAATTTCTCAGTGTTTACACAAGTGTCACCAATTGAGAGATATGGAAGCGTCTTTGACACCTATTTTCCAGAAATTCGCCATATTTGCCAGGAATCCGATTTGCTATTTTTAGCCAATTAGTTGAATTAGTTAGTTAATGTAACTGTTGGGTAGTTTCAATTTTGAACTAATGAAGGGGAGATGGAACTACTTCTTTGTAATTATAAAAGAGGGATAGGGGGGCTGAAGAACGGTTCTGATTTTTGGGAGCACCAGGAGGTCTGCAAGCTGTTTGTATCTCCAGACTTGTTCAGAGATAAGTACTGTGACTCTTATAAGCATTTGCTGATGAAATAATGAGATATATGAATTTTTCACCTCCAGTTTGTCTATGTTGCCTTCATGTTTGAACTTGTTTAGTTTCTTAAATGATAAATTCATTACTAGTTAATGTGTATTTGCTGGTAGTGCTTGTCCTTTATGTATGAACCTCAACATAGTCTCTCTGATGGATCTTATGTGATATGTTATGCATCTTTATCAGTTTCTGTTTAGGATTTAGTTTTTACTTCTCTTCTGAATGTATTCCCTGCTTGTTCTTGAAGCTTACAACCAAAAAACACATTAAACAAACCCTAAACCTGAATTTTATTGAGATTTATATTTGAGTGTGTGTTGGCTTATTTCTCTGGCCTTAGAAACAATTTCTGGCACAAACATCTTTGGTGCCGTTGCTGGAGATGAAGCTAAAGCATATCTTCCCTGGGGTACTCATCTATTTTACTGGTTTAAGAGGTGGACTTAAAACAACACTTTTTAAGGGCTATTTTCACCAAGTTTGACACAGTGGCTACTAGAGGAGTTGGAAGAATTTGAAGATTTCAGTCATCCCCAGCTTTATGCAGCCCTAATTAATTTGAACTACTGTTAACCCTTTTTTCTTTCTGAGAAGAAGAAACTAAATCTCTCTTGACAAATTGATTGGTGACTCCACTATTTCAAAATGCACGGGCCAATGTCCATGGAAGCTATTGTGGCTCGAAGGTTTGCACCTTTAAATTTTTCTGATATTCCAGGTTTTCCAAATTCAGTACCTATTATGGATGTTTGGGGAGATTGTCTTCCACGGTTTAGAGAAAACAAAGAGGATAATCCATCAGATCACCTCATCAAATTTCATCAATGCATGGTCCAGTTAAATATCCAGCATGAAGATGTGCTCATGAAGATGTTCATGTATTCAGTTGAGCAAGATGCACGAGATTGGTATTTTTCTCTTCCCGCTGCTAGCATCTCCTCACTGAATGAATTCCACACATGTTTTTGGAAACATTGTAAGTATCTATTCCCGGCTGAACTCTTTTTAAAATATTGTTGTGAGCAGGCTAAGGTTTATAATACAATTTCTTATTCAAAAAACCATGATGATGAGTGCAATCAAGAGTTCAAAACATGTCATGAAAAAGGTGAAGTTTCAGAATTTGTTGAAGATGAGAAGGTAACACTTTTAGATACTGCTATCAAGGAAGAATGCTATGATCATTGTGATAACCAGGTTGTTGTTTTAGGACAGTTTGAGGATTGTCCAAGTGATGAGATCAGTAAAGATGGTTTGAAACATTCTCATAACGATTTCAACAGCCTTAATAGCAGTTTGAATGCTAATCCTTTTGAAGATCAATCTCTAGTTCAACAAACTTTTGAAAATCAATGTTGTGTTAAAGATCAGCTTTGTATTGAAGGAAAAGATGAACCATTAGCATCATCATTCGAAATTTCTAAGAATACTCCTTGCTATGATGAAGAGATTAGGGTTCCAAGTCAAGGATTCTGTGATGAATTAGACTCTATTCCTTTTGGTTTTGATACTAAATTTGATGAAGGCCAGGCTATTCAAAATTTTTCAGAAGTTGTTTACGTTCATGGTTATGATAAATATGCTGTTCAAAATCCTTATGAAGATGGTCTAATTTTTAATAAATATGATGATGAAATTGAAAAGGAAGACCCAGAAATCTATGAGGTGTGTAATATGTCAAAATCTGATTAGCAGATTTAAGAATGCATTCAATATATTATCCTTGAACAACAAAAGCCAATGCATGATAGCCACTCATTTGAAGACAGTGCGGAAAAGGAGGTTCAAGGTGTTGACATTGTTGATGATACTATTCAAAATTTTACAGAGCAAATTCAGGCTAATCTTGATGTCTTTTATCACCAATGCCTGATTGATATTCATGGAACAAAATATTCTTATGGACAGCTAGAGCAGGAAGAGGTAACTCATGGAAATTTTTATGATCCAATAGCATATTATTTAGAGTCAATACCAGGTTATAAATCTGTTATTTCAGAGACACTATTTGATGAAAGTGGGAATAAGTTGTTAAATCTCTGCTCTTCATGTTTTCCAATATTTTTGATTATATATATATTTGGAGTTGGAAACAAGTTTTGGTGGGTTGATCAATTTTTTTTTTGGTTACATTGGAAATGGGATTTCGATTTGATTCAGTAGATGGAAGGTTGCTCATGGAAGAGATTGGTTTTCATTGTATATATTAGTGTGTGAAGGATTGAATAAAGACTCCATAGCCCAATGGAATTTTTGCAGACAGAAGGCATTGGTCTACAGGTTCTTGAAGCCTCGCTGGGAGGACTTCATCCCGCAGCTGGAGCCAGATGTTAAGTCAGTAAATTGTTTCTTCAATTTTGGTTTGACTTCTCCAATTTTGGTTTGATTTTCATTTTATTGGAAGTAACTTTTTGTTTTAAGTCTCATTATTTGCTTCCTTTAGGAAATTTTGGTTGTTAGGTAATTTTTTGAACTTGGTTTTTACATTTTTGATCCTTTGCATTTTAATCGGGTTAAAGAAAAAGTCATTTTATCAAAGAATTGATTCACAAATTTTTATTCTGAACATATCAAGGCATGATCACCCCTCAAGCAACTTTTAATTTTCCTACAAAATGGCAAAAAGTTGAAAAACAGCGAGAAAATAGAACGCAAAATATTCTTGTAGCGTTGGAGCGAAAATTTACCAAGGGCACGCTACAAGAATATCGCGGCCTTTGGTTTTCCCGATTTTCAAGCAAATTTTTGTAATGATTTCAAACGGTGACTGACTAATCTTATGTTATGAGTTGTTTGATACGTGTGAGCTTCAGTTTTAACACGATTCCAGGCGGTTTTAAGTCGTGGAGAAAATCATGGCCATCATTACTCCAAATGTGGTCGATCATGACAGAACAAGATCAGGCAACGATTTTGAGCATCTACAGCAGCGCATAAAAAAAAGCGTTATTAAAAAATTGTGCTGCAATTCTGAAAAGAAAATTCCTTGCACTAAACATTTCAAACACTGCAAAATGAATGCCAAGTCAGACTAGTTTTCATGCCCGAGAAAGTGGTTTTTACCAGTTCTAGAGAGCAAGGGATTATGATGTTCGATCCACTCAAAAGAAAACTATAACAGGTGGAACGGACCATGTTTGTGTACACCCTAAATATCCAAGGAGAATTCAAAGGTTGCGGTTATTTCCACAATAAAAAAACAGAGGAGGAATTGCAGCCAATAGATCGTTTTGTGGTTGAGGAGTATTTGCTTGATATGCTGCTATACATGAATGGCTGCCAGAAGGAATTTCCTGTATACATGGTTGGCTTACCAGTCTCATTTCGGTATGAATATCTTATGGCAGAAACAATATTCTCTCAGCTGTTTTTTCTCCCTCGGCCACCTTATAAAATGGTTTATTACACTGTGGTGATTATCGATCTTTGCAAGGCTCTTCCTGGAGCTTTCCCAGCTGTAGTGGCTGGAGCTGTGCGTGCGCTTTTTGATAAAGTTGGCGAATTAGATAGGGAGTGCCAGACTTGATTTGTCCTCTGGTCTGCACATGATTTATGAAATTTCCAGTTTATTTGGCTTTGGGAAGAATGGACGCATGTTTTGGATCTTCCAAAGTGGTCACTGCGGCGTGTATTTGCACAAGAATTACTTGAAAAAGAAGTTAGACTATCATATTGGGACAAAATTAAGGAGAGTTTAGAAAATGCTCCTGCCTTAGAGGAATTTGTTTCAAATACATTGGAGAAAGTCAAGGGGAGCATTTTGAAGGAGAATCAGCTTTGTCTGTAGAGTTAAATGGTATGGTGAAGAAAAAAAAGATTGGCTCGTGAAATGTATCCTTGGGTGGAGGAGAAGATTATATCAGTACATGGCAACAAAGTTGCTATTGAAGTGGTTGTTCAAACTCTTCTTCATATTGGATCTAAAAGCTTCACTCATCTAGTTACTGTCCTAGTGCGATATGGATCTGTACTGAATAAATTGGCTTCTGATCAGTCAAATCAAATCTTAGTCATCGAAGAAGTTGCTAAACTGTGGAAAAATAGTGCTCAAATGACTGCTATTACAATTGATCGCATGATGGGATATCGTATTATTTCTAATATTTCTATTGTGAGCTGGGTGTTCTCTCCTCCCAATGTTGAACAATTCCACACTTCAGATCGACTCTGGGAGGTTTTAAGAAATGCTCTCAGCAAAACATACAACCGCATTTCAGACTTGAGAAAAGGAATTGCATCTGCTTAGAAGTCTCTTCAAAAAGCTATTCAATCCTCCACCAAGGCCCAAGCTGACTTGGAGTCTGTAGAGGCTTTTGCAGAAGAACTAGACATTGAAGAACTGCAAAATGAAGCAGCACATAAAGTAAAATCAACAAAACAAACTCCTCAAATAGATGCTGTATCATCCAGTGAACTTCTGAAGCAGGCACTCATGCTTCACCCATTAGCCTTGAAGAAGATTGTAGACAGGGCACCTTTAAAGGGTGCATGATGGATACAAATCTTAAAGCATCCTCATTTTGCATATGCCGAAGCAGGAAGTCCCTCACTTGAACATCTGACACAAATATATGTGGAAAGAAGTTACTTAATTTGGAGGTTACTAGAATTGCAGAAATGGTTGAAGGATGCTGCATTGCAAGTTATTCAAATAGTGAACCAAGACGAAGGTGAAGCCAAAGATTGGGGTTGTCAATATTCACAAGTGACGGGGGTCGGTTTATTATTGCTTTTAGTGAGTTCCCTGTAAATGTTTGAGATGCCAGAGTGAGTTAATATTGAAAAATATCAATTTTTCATATGAGTATAACCCTGTCAAAGGTTAAAAGTTCGGTGATGTGAAAAATTGTGCATGTTATGATGTTCAAACTTCATAAGCCTGCTACTTATGCAAAATGCGATGAAGGAGATGGACATTTGAGACAGTTTCAAGACCTAGATAGCCTGAAGACCTAGTTTAAGTGCATACTAGAAGACTGATCAGTTTGGCTTTGAAGTAAAGATTGAAACAGAAAATGGACAGAGCATGAGCTCAATGAGGAGTTTGAGCAGCCTATGATTTAAAGCATTCAGACATTGTGGTGAAACTCAATTCACCTTATAAAAAAACAAAGAATCAGTAAAGGAAACTTGCAGCAGAGATTATATCTACAAAGTCTTACTGTGCAGAGGTTGTTCCTAAGGCAATATTAGAAGGGTTCAAGGGTTAATTTTGGTATTATTACACAGGTTTATTATGCATGCCGAAGATGGTCAATGGTCAGTTGTTTTCCATGACAGACTTAATGCCATTTAAATTTTACTCACAAGCAGAAAATGACACCATGGTTTTCCAATATCAACAAAGTCTGAAGATGTATGAGGCAGTAGAAACAGAATTCTGCTCTATTTTTCCTGTTTTGAGTGATTGAAGTCAAATGCAGACCACGAGCTGATGGAGAGGAATTTTTGAAAACCAAAAGAGGTTTTTGTTCATAAGATACCCTTCTACAAAAACCTCTCTCAGTTTTGTAATAGATGTCAAGGTGTGAAATATTAAATTAAATATTTGCAGCGTATTGTTCAGGGAGTTTAAATATTCAATATTTTCCTGTTTTAGTGTTCATTTTTCGGGACAGATTCTGATTGATTGGAGATGAATTTTTACAAACCAAGAGAGGGTTTTTTCCATCATGGACCCATTTACAAAAAACTCTCTCAGTGTTTACACAGGTGTCACCAATTGAGAGATATGGAAGCTTCTTTGACACCTATTTTCCAGAAATTCACCATATTTGCCAGGAATCCGATTTGCTATTTTTAGCCAATTAGTTGAATTAGTTAGTTAATGTAACTGCTGGGTAGTTTCAATTTCGAAGTAATGAAGGGGAGATGGAACTAATTCTTTGTAATTATAAAAGAGGGATAGGGGGGCTGAAGAAGGGTTCTGATTTTTGGGAGCACCAGGAGGTCTGCAAGCTGTTTGTATCTTCAGATTTGTTCAGAGATAAGTACTGTGACTCTTATAAGCATTTGCTGATGAAATAATGAGATATATGACTTTTTCACCTCCAGTTTGTCTATGTTGGCTTCATGTTTGAACTTTTTTAGTTTATTAAATGATAAATTCATTACTAGTTAATGTGTATTTGCTGGTAGTGCTTGTCCTTTATGTATGAACCTCAGCATAGTCTCTCTGATGGATCTTATGTGATATGTTATGCATCTTTATCAGTTTCTGTTTATGATTTAGTTTTTACTTCTCTTCTGAATGTATTCCCTGCTTGTTCTTGAAGCTTACAACCAAAAAACACATTAAACAAACCCTAAACCTGAATTTTATTGAGTTTTATATTTGAGTGTGTGTTGGCTTGTTTCTCTGGCCTTAGAAACAATTTCTGGCACAAACATCTTTGGTGCCGTTGTTGGAGATGAAGCTGAAGCATATCTTCCCTGGGGTACTCATCTATTTTACTGGTTTAAGAGGTGGACTTAAACCAACACTTTTTAAGGGCTATTTTCACCAAGTTTGACACAGTGGCTACTAGAGGAGTTGGAAGAATTTGAAGATTTCAGTCATCCCCAGCTTTATGCAGCCCTAATTAATTTGAACTACTGTTAACCCTTTTTTCTTTCTGAGAAGAAGAAACTAAATCTCTCTTGACAAATTGATTGGTGACTCCACTATTTCAAAATGCACGGGCCAATGTCCATGGAAGCTATTGTGGCTCGAAGGTTTGCACCTTTAAATTTTTCTGATATTCAGGGTTTTCCAAATTCAATACCTATTATGGATGTTTGGGGAGATTGTCTTCCACGGTTTAGAGAAAACAAAGAGGATAATCCATCAGATCACCTCATCAAATTTCGTCAATGCATGGTCCAGTTAAATATCCAGCATGAATATGTGCTCATGAAGATGTTCATGTATTCACTTGAGCAAGATGCACGAGATTGGTATTTTTCTCTTCCCGCTGCTAGCATCTCCTCACTGAATGAATTCCACACATGTTTTCGGAAACATTGTAAGTATCTATTCCCAGCTGAACTCTTTTTAAAAGATTGTTGTGAGCAGGCTGAGGTTTATAATATAATTTCTGATTCAAAAAACCATGATGATGAGTGCAATCAAGAGTTCAAAACATGTCATGAAGAAATTGAAGTTTCAGAATTTGTTGAAGATGAGAAGGTAACACTTTTAGATACTGCTCTCAAGGAAGAATGCTATGATCCTTGTGATAACCAGGTTGTTGTTTTAGGACAGTTTGAGGATTGTCCAAGTGATGAGATCAGTAAAGATGGTTTGAAACATTCTCATAACGATTTCAACAGCCTTAATAGTAGTTTGAATGCTAATCCTTTTGAAGATCAATCTCTAGTTCAACAAACTTTTGAAAATCAGTGTTGTGTTAAAGATCAGCTTTGTATTGAAGGAAAAGATGAACCTTTAGCATCATCATTCGAAATTTCTCAGAATACTCCTTGCTATGACGAAGAGATTAGGGTTCCAAGACAAGGATTCTGTGATGAATTAGACTCTATTCCTTTTGGTTTTGATACTAAATTTGATGAAGGCCAGGCTATTCAAAATTTTTCAGAAGTTGTTTACGTTCATGGTTATGATAAATCTGCTGTTCAAAATCCTTATGAAGATGGTCTAATTTTTAATAAATATGATGATGAAATTGAAAAGGAAGACCCAGAAATCTATGAGGTGTGTAATATGTCAAAATCTGATTAGCAGATTTAAGAATGCATTTAGTCTATTATCCTTGAATAACAAAAGCCAATGCATGATAGCCACTCATTTGAAGACAGTGCAGAAAAGGAGGTTCAAGGTGTTGACATTGTTGATGATACTATTCAAAATTTTACATAGCAAATTCAGGCTGATCCTGATGTCTTTTATCACCAATGCCTGATTGATATTCATGGAACAAAATATTCTTATGGACAGCCAGAGCAGGAAGAGGTAACTCA
>LPNX010287226.1:220845-234734 GCA_001517045.1 Pseudotsuga menziesii
GCAGTTGGAGCCAGATGTTAAGTCAGTAAATTGTTTCTTCAATTTTGGTTTGACTTCTCCAATTTTGGTTTGATTTTCATTTTATTTGAAGTAAATTTTTGTTTTAAGTCTCATTATTTGCTTCCTTTAGGAAATTTTGGTTGTTAGGTAATTTTTTGAACTTGGTTTTTACATTTTTGTTTTAATTTTTGATCCTTTGCATTTTAATGGGGTTAAAGAAAAAGTCATTTTATCAAAGAATTGATTCACAAATGTTTATTCTGAACATATCAAGGCATGATCACCCCTCAAGCAACTTTTAATTTTCCTACAAAATGGCAAAAAGTTGAAAAACAACGAGAAAATAGAACGCAAAATATTCTTGTAGCGCTCGATGGAAAATTTACCAAGGGTACGCTAGAAGAATATCGTGGCCTTTGGTTTTCCCAATTTTCAAGCAAATTTTTGTAATGATTTCAAACGGTGACTGACTAATCTTATGTTATGAGTTGTTTGATACGTGTGAGCTTCAGTTTTAACACGATTCCAGGCGGTTTTAAGTCGTGGAGAAAATCATGGCCATCATTACTCCAAATGCGGTCGATCATGACAGAACAAAGATCAGGCAACGATTTTGAGCATCTACAGCAGCGCATAAAAAAAAGCGTTATTAAAAAATTGTGCTGCAGTTCTGCAAAGAAAATTCCTTGCACTAAACATTTCAAACACTGCAAAATGAATGCCAAGTCAGACTAGTTTTCATGCCCGAGAAAGTGGTTTTTACCAGTTCTGGAGAGCAAGGGATTATGATGTTCGATCCACTCAAAAGAAAACTATAACAGGTTGAACGGACCATGTTTGTGTACACCCTAAATCTCCAAGGAGAATTCAAAGGTTGCGGTTATTTCCACAATAAAAAAACAGAGGAGGAATTGCAGCCAATAGATCGTTTTGTGGTTGAGGAGTATTTGCTTGATATGCTGCTGTACATGAATGGCTGCCGGAAGGAATTTCCTGTATACATGGTTGGCTTACCAGTCTCATTTCAGTATGAATATCTTATGGCAGAAACAATATTCTCTTAGCTGTTTTTGCTCCCTCGGCCACCGTATAAAATGGTTTATTACACTATGGTGATTATCGATCTTTGCACGGCTCTTCCTAGAGCTTTCCCAGCTGTAGTGGCTAGAGCTATGCGTGCGCTTTTTGATAAAGTTGGGGAATTAGATATGGAGTGTCGTACTTGATTTGTCCTCTGGTCTGCACATCATTTATCAAATTTCCAGTTTATTTGGCTTTGGGAAGAATGGACGCATGTTTTGGATCTTCCAAAGTGGTCACTGTAGCGTGTCTTTGCACAAGAATTACTTGAAAAAGAAGTTAGACTATCATATTGGGACAAAATTAAGGAGATTTTAGAAAATGCTCCTGCCTTAGAGGAACTTCTCCCACCTAAAGGAGGAATTTGTTTCAAATACATTGGAGAAAGTCAAGGGGAGCATTTTGAAGGAGAATCAGCTTTGTCTGTAGAGTTAACTGGTATGGTGAAGAAAAAAAGATTGGCTTGTGAAATGTATCCTTGGGTGGAGGACAAGATTATATCAGTACATGGCAACAAAGTTGCTATTGAAGTGGTTGTTCAAACTCTTCTTCATATTGGATCTAAAAACTTCACTCATCTAGTTACTGTCCTAGTGCGATATGGATCTGTACTGAATAAATTGGCTTCTGATCAGTCAAATCAAATCTTAGTCATCGAAGAAGTTGCTAAACTGTGGAAAAATAGTGCTCAAATGACTGCTATTGCAATCGATCGCATAATGGGATATCGTATTATTTCTAATATTTCTATTGTGAGCTGGGTGTTCTCTCCTCCCAATGTTGAACAATTCCACACTTCAGATCGACTCTGGGAGGTTTTAAGAAATGCTCTCAGCAAAACATACAACCGCATTTCAGACTTGAGAAAAGGAATTGCATCTGCTGAGAAGTCTCTTCAAAAATCTATTGAAGCCTCCACTAAGGCCCAAGCTGACTTGGAGTCTGCAGAGGCTTTTGCAGAAGAACTAGACATTGAAGAACTACAAAATGAAGTAGCAGATAAAGTAAAATCAACAAAACAAACTCCTCAAACAGATGCTGTATCATCCAGTGAACTTCTGAAGCAGGCACTCATGCTTCACCCATTAGCCTTGAAGAAGATTGTAGACAGGGCACCTTTAAAGGGTGCAGGATGGATACAAATCTTAAAGCATCCTCATTTTGCATATGCCGAAGCAGGAAGTCCCTCACTTGAACATTTGACACAGATATATGTGGAAATATGTTACTTAATTTGGAGGTTACTAGAATTGCAGAAATGGTTGAAGGATGCTGCATTGCAAGTTATTCAAATAGTGAACCAGGACGAAGGTGAAGCCAAAGATTGGGCTTTTCAATATTCACAAGTGACGGGGGTCGGTTTATTACTACTTTTAGTGAGTGCCCTGTAAATGTTTGAGATGCCAGAGTGAGTTAATATTGAAAAATATCAGTTTTTCATATGAGTATAACCCTGTCAAAGTTTAAAAGTTCGGTGATGTGAAAAATTGTGCATGTTATGATGTTAAAACTTCATAAGCCTGCTACTTATGAAAAATGTGATGAAGGAGCTGGACATTTAAGACAGTTTGAAGACCTAGATAGCTTGGAGACCTAGTTTAAGTGCATACTAGAAGACTGATCAGTTTGGATTTGAAGTAAATATTGAAACAGAAAATGGACAGAGCATGAGTTCAATGAGGAGTTTGAGCAGCCTATGATTTAAAGCATTCAGACATTGTGGTGAAACTCATTTCACCTTATAAAAAAAAAAAGAATCAGTCAAGGAAACTTGCATAAGAGATTATATCTACAAAGTCTTACTGTGCAGAGGTTGTTCCTAAGGCGATATTAGAAGGGCTCAAGGGTTAATTTTGGTATTATTACACAGGTTTATTATGCATGACGGAGATGGTCAATGTCAGTTGTTTTCCATGACAAACTTAATGCCAGTTAAATTTTACTCACAAGCAGAAAATGACACCATGGTTTTCCAATATCAACAAAGTCTGAAGATGTATGAGGCAGTAGAAACAGAATTCTGCTCTACTTTTCCTGTTTTGAGTGATTGAAGTCAAATGCAGACCACGAGCTGATGGAGAGGATTTTTTGAAAACAAGAAGAGGTTTTTGTTCATAATATACCCAGCTACAAAAATCTCTCTCATTTTTACAACAGCTATCAAGGTGTGAAAGATTCAATTAAATCTTTGCAGCCTATTTTTCAGGGAGTTTTAATATTCAATATTTTCCTGTTTTTGTGTTCATTTTGCGGGGAAGATTCGGATTGATTGGAGATGAATGTTTACAAACCAAGAGAGGCTTTTTTCCATCATGGACCAATTTAAAAAAACCTCTCTCATTTGTTACACATGTGTCACCAATTGAGATATATGGAAGATTCTGTGACACCTATTTTCCAAAAATTCGCCATATTTGCCAGGAATCCGATTTGCTATTTTTAGCCAATTAGTTGAATTAGTTAGTTAATGTAACTGCTGGGTAGTTTCAATTTCAACCTAATGAAGGGGAGATGGAACTACTTCTTTGTAATTATAAAAGAGGGATAGGGGGACTGAAGAAGGGTTCTGATTTTTGGGAGCACCAGGAGGTCTGCAAGCTGTTTATATCTTCAGACTTGTTCAGAGATAAGTACTGTGACTCTTATAAGCATTTGCTGATGAAATAATGAGATATATGAATTTTTCACCTCCAGTTTGTCTATGTTGGCTTCATGTTTGAACTTGTTTAGTTTCTTAAATGATAAATTCATTACTAGTTAATGTGTATTTGCTGGTAGTGCTTGTCCTTTATGTATGAACCTCAGCGTAGTCTCTCTACTGGATATTATGTGATATGTTATGCATCTTTATCAGTTTTTGTTTATGATTTAGTTTTTACTTTTCTTCTGAATGTATTCCCTGCTTTTTCTTGAAGCTTACAACCAAAAAACACATTAAACAAACCCTAAACCTAAATTTTATTGAGTTTTATATTTGAGTGTGTGTTGGCTTGTTTCTCTGGCCTTAGAAACAATTTCTGGCACAAACAAAACCTATCAGATTATTACTATATGTGGATGATCTATTTCTAACAAAAAAGAATGACAAACAGATTGCACAAAGAAAGAAGAAGCTAGATGAAATATCTTGGATTGATGCACTATTCTCTTGGGCTAAAAGTGTGGCATAGCCCATAAGGAAAATTTCTAAACCATGGAAAGTATGCAGTGGAAATATTGAAGAGATTTGATGTGTTGGATTGTAAATCCATGGCCACACCCATGGACACCAGCCTGAAGCTGTTATATGATGAATCATCAAAGTTAGTGGATGTGACTCAGTATAGACAGAGTAGTGGGTCATTAATGTATAGGTTGAATACTAGGCCAGATATATGCTTTGTTGTGAACATCCTGATTCAGTATCTAGTTAAAACTAGATGTGTTCACCTAATAGATACAAATCATGTGATGAGGTACTTAAAATGTAGGATAGACTTTGGACTATACTATGATAAATATCATGACTACAGATTGTATGGATATATAGATTTAGATTGGGCAGGAAGTGCCACAGACATAAAGAGAACCGCATGTGGATGTTATTGAGTGGGATCCACCATGACATCATTGTTTAACAAGAAACATTCTATTGTTTCTCTCAGCACAAATAAAGGAGAGTGCATACCATCTTGCTCTGCTAGTTGCAAGGCCATATGGAGTTGGATATGACATTGATTTTATGTAACAACCATAGTTGTATAAAATTGACAGAGAATCCTTTGCTCCATGATAAATCAAAGAACATATAAATCCAATATTTTTACATAAGGGATATGGTACAAAAGGGAGCTATAAAACTCCAGTATGTGAGTACTGATGATAAAGTTGTTGATGTGATGACTAGTCCTTTATCTCAAGTAAAGTTTGAATACCTTTGTCACAATATTGGTGTAGTCCTAAAAGACTTTTCTAGAAATGAGGAACATTGATGTTGATTTTACAGACCTTCCTTGCAATAAGGAATGATGATTATATAGAACCTCCTCAAAAATGGGGAGCAGGTTGATGATACAGACCTCCTTGGAAACAGGGAGTGATGTTGTGACTGCCATTGATGATGGGATGGAAGTGATGTTCTAGTACAAAAGAGTCCAAGTTTGTCTGTAGATGCCGATGAGTTCTAACATTCACTTGTGGACGATAGTATCCTCTTTTGAGGATGGTATTGCAGATAATGACACTCTCTTAATGAGAATTGTCCTAGCCTTTACTAGCTAAGGAAGGTCTTGTAGACAATACTCTTGCATGGAGATTGTTCCTACATTCACTTTTATATGCCATAGAAAACAAGACTAGCTTGGGAGGGGGTCCTAGCTTTAATAATCTAAGGATGGCATACGATGAGTCCTTCACTCAGTTGCATATGATAGGTCCTGCATTTAGTTACAAAAGATACTTTCACATGGAGAGTGTTCCTACATTCACTTGTAGATGTCATAGAAAATAACAATCCCTTGAAATTGTCCTAGGTTTAAGAAGTTGAGGATGGTCTATGATGAGTCTTGCAATCAGTTGTGGATGACATGTCCTACATTGATTTGTCGATGAGATTTGCATTCAGTTGGAGATGATACTCTAGCATGGAGAGTGTTCCTACATTCACTTGTAGATGTCATAGGAAATAAAACTCACTTGGGAGTGGTCCTAGCTCTAACATGTTGAGGATGGTCTACAATGAGTACTACATTTAGTTGCGGATGATAGGTCATGAATTAATTTATGGACAAGATCTACATCTAGTTGTAGATTATGTGGTCCTGCATTCATTTGCAAATGATATAGTTGGTCAATGCTATGGACCCTCCTCGTTAAGGGGGAGTAGTCTCATGAGGATTGCATCACCCTTGGACCTATGTCCTAAAGTGATAGGGATTTATCATCCTGTAAAGAGATCATGTGTACTACAGGTAATGTTGCGGAAAAGGATAAAGAAGATGAAAGTTTTGTTGCAAAGGATCGAGAAGATCGAAGTGCTACTACAAAGGATAAAGAAGATTGAAGTGCTTATACAAAGGACCGAGAAGATCGAAGTGTTGCTGCAAAGGATCAAGAATATCCATCATTTCTACAAGGGATTGAAAGATTGAAATGATGCTACAAAGGATGAAGTGATCAAGTGCTACAGAAGATGAAGAATCGGTGTTGTAGAAGATGATGTTCTAGTACTGAATTTATTGAATATATTCCTATCTCTTTTCCAGTTGCTAATGAGTGTTGAAAACTTCCTATGATGTATAGATGTATTACCTTGGTATTTCTAAATACGTTCTCTCTCGTTACCCCTATAGTTGATGATCTGGTTGTCAGTAGAGTATGTTAGAATAATCAACCCATAGTTTACCCACTTAGACATTAATTTCATTATTTCTGTCTTATTTGCCTAGTTCATGTGTCCCACCTTGTGCAAGTTGATAATTGCCTATCCATAGAGGTCCAACTTGCCATATTTGACCCATGTAGCACTTGGGAAAGCCTTAGGAATCAAATCTGCTTTATTCTTGGCCTCCTAGGCGCCTACCTGCTTTTTATGCTTTACTGCCTACTTTTTCAGTGTTTTAAGGCACATAGGAAAGCTAGATTAGGTGAGGTGAACTAGTTTTTTGTCCTCTTCATCCTCCACTCTTTTCTCCATGCAAAAGCATGTATGAGCTTCCATTCCACCACTATTCAGCTTGCCCATGCGCCCTTTCCAATTCGTGAGCTCCATGACAGATTTGGGATTAGCATTTTACACCTATGGGGGATTTGCTTAATTATAGTAAGCCTGCTTTATGCTAGATTTGGATGCTTCCTCATGCATTCAATTTCCTCATGTATTCTATATATACAACAGCCTATGTTATTATAGGGTTGGCTACTGTACACTCAGTTAATATAATTTGTGTTACAGCTCCATATTCAGTCTCCATTGTTAGCAATTTTGCATGATCAATTGATAATTGTTGTGGGTAAAATTAATCTACTGCTGGCCTGAATTTCTACATGGTATCAGAGCCATTTTAGGTTGTTACTCTCCTTCAAAAATTGTTTTGCAGGTTTGACATCAAGACTGGGAGCCTTCTACTGACAGCCGGGACAGATTTTCTAAAGCTATGGATTCACAGAAAACTATCTTGACTCCCTTCAACTATTTTCAATGGAAAGCAGAGATGGAGATCTTGTTGAGAGTGAAAGGCCTCTACAGGGTGACTATGGCTACGGAAGCAGAGCCCAATGCTGCTGCAGAGAAGATCAAATGGAACAATTGGAGAGATGAGGCCTATGGCCTCCTATGTCTCAGTATTTCCCGAGACCTCCTTTTCCATCTCAATGGATTAACATCATCGGATCAAGTATGGGAAAGGATTTCTAAGATTTTTGGAAAGACAGATGAGATGAGGGGACATCAGATCGAAAATGAGCTGATTTCTTTGAGTCCCAGTAGCTTTGAATCCCTGCAGCTTGTTGCAGCTGCAACTATTTTCCCAAAATTCTAAAATTTTGGGACCCTCCTTTACTTTGAATTAGTCAGATCCCCTCTTGCTTGCAGCCTTTTGATTTTGGTTTTTGGTTTTTAAAGCGTCTCCCAGACATTTTGATTGCCACAAATCACTTGGTTTTCCTCATTTCATGCCTTAAACTTCATCTTAAATTGAGCTTCTGATTGTTTTTGCATAATCCTTAAAGATTTCATTGCAAAGTCTTCTTGGATCGGGAGGTTTTTTCTTTGACTGTCCCGCCGTTGTGGGTCTTCTTCAACTCGTCTCTTTCTTTTCCGCCCCCCCATTGCGGGTGGCTTTCGAAACTTGATTTTTTGTTTCTCGCCCCGCCGTTGCGGGTGGCTTCAGGAACTTAGTTTTTTGTTCCACCCCGCCGTTGCGGGCCTTCTTCGAATCTTGGTTGTCGTCTTATCGTTGCGGGTGGTAGACTTGTGTGGTGGTTGCGGGCGTGCTTTTCACGCCGCATCAGAAGGAGATGAATTTTACCCTCACCGCCATTTCGGATCAATGGGAAGTACGGAGATGTTGTTTATGGCCGATTACGTGTATCGGAGCCTTGGAGAGTGTTGACTTCCCCGTTGCATCCGCCGTTGCGAGGGTGTCCGAACTCCGGGTCGTTCGACCAATGTTGTTGCCGTCGCCCGACCACGTTTTGATCGCGTGACTTATGTTTGGTGTTGTAGGTGATGGAGTATGTAGGATGGTCTGCCGTTGCGGAGAGAGCTGAGTTGTGTTGCCCGCTGAGACTTTCCTATCCGACCCGACTGATTTGACTTGTCACACGTGCGAATTTTTTATATATATGGGGCATGTTTTTGGGTTTTTTATTATTGTTTTATCGCGCCCAAACTGTCAACGCTTTTGAGCTCGCGAGTCATGTGGAAGCATCGTACCGGTACCCGCGTCCAGCTGTTGATCGAAGGATCCATCGTTGTCGCCATTTCGTTTGTGCACTCCTTCCAGGTAGGATCTTAAACCCCTCTTTTCAAAGTTTCGGATGGGTTACTAAGGATGTGTATAATGTAGAATTTACAGCTCGTAGTGCCGTTGCGTTCACGAACGGGTTTTTTATACCCGCGGCTAGGGTTATCGTTTAGTTTCCGCAGTAGTTGCGCCCGCGTTTTACCATTATTGGGGTGGATAACTTGTGCGGTTAGAGGGATATGTTTTTTCCCTTTTATAAGGCCTGCGTTTTCATCTACCTTCTCTGTTTATTTTATCCTTAGCAATAGAGGAAGACACAGTGCAGGCGGCCGTTATGCCGCCTGCACCTGGTTATTTTCTTGTTAGGATGAGGACCCTGAAACATGTTGGAGGGGGTTTTCACCGTTTTATTCATGATAGAGGCCCGGCTGTTCGATTTCCTATTATTCGAGCCCTAATCTTAGCCTCCGCGCTGCGCGTTTACTATTGTTGGCCATCGTGAAGCCCTAGGGCCGTGCCGCAAGTATTGTTCGAAGCTTTGGGGGTATAATGAGTAGTGGCGTTGATGGGGTTCCCTTGTGTGAAGACCTACTTTGGTTTCCCGCGGTTTATAGTTGTAGAAATGTAAATCCATACCCGCGATAACATGAGTTTTACCGTAGAACCATGTTTAAGATCGGATTTCTGTAGTCATGTGCCCTACTTTTGAAAATTATGCTGCATATCTTTTTAAAATGACATCCTGTGAAATCATGAATTTTGATAATAGGCCGTGGAATGAATAATGCTAGCAGTATTAGAACCTTGCTTGTTATATTGCAGAAATAATCTGAGTTTTGTGCTGATAGTTCAGATAGTCATGATATAGATTGGTTATGCATATATGTGTTGCTTTCTTACTTACACACTGATATAAGATAATAGCATAGCTCAACAGATTGCATAACTAGTTCAAATCCTTTAATATAAAGAACCTATGTCTGATATCGTTGTAGCCACATATACAAATGGAGAAAGAATAAACTGCTTCTTAATATTTTTAAATCTGAATGGCTTAATATCATGATGTTTTACATTGCAGGAAGATTTCAAGATGTCCAGAAGACAGAAAAAGAAGGCCCCTGTGGTAGAATAACAAACAGCAATAGAGGCCGATCTACCCACTGAATACATATATGAGGATACACAGTGTGTCACAGGGGTGGACCCTGAGTATAAGTGGGGAGACATACACAGAATGATTTCCCGTAGGGAAGTCCCAGATATGGGCCTGGAGGAGGAACATATCTACGCAAACATAGAGAAGTCTGCAATCATGAAGGTTGCCACCAGGCCCGAAATGTTTCCATGTGCTGAGTTGATGAGGTGGATCCTTCCACACACAAACCATGGTTCAATGCTGATCTGCAATGTTGAAGGTCAGGGCTATGCTTCCTTTAGCCCTGGATATGTGGCCTTAGCCTACCACTTGCCTGAGCCTCAAGTTTTCTTGTCCAATGAGTGGTTGGACAATCTCAGGATGGATCTGATAGACACCATGAGGAAAATGCTATTACCAGGGAAGCTCTATAGACATAGAGCTACTGAAGATTATGACACAGCCACCCTTAGACCCCCGTACAGATTCATAGCTTTAATGTTGAATAGGATCTTCGGGAGGGCCAATGGTAAATTATTCAAATTCGAATGGATACCCCTGATGTTCTATGTGGCCACTGGAGGGACCATATTCAACTGGTTCGGCTTGGTATCTAGTAGTCTGTCTTCCTATATAGCTGCAGCAAAAGGAGGAGTACAACAGAAAAAATACGAGTTTTACATGAGCTCGATCTTGATTGACTGTATAATGTGTCACCAGCCCTTCCCCGGGCTCAAATGTGTTTGGGACAGGGACAGAGTGCCCGTATATGTAGCCTTTAAGCTACTAGGGGCTCATCAATACCATGGTTACTACCGAGAAATCTGCGAACATTTTATCATGCCTCTGCACACTCTTGTCTTCCGAAAGGAATGTGACTGCATGTCTAAAGAAACTATGCAGGTAATAGAAGAATATGGTGATTATTTCTTGACAGAGAACGGGATGTACCTTAGAATGTTTGGTGGGTCAAGGACACCTTATCTGCTTCCTAAGTATGCAACAGATTATGTAATTCATAAGGAGGCTGTTAGACAGATATTTATTGATGGAGTTGGTCATTTCTTATTTTCAAAGAAGAAGGTTGTCTATCCTCCCTTACCTTTTAAGTTAGGTAGTTGCAGTTTCGCTAATGTGAAACAGGCTCCATAATTTATAGAGGAACTAGAGAAGTTCCATTTTGGGGAGATGACCTTCAGGAGAAACGACACCCATGAAAGAATGGCTGAGCATTGCAGAAATCACAAGGTGTTTTATGAGTACACCCATCATTTCGACAATGATGAATCAGTGTTTAGAAGAGCCCCTAACATGACAGCACTCAATAAAAGGTTCAAGCCAAAGCACTCCACCAAAGGTGGGAAAGGATCTGAACAAGAGAGGGCCGAGCAGGCTAAGGCTGAAGAAACAGCCCGAAGAATAAGAGAAGAGGCCCAAAGGCTAGAAGAGGAGGCTATGGAATGGATCCAGAAAGGAGAAGAGGAAAAAAGGAAAGATACCCAGGATGCAGCTGAAAGAGCAAAAGAAACAGCAAGGGAAGCAGAGGAAGCTGCTAAGCAAGCAGCTGAGGAAGCTCAGAAAAGGCTGAATGAAGAGCTTCGCAAGCAGGAAGCTGAGAAGACAGAATTGATACAACAATCATCTTCTGAAGTACCACCAGAACAAAGTCAAGGGGAGGAAAACCCTGAGGTGCATACCATGCAAGTGCTCACTACTATCACTCCTACAGCTCCCACACTTCAGTTACTGCCCTTTGCACACAAAAAGGGGGAAGAAGTCCCTGATTTTAGCACAGTATACTATGATAGGGCTACCAAAAGGATCATGAGGAGAACTGATCAAAAGATAGAGGCTGAAGGAATGACCAGCACAATGATAACTGATAAAGCTGTGATGGTCGAGACAGATAAAGATCCAAAGTTTGTCATAAGGGTTGGCAGGGCAGCAATAGACGCTACGAAGGACAATGTGGATCGAATGATGAAGGAGATAGACTCAACCAAGAAACCTCCGCTCAGCTGAAGGACACCCTCAGGAAGGAAAGAGAGGATGGAAATAGGCTGAAAAGAAAGTATGAGCATGTGCTGAAAGAAATGGAAGCCACGAAGAGCGAAATCCATGCCATGCAACAAGAAGTATAGGTGAAAGAGACAACATAAGAAGCCCTGGGAAAATCCCAGCAGGAGATTCGAGTGTTAAGGGATGAAAAGGAGAAGCTGAGGGTAAAGATGGAAGACCTGATGGAGCAACAAAAGATCATATATGAATCCAATACCTTCAGCATTAAGGAGCTGGAAAAGCAGCTGGAAGAAGCAAAGGCACAGCAGGTCAATCTGCAGCCAGTTAAAGATCACATCTTGGCTTAGAAAGCTAAGGTGCTGCACCTGCAGAATGCTCTAGAGGAGGAAAGATGTCAGGTCCTCCAGATCGATGGTAGACTGGACAAAATTTTAGACACAGCTTCTTATTTTGTGGACAGGTCGCAAGACATACTTGAAGTACTGACTTCAAGGATAACCCGGATGGAGGATGACAAAGAAGTCCCAGCTGAGCTAGTAGTCAAGGATAAACAAGCTTTGAAACAGGACCATGACTTGATAGAATTTGCCGTCAACACTGCAGAAGATTTTCAGAAGAATGTCAAGAAAACAAAGGGAGCATGAGCAAAATTCTTTAGAAGAGCCCTAGTCGCATACAACCGTTGTCAGGCAGAAGCTGGGCAGAGATTACAAGAGTTCCCAACTCATGATGCATTTGCAGAAATGTTGCAGAAAAGGCAACAAGAAGAGGAAGCCAAAGTGCAAAGCATCAGTTCTATTGATGAACCAATCCTTAGAAATGAAATAGGCCACTCAGCCATTAGTGTACAGCTCTTGGAGGAATAGGTACGTTTGAACACGGTTAGAATTGAAGCCATTCGGAAGCAAGCTGACAAGTTCGAGCTGAACATTCAGTTCCTAGAACCCAACTCGTTTGAGAGTCTCGCTGCTGAAGCAGCAGCTTGGAGAAAATTCTTGGAAGACCAAGCGGGCCCCTCCTCATGAGAAGGACTGGTCAAACTTTTGTATAATTTAATATTTTGTAAAAGATTGTGGGAAACTGAAATGTTGGGGAGCCCAAAGGTCACTTTGGGCACCCCAACCAATTTTTTTTTTTGTTGTATAAAACTAGGGAGAATAGAGAAGAAAGGGGCTTTTTCCCAGTTAGACTGGAGGACTTGTTGTAAGAAGAACTACTTCATTTTGCAATAAAGTGTTTTGGTTTTCCTGTTGGAGAAAGAACTGTGAAGTGTTCCAAATGCTGTACCATGGACAGCGGAAAGATGAATTACTTTGTTTTTCAGCTTATGTCTATGAATCGTGAGATTGTTCTAACTTTATGACCTATGTCTGGTTGAATAATTTCTGATTTTATTTATGGAAATTTCACTTAGAGTAATGTATGTGTTTGTATATAACAATTGGCTGTCTGGTTGTTAGAGTATCTTCTCACTCATGTGTTGTAAACGTAAATAACAGCTATCTGTAATTTTGTTTAACATACATGAAAGTAGTACATTACTCACAAATAATCATTTTCTGGCTCCCCGGGGATAGATAGTTAGTCATCTCATTTCATAGTTGCATATGTGGTTTAGATGTTTGTGGACATAAGACGAGAGGTAAGAACCTGCGCAGCACATTGTGTCGTTCCTTGCATCTTTATCACCCCGCATGGTTAAGATAGGCATATGCATTGCATATATTAAGTCAAAATACAAATTCTGGTGGACCGGGCCGCAACCGGTAAACCCTTGTTGTTACTTTGACCTACGGTAGTCGGACCTTAAACCGGACGGATTCCCTATACCAAACAGTCAGCGGGCTAGTTGGGAACGCTGATTGGGGAGAATCCCTTACTGTTGCCGCCTGCGAATTTCCAGGCCTCAACACAGCTATATTTCTCCAAGTTCAAAGCACTAGTTTTGCAGCTGAAGCAGTGTGGTATCGAAAAGAAAGATGATCAGCTCGTATTGGCCATCCTCTCGAAGCTAGGACCTGACTACTCAGTCTTTGTTTTGACCTTCTATGCCACAAAACTCACAGCTCGAACCTGGAAGATGCCTAGCTTTGCAGATTTCATGGACTCTCTCACACAAGAATAAGACAAGCTGGTGATGATGGGCACCATCAAACCATCCAAAGATCAAGCTTTGATTGCTGGAGATTCGAAGGTGGATAAAAGCA
>LPNX010287238.1:0-51301 GCA_001517045.1 Pseudotsuga menziesii
ACACTTTTTTTTTTGGGGGGGGGAGGGGTTAGCAAAACCGTCGCAAGCCAAAACTGCCCCAAGCCAAAACCACCCCAAAAAGGGTAATTTTTTGTAGTGTTCTAATGTGGCCTAAGGGAAAGACAATTGATGATGCAACAATTATTGGAGAATAAGACAGAGGCTTGCATAAGCTAAAGGGACAACCTGAACAAGAACTGGTTCATGATTCAATAAAACCAAGTGAGCTATGGCACCGAAGGCTTACACATGTGATCTGCAAAGCACTAACGATTGCAAACAAAAGAATTATTGGGACTTACAGAAATCTAGACAAAGAATGAAGGAATTTGAAAAGGATGTGCACAAGGAAAGAATGCAAATAAGACATTTCCTAGCAATGAAAGTAAGGCTAAATGAATACTAGAGATAGTACACTTATACGTATGCAGACCCATGTCTTCCAGCTCACTGAGCAATTATGTGTACTATGTTTCATTTATAGATGAGTTCTCATGTAAGACTTGTATATATTTCTTTAAAGGGAAAAATGAAGTATAAAGCAAGTTCAAGGAATACAAAGCCTTGGTCGAGAACCAAACTCAAAGGAAGATTAAGACTCTGCAGTAAGATAATGGAGGATATTTCACCTTAGAAGAATTCATGGAACTCTGCAAAGAGTCTAGGAATAAGAAGGAGTTGAGCACTCCATAAAATCCTTAGCAAAATGGTGTTGCAGAACAAAATAACCATACCATAATGGAAGCAAGGAAAAAAATGCTTAATGACTAGGATCTTTCAATGCACCTTTGTGTGGAGGTATCAAGAATGATTGTGTATGTATAGAACCGTACTCCTCATCAAGCACTTGACAACAAGACTCCTGAAGAATATTTCTCAACAAAGAAACTAGAAGTCAGCCATTTTAGAATATTTGTTTTCCCGGTATACATACATGTCCCAAAGGTGAAAAGAACCAAGCTCGATCCTTCTGGGTGGAAGGGTATATTCATAGAATACAATGATACATCAAAGGCCTACCGAATATACTTCCCAAGATTCAAGAAGATCGACATCAGTATAGATGTAACCTTTGATGAGGACTCAACATACTCTAGATCTAGGAGGATACCTATTGAAGAGCTCAAGGAACCTAAAGGAAGGAGAGTATGAGATATGGAATTTGTAGAAGCAATTATAGAAGACCATGAATATCATAACATGGTAGAGCCACAAGAGCCTATAGAGACACTTCATGAGAAGGAATCCCATAAGAGGAAATCAGCATGGGAAAATGAGCTCATACAAGAGGAAGAAAGGTATGGCGCTCTAGAAGGAATGCATAGAGAGAGAAAAAGGGAAAATCGTTACAACAACTATGTGGCCCTGTTGTGTGACATCATTGATAAGGAACCTTCCAACTACGAAGAGGATGTAGAAAATAAACAATGGAAGGATACCATGATCAAAGAATATCATTCGATTATGAAGAATGATGTCTGGGAGATAGTTCCGAGATCAAAAAGTAAGTATGTCGTGACTTCGAAGTGGATCTACAAGATCAAACATGTTGCAGATGGCAGCATTAAGAAACACAAGCCAATATTCATAGCATGAGGATTCTCATAGAAATAACGCATAGACTATGAAGAGATATTTGCACCCATAGCGAGGTACACTTCCATTAGAGTTTAGACTGAGCCATGACCATTATAGTCCCCCTAAGTACTGACAAAAACTCAAAACCATATTGAAATACTAAAACAACACCAAAAAGTCAATCAATGTACATATATACAAGGTACTATAACAAAAATAACTTCAAGCATAGTACCTTTTTAGGTACAATCCATTGCGAGGTTTCCCAAAAGGTATCCCATCATAATATACAAGCTCATAGGCCCCTTTCTCTAAAACTTTACTCACGATGAAAGGCCCATACCAAATGGATTCTAACTTCCCTTTACCAAGCTTGTCATGCTTCTGATCATAAGTCAGAACCATGTCACCTTCATTAAAGACACAAGGTTGGACGAATTTATCGTGCTAAGCCTTGATGCATTTTTTATGTGCCTCATTAGTCAAGGAAGCATCTCTTCGATTCTCATCAAGATTTGTCAAATACAAAAATCATTATTCTTCGGCAAAAGTGTTTGGGAGAATCCCAACCTCAAGCTTGAGTGATGAGATCTCACATTCAATAGGAATGAAAGCTTCCCATCTATAGACCAATTGAAATGGCGTGAAACTAGCTGCTCTTTTAACTGAAGTCCTATAAGCCCATAGTGAAGAAAATAGTGTCAAGTGCCAATTGGATTTATGGTCTCCAACCATTCTGCGCAGCATAGTTTCCAAAACTTTGTTAATGGCCTCGACTTAACCATTAGCCTGCGAATAATAAGGATTTTAGTTTTCATGACGAAAACCCATCTTAGCACTCAATTCAGGCATCATCTGGTTACGAAAATCGGATCCGTGATCAGTGACTATGGCTTGCGGGACTCCAAACCTAGCTATTACGTGATTAAACAAAAAGAGGGCAGTCGTGCAACCATACTCAGCATATGCAGGCATTGCCTCAGCCCATTTTGTAAAGTAATCAATAACTACGATGATGTAACCATGCCCCCCAGCTGAGGTAGGTTTACAATGCATAAAATCCATCCCACATTTGGCGAAAGGGCGAACGACAATGATGGGGTGTAAAGGAGCAGGGTGGGTGCATTTTTTGGGATAAAAAAGTTGACAGGATGGGCACTTTTTGACATCCTCATGACAATCTTTGAATATTGAGGGCCAAGAATACCTAGCGTGAAGGATCTTCTGAGTTGTAGCCATCCTAGAAAGATGACCGCTGCATTCTCCAGAGTGGCAATCATTTAGAACCTATTCAGCCTCTTCGTGTGTAAGACATCGTCAAAGAACAAAGTCAATACCACAGAAGTATAACGTGTCATTTAAAATGAGATAGTGTTTTGCGTGGTGACGAATACGTTGGAAATCATCACGGGACATGTCGGGATTAAACCTTTGAGTCTGGAGAGAGATGATCAGATCTCCATACCACGGATCGGTTGTGCTAATCAGGAACAAGAATTCATCTAGAAATGAATCATCGGGCTCAACTTCCATGAGATCATAGGGAAGGTCATACATTAACTCCACGAAAACTAAGGACTTATTGGAAGTAACCTTAGCGAACTCGAGATTGAATTCCTATAGGATGACTATCCAACGGGAATAATTGCCCCCCAGTACTTGACGAGTCAATATGTAACACATGTGGTTTTGATCAGCGAGAACAATTGTGGTGCATAGTAAAATGTAGTGACGAAATCTTTGCACAACAATGACCATGGCCAAATCCATCTTCTCCATGTTAAATTTTCATATGATAAGCTAGATCATTAGTATTTCATTTTGATTTCATAACAAAAGAATATAAACAGGATCATTGAAAGATAGACAAGCAAAACCATACAAAAGGAGAACACAAAGATTTATCATGGGAAAACCCTAAAGGGAAAAACCCAGCAAAAGATTCCTCAATATAGATGCCCCAAAAGATAAAAGATAAAACCAACAAGGAGATCAAAGCCTGATCCTTCTCCTTCTCCAGCTACTTCTCTTCTCCACTAATGCGCTACACAAGTGAGAGAGTGTGTGTCTCAAATGAGGAGCACCACACCTCTATTTATATTCATCCATTCACTTGAATTAACTCATCCGACATGTAGGCTCGAGTTAATCATGTAGGCTTGAGTTACACATGTAGGCTCAAGTAACCACATTGGGGTGCTAATGAACCACCTTTACAAATAGAGGGGACAACCTCATGAATATTATTAGTTCTTTTGATTAGAAGCATCGGGATACAAGATAATACAAGTGGTTCTCCCGGTAGGACCATCAGGGACCACAAAAGATACATATAGAATATTCTTTGAAGTTACAATATTTCAACACTCCCCCTTAACGAGAAGGGTATTCTACAACAACATCAACAACAACAATAGTAGGAGAGGACATCATCAACATCGTCAGGGTAACACATCTATAAATCATTGGAAGCTTTTCAACATCATATAGTCTTCGTCTTCAATATTTGACGACAGTAACTCTTTAATCAACATCAGCATCTTTTGACCTTTTGATCAGCAACATCTTCAACACTTTGATATTTCGATGAGCAACATCTTCAGCAACATCTTCAGCAACATCTTCAGCACTTAAACTTTTTGATCAGCAGCAACATCTTCAGCACTTTGACCTTTCGATCAGCAACATCTTCAACACTTTGACCTTTCGATCAGCAACATTTTCAGCAACATCTTCAACACTTTGACCTTTCGATTAGTAGCAACATCTTTAGCACTTTGACCTTTCGATCATCACCAATATCTTTAGCATTTTGATCAGCAATATCTTCAGCACTTTGATCTTTCGATCAGCAAAGACATCTTCAGCATTTTGACCTTTCGATCAGCAACATCATCACATTCTGATTAGTAACATCATGATCAGCACCATCATCATACTTCAACTCTCGAACAGAATCATCATCATCATATTTTGATATTTTGATCAGTATGTCGTCATCATCACATACTGATCATCATCATCATCACACTCTGATATTTCGATTAGTACATCATCATCACACTCTGATCTTTCGATCAGTACATCATCATCATCATACTCTTGATCGTTCGATCAGTACATCATCATCATACTCTGATATTTTGATCAGTACATCATCATCATCATAAAAACATCATCATCATGAAAACATCAACATCATCAAAACATCATTATGATCCAAACATTCAACATCATCAAAACATCAAAATATCATCATCATCACACTCTGATCTTTCGATTAGTACATCATCATCATCATAAAATCATTATCATCAAAACATCAACATGATCCTTCCTTTCGGAATTATGGGATCAACATGTCTATGGTACTCAGACGATCCTTCCTATCGGAATTACTGGATTTAGGTCTTTACGGAGTTACTAACGATCCTTCCTTTCGGAATTACGGGATCAAGTCTTTACGGAGCTACTAACGATCCTTCCTTTCGGAATTACGAGATTTAGGTCTTTACAGAGTTGCTAACGATCCTTCCTTTCTGAATTATGGGATCAACACATTTGTGGAACTCAGACAATCTTTCCTATTGGAATTATGGGATCAACACATCTGTGGAACTCAAAAGATCCTTCATGTTGGAATTACGGGATCAAGTCTTTACGGAGCTACCAACAATCCTTCCTTTCAGAATTATGGGATTTAGGTCTTTACGGAGTTACTAACGATCCTTCCTTTCGGAATTACAGGATCAACACATCTATGGAACTCAGACAATCCTTCCTATTGGAATTACAGGATCAATTCAATGATCCTTCCTTTCGGAATTACGGGATCAACACAGTTGTGGAACTCAGACAATCCTTCCTATTGGAATTACAGGATCAACACACGTTCTTGAGTACCGAAGTCACTGGATCTATTCTGAACCGAGGTTCAAGGATGATACAATCCTACTACCTTCTTGATGACCGAAGTTCACCGGATCCGTTCTGAACCAAAGTTCAAGGATGATACAATCCTGCCACCTTCTCGATGACCGAAGTTCACCGGATCCGTTCTGAACCAAAGTCCAAGGATGATACAATCCTGCCACCTTCTTGATGATCGAAGTTTACTGGATCCGTTCTGAACTGAAGTCCAAGGATGATACAATCCTGCCACCTTCTCGATGACTGAATTTCACTGGATCCGTTCTGAACCGAAGTTCAAGGATGATACAATCCTGCTACATTCTCAATGACCAAGGTCATTGGATCACTTCTGGACATATGTCCTAGGATGATACAATCCCTCTTCATTCTCGAAGACTGAGGTCTCTAGATCACTTCTGGACATATGTCCCAGGTTGATACAATCCTGCTACATTCTCGATGACCGAGGTCACCGGATCACCTCTGGACATATGTCCCAGGATGATACAATCCCTCTTCATTCTCGAATACTGAGGTCCCAAATCACTTCTGGAGATATGTCCCAAGATGATACAATCCCATTGCAACATCACTACTCCCCCTTTCAAGGAAGGTCTTTCCAAACCACACCAAGCTTGTCTCGAAAGTGTTCGAACTTTACTCGGGACAGAGGATTCGTCAGCAAATCACCATCTAAACCATCATCATCTACATATTCAGTATGTGAATACTGAACTATCACCATCTATATCTCCAGTATGTGAATACTGAAAGCATCATCTATATCTTCAGTATGGGAATATTGAAACATCATCATCTGCATCTTTATCTTGTATGTAGAAATATCATATTTCTATGTGTTACGACGGAACACAGGGTTCTCTGTTATCACAACTCTCGTTATCACATAGAATCAATGTAGTATCCATCTTCAGGTCAATGGGACCTGATATCAGCTTTCGAAGCCATATGGCTTCACAACTTAGCAGAGCAATCTGCTATGTATTCTGCTTTTGTTGTTCTAAGAGAAACACTAGACTGTTTCCTGCTAAACCATGAACTCACAGCAGACCCCAAACAAAATCATCTACCTGATGTGCTTTTCCTTTCTGAGATACTTCCAACCCAATCTGTATCCGTATAGCCATACAATCTGTAGTCATGGCTACCATCATAGTATAGACCAAGGTCTATAGTCCCTTTCAGATATCTCATCACATGTTTTGCAGCTACTAGGTGAACCCATCTTGGTTGAACAAGATATTGACTTAAGGTGTTCACAGCAAAACAAATGTCTGGTCTGGTATTTGTTAAGTACATCAATGACCCAATGATCTGTTTGTAATGAGTCGCATCTACTAACTCTGATGAGTCATCATCAAATAGATTCATGTTGGAGTCCATGGGTGTGGCCATGGCTTTGCATTCCAACATATTTAATCTCTTCAATATCTCTACTGCATACTTTCCCTGGTTGAGAAATATTTCTTCTGAACTTTGTCATATTTCCAGACCTAGGAAATAGTGCATTAACCCAAGGTCTTTCATCTCAAATTATTCTGCTAGTTTCTTCTTGCTTTCCATGATATGTTTCTCCTTCCCTGTCAAGAAAAAGTCATCCACATATAATAACAGGATGACAGGTTCATATTCTACAACCTTGAGATAAAGGTTAGGATCAGCTTTACTCTTGGTAAAACCCATAATTGACAGGAAACTGCCATACCAAGCTCTAGGAGCTTGCTTCATGCCATAGAGGCCCTTCTTCAACTTATATATATGAGTCCATCTGTCTTCAACTTCAAATCCTTTCGATGTAAAACTCTTCCCCAATCATACCATTAAGGAAGGATTGTCTTTACTTCATCATGGAAGCAACTACCATCATAGTTCTGAAGGAAGTGTACCTTGCTTCCTGGAGTAAGTGTCTCTTCAAAATTAATTCCCTCTTTCTTATAGAAACCTCTAGCCACAAGTCTTTCCTTACTTCTATCAGTGACATATTTTATCTTGCAAATCCATTTGTAAGATACCACATGCTTGCTTTCTGGTTTGAGTACTATATCCCAAATATCATCATAACATCTTCCATGAGTTCGTCTTGTCATATCATCAACATATCCTAGTCTTCTGCATTCAACTTTGAAGGTTGGAACCCACTTTATTCTTGGTAAATTCTCGATCCATCAGGAAGCTGTCCATCATGTTGTACCGTGTCGAACTCAGATATCTTCTGTAGTCACTCCCCCTGAAGTGGAGTATTATCTTCCTTCTTCATTCTGTATAGGTGATTCTATGCTTGATATATACTGGTCAATAGAGTATGTCATGTCATAGTCTATTCTTTCTGAGGCAAATCACGATTCTTGCTTTGTACACTTGTTCTTGTAGATCCATATGGAAGATACTACGTACTTCCCTTTATGTCTCGAAATCATATCATATACATCATTCCCCATAATCAACTATTATTCTTTGATCATAGCTTCTTTCGTAGCATTTTTTTTCTTCATCTTGAGTTATCTCTCATACCCATGGTGGTCTTCATCCTTCAAGGTGGATCTACTGCTCTTTGAAGCTCTTTATTTCGTCATGGTGTCTCTGACCCTGGGAGCTTCAGATTCATGTTTATTGAATTGTCATCACTTGTTCTTCGGAACAAGTGTCATCCTTATTTTCTTTTAGGAGGTTGTACAGGACCTTTCCTACAATTCAAATGCACCAGTTGCATGGTTAGAACTACATATGCATAACGACAAATTCTTATGCATCATGCAACTATTTAGCCAATACAACATTCATCCATATCTCACAGAAACTTTCTATATGCCTTCCATGTCTACCATGACATCATTGAGATTGTGCACTAATCCAATATGTCAGCAAATAGGTTTCATTCTAGATAAGTAACAATGGAGATTTGTATAGAACCATGAGCTACTTACCCATCACATGCATGCAAACAACACGTCAACTGATTATAATCAAATGCATAACAAAACAATATCATTAAATGGCAATTGAATACTTATCTTTTGTTTGTTTTGTGGGTAGACTCCTTCTTGATCATTTTGCTTCATCATCTTCTTCATCCATGAAATCATCATTTCTTATCCAAATGATAAGATGGATAAGAGGTTCGTCAAGAATTGAGTTCTTCATATTCCTCATCGCCTGAGGGATCTTCTTTAAATGGTGAGAGCTTGATCTTCAATTTGCTCCCATCTTTCTTCTTCTCTTCTTATGAGACGAGCTTCTTCTTCTTCCCAGAGTCAACTGAAAGTAATCACTTCCTTTTGGCACACATTCCTCACATGAATGAATCCCATGATCATGGGAGGCCATTCTCTCTTTCTTCTTCTACCGCTTCAAGATGTTATGCATTCTGGATCTTCACATTCTTCAACTATTTTCTCAAATCCATCTTCTGAATTATGTTCTTATCTTCAAATAGCTTGATCAAGGAATAAAACATCTTCGGTGTCTTTAGGGAAGACACTTGTGGTACAAGTTGATCCGTGATTGAATCAACAATGATCTTCTTAGCCTTGATCAAGTTCTTCTTGTGTAAGGCTTTGAGGCTCATCTCCCTCTAGAACTGGAACCTCTCTACTCATGTAGGTGTCCAATTCATTTTCTTCAGAGAGATCAATTACTTCCATGCTTGGAAGTTTTCAACTTCACCAAGCTTATCATCAAGCTGATGCGATAGATCACTTTGAAACGAGAACCTCAAATGCAAATAGCAAAAGACTATATCTTACCGATTTGAGGTGTCTGTCCTGCTTCCGGAGCTGGCTGATCTAGGGTTTGTCAGAGAAACCCTAATTTTCAAAACTTCAAATCTTTCAGATTTGATTGGACAGAAAGATAGATCTCTTCAAATGGAGCTGTCTAATGTACTCCTTTTCTGAAAACAGTGGAGGGAAGCTCCCGGAACAGGAAGACCTGGTTTTCCAATTTCTTCTGCAGAAATGCCTGTTACTGTTTCTGTGATATATCCTAAATTAATGCTCTTCTATGTCTGAACTTTCTCACTGAGGTTTCATCGCATGTCCCTGATCCAACACCATAGGTTTCATCAGAATTGGTTTCACCAATTGGGATTTATGATCATTTTCCTAAGGTGATTTGTTACAGGACTGTTCAGAACAACGAAGTTGTATGGCCTACCACATGTCACTGTTTAATCTTCTGGTTCTAAAATTTGGACCACAGAAATTAAAGTCCATTATATTTCTGGAACACCTTCAGGAATTCCATTTGGACCTCTGTAGTCCACGCTACAACAATTCTCCCTAGGTGTCCTGTTTAGGGATGAATTCTAGAAGAGGATGGAACCCTAACTTAGAGGGATCATATCTCCCAAAATATAGCGAATCTGAGGCTGAATTTTGGATACAGTGTAAATCAGGATTTTATCTTCATCCTCTGCGATTTTCAACTCCTAGCCTTCTCCAATCTTAGGATATAGCGAATGTACCAAAACTTAGTAGTTTTAGTATTTAGGGTTTTTCCAGATCGGGGTCAAACTAGGGTTTGACTTTCCCAGAGTTTCACCCAACCAAATTTCTTGATCCAGGTCTCTAAACTTCGATTTTGATGAGGAGAAAAATCCTATGCTGGGCTCACTCAAAAATTCTTCTTCTGTAGAAAGCCCTAATTTTCCGCACCAAAACTGAAAATGCTCGGAATCAAATTCTGCTTCGACAGAAAGATGCGCCCTTCAATGGAGAGTCAGTATAACCTTCTTTTGCTGATCGATCATGGATAGAGACCAAAAAAATAAGAATCCCTATATTCTTTAGTTGCACAATGTCTTCTTTTAGGGTGGCTCTGATACCCTGTTAAATTTTCATATGCTAAGCTAGATCATTAGTATTTCATTTCGATTTCATAACAAAATCATATAAACAGGATCACTGAAAGATAGACAAGCACAACCATACAAACGGAGAACACAAATATTTATCCTGGGAAAACCCTAAAGGGAAAAACCCAGCAAAAGCTTCCTCAATATAGATGCCCCAAAAGATAAAAGATAAAACCAACAAGGAGATCAAATCCTGATCCTCCTCCTTCTCCAGCTACTTCTCTTCTCCACTAATGCGCTACACAAGTCAGAGTGTGTGTGTCTCAAATGAGGAGCACCACACCTCTATTTATATTCATCCGTTCACTTGAACTGACTCATCCGACATGTAGGCTCGAGTTAATCATGTAGGCTCGAGTTACACATGTAGGCTCAAGTAACCACACTGGGGTGCTAATGACCCACCTTTACAAATAGAGGGGACAACCTCATGACTCTTATTAGTTCTTCCGATTAGAAGCATCGGGGTACAAGATAATACAAGTGGTTCTCCCGGTAGGACCATCATGGACCACAAAAGATACATATAGAATATTCTTCGAAGTTACAATATTTCAACACTCCATATGTGAATAACAAGTTTTAGAGTCAAGGAGACTCTTAATTAGATAGTAAATCACGTGCTCTTGGCCATTAATATCTTCCTACATTAGAACCATACCGATGGTAGTAGTGGAGGCAGAAACTCATAGCAGAAAGTCTTTTGAATAATTTGGGGGGTGCAACACCAGTGAATGTGTTAGAGCATGTTTCAATTTATCAAAATATCGTTGGGCCTGGTCATCCCAAAAGAATAGAGTGTTCTTCTTAAGGAGACACATATTGCCATGCATTTTTTTTGCAATGTTGCACACAAAATGACGAAGAAATATTGTCTTCCCTTGCAAACTTTGGAGTTCAGTGATATTAGTCGAGGCAAGTAAGGCCAAAATAACAACTATTTTCAAAGGATCTATCCGGATGCCATCTTTGGAAAACACAAATCCAAGAAGATGTCCAGTCTCAACACCAAATACACATTTGTATGGATTGAGCCGAATATTATACATTTGACTGCATCAAAGGAAAATGTCCCTCAGGTGCCCTGGGTGGCCCTCACAGTGCTACAAATGAGCAGGGAGGTCGTTCAGATACGGTTCCAAAATGTGTTTGATATTGTGAAAAGCATAGGACATGGCCCGTTGGAATTTAGCTCCGGCATTTTTCAAACCAAAGGGTAACTTCCAATATACAAAGGTTCCCCACAGGAAAATAAATGTTGTCTTATGCTGGTCGGCGGGTAGAATCTCTATCTGATTATAGCTGAAAAATCCATCCATGAATGAAAAATGACACTCCTAGCACAGTTATCGATGATTTGATCGATATGTGGAGTATGAAGTTTGTCCTTGTGACAAGCCCTATTCATATCTCAAAAATCGATGCAAGCCCTAATAGTTCCCTGCTTCTTAGCTACAAGGAAAATATTAGATACCCACTCAGTTAGTCGTATAGGATAAATAAAACTTGCTTTCAGAAGTTTCTCCACTTCATCTTTTATTGTCGCAACCTTCCTAGGATGGACTTGACATAGTTTTTGCTGGACTGGTCTCATCGTGGGATAAGTTTTAATTTCATGTACAATGATGGACAGATCAATCCGAGGCATATATTCATATGTCCAGGAAAAAACATCTCGAAACTCTTTGAATAAAGTTCTATATTGTTCAGTTTCTTCAGTTGAATAGTTTTGGCCTATGTGAAAATGTTTAACAGTTCTGAGCTTCACTAATATGTCAATGGGAGTGGTTTGAGTAATTTTACATAGGTTTCCTTCATCATCAGTGCCTTGTAACAATATCAGTGCCTGAGGATTTTTGGCAATATTAGTACTAATGAGGGAAACAAAATCAGGGGCTACCGAATTGGCATTGGGAAGAAAAGAAGATCTATGATCATGATCTTCCCATTAAGTTTCATCCACACTCATGATCTCCATAATGGACTCATCGGACAGAAAAGTCTACAAGAGATAATCTAGAGTGGGGAGAGGGGAATCTAGCCAATAGGGAAGGTGGTATGGATACAATGCCACTAGATGATGATAATCATAGTGTACATCAGAAACAGATTGAATAACATCGTAGAGCACTTCGTAAGGGCCTAGAGAAGATGTCTCGACAACTTCTTTACCTCTAGAACTATGGTCAGTTGTAGATATCATGTTCACAGTTGCCACTTCCATACTAAGAGGGGTTGAGGGAAATAATTCCATAAGGGTTGAGTCCTTCACCATACCTTCCCCAACCAATTGATAGTATGATATACAATGTATACCATAGGCTTAACTCCTTAAACCATGGCTTATTCATTTCCCTAAGCATTAATCTTAGGACCATGGCATATGAAATGGTAAACTTGTTAACGAAAAGTCCAAAATTGGGTTTTAACCAACGTTTATAAACCTGCCAAGAACAATATAATTATACATTAATACTTTCAATAAAATAAACATGAAATACAAATAGGTTAAAAGTATGAACAATTGATCAGTAACATATAAATAATAGTAAGCGTGATTTAGATAATCACTCTAGGTTTTATAGAGAATAAGCAGGGTAATTACCTTGTCATCAAACCGAGTTTGTAAGAAGTAATAATAACAATCAGTAGGTGTCACTAGCTACGAGTGTAAGTACACATGCACGTAAACAAGTTAAGAGTGCCTTAGTTCAAACTGACCTAAGTAAGCCCACTAGACAAGTAGAAACTTTACTTCTTAGTCAGTCACATGGGATAACTAGTCTCACCACTCCACCCACTTTAGTTCCAAAAACAAAGCTAAGTTAGAACCATGTAAATAACAAGTAAAACTATGCAGAAATTAACGAAGTATATAATCAAGCAATTACACATACACATCAATGTAAACACATGAGATTAGCTTAGTAATCAGATATACGACATCATAATGTAAAATACAGTAACAAACATAACTGAAAGAAAGAAGTAAAACATGAGAACAACCTACGATAAGTAAGTGGTACATTTAGTGTACGTTATATTCCGCAATCCCAATAATGTCCATGCCTAGGTAGCTTATACTAGCATAATAAAAAAAAAATTTCAATTTTTGTGGACATTACATAAAAGTTTATTTTTTATTCATAAAGTACATAGTAAAATAATAAATTTATTTTCTTTTAATTAATAATATATAAAAAGTCAAAATAGTCTCACATTTATTATTGATTAGCGTTAACTGCAATTCAGCGTAGGGATGAGTGAATACTCTAGCACGAGTTGTAGACAAATATTAGTGCACTGACTCGACAAGGTAGCACAAAAAATGATTTTATTGCAACTTAGCTTTCTAGAGAAAAAGTTCTGAGTCAACCATGTATATGTGTGGTCACAAGGAAATAGGAATGTTGTTAACCACCAGGATGTCGATCATTAATGCGTGGAAGTTACCAGTGAAGGAAACGCGCAAAAAAAGTCCCCAAGTTCCCGATTTTAGTGGATAAAAGTTTCCAATAAGTTCCTAACCATTTGGAACGGTTCTTGCTAGATTGAGAAATTTCCCTACAAGTTCTCAAGTTCCCTGGAACGTCAAAACTTTGGAAACGAGTTCCTAAAAATCGGGAGCGGTTCCCGTTCTACAGAGTTAATTACAAATACAACTTCTTTTTCAATATTGTAGAATATCTATACACAAGTTTCCCAAACCCAATCTAGTTGCAAAGAAATCTTTATTTTGTTTCAACTAAGAAACTTATATTTCTCTCTTACATTCTTCCCACCATTAAATTAAGAGCTTACAAATAATTCAAAACAAAAAGCTAAACCATATAAAATTGGCCATAATGACACAGGTCTATGTCATACACAAGGTTGTTTATAAATTACAAACCAAAAGATGCATAAATACGATCTATAAAAAAACAAAAAGACAGAATTAGAAATTAAATTCCATAGCTTGTCGTATTCATAGATGGAAAAAGACCCTACCTCGATAAGCAATGCTGGCTTGGAGAGCTAGTATGCATGGAAATTGAGTTCTCTAAAGCCATGGGTGAAGGACGTCCACTTAAAGCTTTGAAGCAGAAAAGTAATTTTTCCTACAAGATGTTTTAGGAACAAAACATCAACCTTACTTCGCTTGTTTTCTCAATCCATGACCTTTTTTCCAGTCTTCGATTACCTGAAGTTTTTATACCCATTTTTCGTTGGCATAAAAGGGTGAGATGCATAGCTCCACATGTTCTACTTTTGAATTTGATCCTTATCCAATTGTGTATGAGAGGTGAAAGTAATGCAAAGAGATTATATAAACTTGATCATGTCTTTACTTCACAAATTATCATATTTTTATAAACAAAAATAACATAATTGAAATATTTCCAGTCAAATCATCAACCTTTCAACTTATATTTATGTCACCATTACTTCCACCCTCAACATTCTGCTCCATATGTTCATGTTTCCCCTTAACTACTACAAGGTTGTTCTCGTTCTTAATCACTACAAGGTCGTTCTCATTTAGATTTTTTTTTTTTTCATATGTCCATCCTGGTGACCATGTTAATATTTTCCTTTGAACCAACTACCCACTATTGGTTTTTAATATAATTATATTCTTTGATGTTTATGTTGACTTTTACCATTGAACCTCCACTTTGTAAGACTCAATATTACCCTTTTAAATCTTTGTAAACATTTCATTTTTCTTTTTTTAACCATATTGTAGACTCTTCATCTCTAGGTTTGCTACAATATCCATCAATCGTGGAGACATTCTTTGTGGAGAAAAACATCTACCATTTAGCCCATTTACAATTGTAAATCAGCAAATCATGTGATAGGAAATAAAAAAAGTTTCCTTTTCTATAAAAGATAAGTAATTGCAATTACTTTATATATATTAAATTTATATTAGTGTTATACATTTCTAATAATCAAACCAGATCAATTTAATATAAAATTTAACAATAACTTTTAAAATATATTATTATTATTATTATTATAAATATATATTATTATTATTATTATAAAAATATATAATATAGATGAGACATTTTAATTTTTTTTAAATCATAATAATAGAATTATGGATTCTACCAAAATAACTATCTTACAAAAATGGACTTGATTTAACTTTGTGATGAGACATAAATCCACTCAAGTCACTTGTCATTGTAAGAGCAGAAAGTGACCTACCTTTAATTTATTGACAAAAATGATTTAGCTTACTGTAAGGCAATTCATGCTGAGGCAGCAGGCATTGTGCTCGTTAAATCTTCAACTGCTTAAATCCAATGGACACTATACCTACTGCAACCAAATTAATTAACCTGCAACATCTATATATTAATCGCCTAATTTATCTAATTTATCAGCTTTGAAAAAATCTCACTTAACTTACGAAGATACAGAATTCCACTTTTACCTCACCTGTCACTCTGAGTAGAAATATTGCGTCTAAAACTTCACTGCATAGAGGTCCCACTCTTTTGCAAGGCCTCCAAAGCTTACTCAACTTGATACCTGTGCATGTCACAGGCTGCTTTCTCTGCCCCAGTAATAGTTACCAAAAATACATAAAGTAATACAGACACGTAATGTGATTATCATTCCAGAGTGCCGATAACAACCCTTGTGGATCAAATTTTAAAGAAGTACAAGGAATCGCTGGGAACGATATTTATTGAAGCCTGCAGTGGCATGGAAGTGCATCGCCATATAATAGCGTCGGTGGTCATTGGAATTATATGGCTATATGCGACAAAAGAAGAAAAGTAAACTGACAAAATGGCAAATTATCATGCTGCAGATTCTTAATAATACAATGTATCTCCAATGTCTGCACAGGGGAATGGAGACTGCAATGACTCGAATGCTGCTCGGGAATCTCAATGGAGTCGGCAATAGTAATTGCAGGCCTCTGCATGTCGTGGCATTTGCAGGTCCCTTGCAGGGCCACATTATTCCCATGTTTAATTTCGCAATGAAGCTTGCAGCCAAGGGCGTTATTGTCACCTTTGTTAATACAGAATCTTGCCATGCCAACATTATCAAAGCCCATAACGGCGAGGACCCTTTAATCTGCCATGCCAGGAGCTCGGGCTTGGATATCCGCTCCGCTCAGGTTGGCGATGGATTGCCCGTTGATTTTGATAGATCGTTGAATCATGACGAGTTTACGGAATCCTTGCTGAATAATATGATACTGCACGTCGAGGAGTTCATCGCCGATCTCAGTACGAAGGAGCCTCCTGTATCCTGTTTCATTGCTGACACCTTTTTTGTTTGGCCTGACCGCGTCGCAAAGAAATTTGGGATTCCTCATGCTTCCTTCTGGACAGAGGCAGCTGTCGTCTTCTCCATTTATTGTCATTGGGATTTGCTGGTGAAAAACGCCCATCATCCATTTCTCGACAATGGTATTTTTTATATTGTGTTTTTTTTTAAGTATGCCCATATTTTTCTGTATATTGTTAAAGCTTGGAAATGGTTTGTTCTTGTGCAGAGCATGAGAGCCTCATAAATTACATCCCTGGAGTTTCAGATTTGAAGATAACAGATCTTCCCTCTTATCTTCAGGAGTTGGATGTGTCAACTGTGTCGCACAAATTAATATATGCAGCATTTCAATCGGCTCGTGGAGCCGATTGGATTGTCTCTAATACAGTGGAGGAATTAGAGAGCCGAACGATTGCAGAATTACAGTTGAGAAAGCCATTTTGGTCTGTTGGTCCTTTGCTTCCTTCGGCCTTCCTGAATGAAAAAAGTTCGAAAGACGAGACAATAGGAACCAGCATGTGGCAGGAGTCGGACTGTAGCAGATGGCTTGACTCCCAGCCCAAAAGATCAGTCATCTATATTTCGTTCGGCAGCTATGCTCATGTTTCTATGGCCCAAATAGAAGAATTTGCAATGGGATTATTAGAAAGCAAGCAACCCTTCATTTGGGTGCTTCGTCCTGATATTGTTGCCTCTGGAGTTGAAGACATACTGCCTCAACAATTTGTGAAGGAAACCAAAGATCAGGGTTTGGTGATTCAATGGTCGTCTCAACTGAAAATTTTATCTCATCCTTCTGTGGGGGGATTTCTTACACACTGTGGATGGAACTCCATTCTTGAAAGCTTATGGTTGGGAATACCCATGTTGGCGTTTCCTTTATTGACAGATCAAAGCTCAAACAGAAGATTGATTGTAGAAGAATGGGGAGTGGCCATGGGATTGGGTGGGAGTTGCAGGTTCTTCCAAAACAGTAGACCGCTGGTGGGGAGAGAAGAAATTGTCATGACACTCGAGAAATTCATGGATGTAGAAGAAGGGGATAAATTAAGATTGAAGATCGAGTCTATCAAAGAGGTTTTAAAGGAGGCTGTGATGCTCGACGGAGGCTCATCAAATAAGAATTTAGATTTATTTGTTGAAGCCTTAAGGGCCAAAAGCCACTCGACCTAAGTTCCAGAATATGGAAAAAATATTTGCAAGGACTATGATAACTTAGCATCTGATTTTCACAGTTTTATTAGTTCCAGATTAGATCCTTCTGTATTCGATCACATCTTCCTTTATTTGTAGACCCTATTTCCTCGCCGAGAAGATTTTCATGAAATTGTATTTCGGTTACAGTGTAACACAAACTAGCCAACAGAAAAACTCACAAACTTATGAATGGGTAGCCGAATTAGGTGTATCTAAGTTCTGCTCGATGATTCAGATCAGTAAACTGCAGATCCAGATCTGTAGAACCTAAAATATATTTATATATCTCAAATCCAATATATAATTTTTAGGATTTTATCTGTAATTTTGATTATATTATATGGGAAATTTTATATTTATAAAATTTATTATATAATCTTTTGATTTTAAATGTGATTAATTATTTGATTTTAAATGTGATTAATTATTTAAAAATTAGAAAAAATATATTTAAACAACAATTAAATAATAAAACATATTTAAACATATTTAAACAACAATTAAATAATAAAAGTTTCTATCACTTAGTTTCAAAGATGAAAGAGATGGAACTTTATCTTGTCAACATATACCTTTTTAAAAACTAAAACTAAATAATTATCCCTGATACGACAACCAAAAAAATATGTCCGCTGAAAGGTACATTTTAATTATCTGCATCTTATTTTACAAAGCTTCAAACACGCCAAACAAAGAACTAAGTATTTCAATACCAGGTGAAATGTAAAATTTAATTGATAGGTAAATTTTAATTATTACATCTAATTTTAGGGCGAAGTACAATGTTCATGAAGGGCAAGAAGATTATCTTATTTTAGGACGAGAAAAGATTCAAAAGTAACAATGTTCATGAAAGGCATTTGACTCAAAAGTAACAATGTTCATGAAGGACATGAAGATTGTTTGCACAATGGTTATGCGTAAAGTATTAATAATGTAATTCATTTTTATTATTCCAAGTAGAAAGAGAAATATTGAAATCAACTCGGTTTTGAACTTTGTGTAAACATGATTTTTAATGTTATTCTAAGTTTTAATGCTATATCATTTTATTGTGGATTTCATTTTTCATTTTTCTTAGCCTTATATCTCTCACAAACCACACCTACATTGCATGTGTATGTCTGAGAGCGCATCAATATCATTCAGTGCAGTTGCTATGAATCCAGGGCATGATGGGAGCGTGGCAATGTGTTGGGAAGTTCATCATTAAACATTGCAATCATTTTAGACTTATCGTGCATATATTGTTTTTGGCGTAAGCTATCTACTCGACTATTTGCACCGGGGTCCACCTGATGCCCTTTAGTGATAGCTTACTCTGTTACCTTTCAGTGAGACCAAGATTCACCGAATTTTTTCTCCCGTTCGTCCAGCTGCTAATCACGTGTGACCCTCTCGCACAAACCTCCATTTTTTATATACACTCATCAATATTACTCAAGAATTTAGAAAGGAGCATTTCCTCATTATTGATCTACCTTACAAGGACGAGGAGGAACTACAAGTTTCCCTTTCAAATTTTCAATTTATTGAAGTATAGTTTTTGAGATTGTACTAAGTGGGCATGTCTAAATTCCTTCCAATGTCTAAATTCCCTCAATGTCAAATTTTCTCTGTTCAAAAAGGGGATTTTGGGATATAAATAAATCACAGGACAACCCAAAATTCTAAGCAAAAAAGAATATTTAATTTCATTGTCTACCTTACAAAAATATTATTTACAAACCTCTGCTCATACCTATGAGGTTTTCTGAGCTTGGAAATGTGGTTAAGGGGAAATAAGGTCGTTTAGGGAAATTATCGAGAAATTGTTCATTTGTAATCTTTTCAGATTGTACTAACTGGGCATGTCTAAATTATCTCCATGTCTAAATTCCCTTTCTCCTCAGTAACAAAATGTCTAAATTCCCTTACTCCTCGGTAACAAAATGGATTTCTATTCGGCCCTCTTCAATATTTAAAACAACACTAACATTATTTTGAATAGGCATATTATCTAAAAGCCATACTGAGGCCTTGAGGTTTGAACAATCCTAGATTCCCAAACTAGTATATTGTCCTCTAGAAAAGAACATAAATACTCTTGAATTCCTGAGTTGCCCTACATTCTTCTCATATTTATACTCACAAATCCAATTTTTCCATAGCATCATAAATTAATTGGTTCTTCATTTCTTCATTTTCATATTCGTTAACAATTATAAATCATAGTCATAATTTTTTCTTCATTCGGGCATGCAGTCAATCAATGTCTAAATTCTTCTTCTCTCCGTAATTTCCCTTTGCGTTCACTGTTGAGGAGATACTCCTTATCTTATTTAGTCTAAGTGTTTACCTGAGAAGAAATCCGGTTTGTTTCGGTTTTAAGGAAAGGTAATAGAGTAAGCTATCACTCCACGACGTCCAGCGGGCCCCAGTGCAAATGGTCGGGTAGATAGCTTACTCCATTGTTTTTACTCGGTTTTCTCCGGCCATTGTAGTTGCAAGGTTCATATAATTGGATGAGAGCTTACAAGATTGTTTGCTACTTACTATAAACAAAAGTGACAATTATAAAATGATGAGTGGTTGGTATTTGTTCAACAGAATTCCATCCATATTAAAATGACAAATTGTGATGGTTCCTTTGAAAGGAAAATGCATGTTTAGTTCTGCAAAGTGAGATGGTCATGTATTCTCCTAAGCATCTTGGTATGGGTTTGATCTTGGTATGGGTTTAGCTGGTTATCATGTTCAATCTTCTTCATTATAGTTGCTTATCAGGTTCAATCTTCTTCATTATTACAACTAATAGTCCATGCATTTACATAACTTGTATCCCGTCTTTTAAGAAATACAATGTTGATGTGCATTTGCATGCAGGTATTAGCCACACATTATAGAGGAAAAGTATGAAGGTTTATGCAAAAAAAAGGCATGCAAGATTCATTTCCATAATTTCTCTTAAACAACAAAACACATTCATCTGATATTCCTTAAATTCATATAAAACATTAAAACACATGCATCTAATGCTTCTAATATATTCTATTTTAAGGAAGGACTTTGGCATGTTTAGAGAAGTATGTTTTCCATCTCCTATATTATGTTTTCAGGAAGGACTTTGGCATGTTCAGAGAAGTATGTTCTCCATCTCCTATATTCTGTTTTAAGGAACGACTTTGGCATGTTCAAAGAAGTATGTTTTCCATCTCCACTTCTTTGTGCTTGATTTGGTCACACAATTAAATTCTTCTGATCATGAAAATATATTCTTATATTCTTTATTGGATATTATTGCGTAGAGGGTTTTATCTTTCGAGAATGTAATGAAGTAGAGATTTCGAGTCCTACCGACTCATTTTAGTAGTGTAAATATATGTAACTTTGCACGGATTATTTAAATCTTAATTAATGGAGAAGATTGCAAGTCTCCATTGTGTTGCATTTTAAAGTGCCCATTTGGCCTTATCTTCTTTTGGCATAATGAAATTTACATGCACACAATTTTCCCAAAGAGTAGTGTTGCCGCCTTTCACACACTTGGGTTACGTGGTAGAAATCTTCAAGCCACTTGGTGTGTCCTTGGGGGCAAGTCTCGAATCAAGGCTGTCACCTTGTTCTTGACTCCTCCATTCAGGCTAACTCCTAACGAAGCTAAGGGGGGTAGACCCTATTGAATTACTAAGGCTAATTACTTAGTGTGATGGTGTTATAATGATTAAGTTGTTTAGGAGTTTTGAATTTAACCAATGAAAGAAAAGATAACAAGTTGCAAGATTTAAAGTATATAAGCAAAGTAATGACACTCAATATAGATATAATGATTCAAAGAAATGATAAAAAAATCACTAGTGCCTTAAATGGAGTCAATAGAGAAAATAATGTGCTTGCATGCGCTTGAATGAATGTTTTGCAAATGTCTCTTGGTACATTTTAAATTAGTGTGGAATGTGAATGAATTAAATTAGGCAAAAAGGGGACTCCAGATATACCCGAGGGGTACTTGGAGTATGTCCAAAAGTGAACTTTCACAGCTACCCGCAAGGTGTTTGTGGGATGGAACGGAGTCATGGAGACTATTTTTCATAACACACCCATTAGGGTGTGATAGAGATCGGCGCCTCGAGGTCACTTTCCAGTTGTTCCCACTCCTTTCACTATTTTGCCACCGCTTACAGTTCATTTGAGGCATTGGATTTTCGCCTAATGGTTTGTCAATTTGGGAGGTGAGGGATAATTAATTTAGTCACTCAAGTGCTTTTGATGCAGCTTGACTGATCGGATGAACCACAGCCAAGTACAGATCATACACACTAGAGTCTTCGTTATTTTTAGTAAATTTTAGAAGAAGTGTTCTTATTAAAAAGAAAACCCTCTAGGAACCTCTTTCGGTACAAGTGGATCTCAATTGGGGAATAAAGGAGGGGTTTGTTTTATTATGATTATCAAACAATAAATAAATAAAAAGGAATCAGAGATACACAACACCTTTTTTCTAATTAGTCCTACCACACATCTCTTTCCCCTTGCGGGTCAATCGGGAAGCCATGGGGTAAGTAGTATGATTAATTTTGAATTTAAAAAATGGAATAATACAAAATATTATTAAAGTATACAAACCTGCATGTCAATACTAAACTAGAACAGAAAAAAGGGAAAAATGCAAAAAAGTGAAACGAACGCGGATTCTCGCCAGGGGGATGGGGAGAGGGCTCGAAAGAGCCTACCCAAAAAAGATTTCCTTTTATTATTATTGGTTACAATATCAGCAAACTGAAATATCAAAAACCTCTTGGTCCTTATACGGGATGAAACCAAGATCTTACAACTTTCCAAAATTTTAAAATTTCAGTCAAAGGGGAGACCCCTAGGGGGATTTGAACGCTCCTGAGGCCAATTTCAAACAGCATCTCTTCTCTTATTTTCGGTTACACTTGCTAAAAACCAGCAAGCATGTTAAAATAAAATATTCCAAAAGAAATTTAAGAGTTCCTTTAGGTCAGCCTACCTTAACTAAAAAAAGACTAAGTTAAACTAGCTAAACAGGTGAAAAAGGAACCAAGGAAAGTAAGCTTTCCTTGGGATCTTGGCTTGTTGTTTGTGTAGCCAATGAAATATGCACTGATTCCTGGATTTAATATTTTTAAAATAGAAAAGGAAATCTAGAGCATGTAACTTATGGATTCTCTTTAACTTGCCATGCAAAATAGACGATTTCCCTAAGCTAGATCTAGAATGCTTAATGATACTTTTCAGAAATGAGATATAGAATATGAGCTTTTGAAATAGTAGATATATGTAATTTTTACTTTAATATGACAAAACTAAATTATAACAAAGCTTTCAAACACAGTAACCAGGTAAGAAAATTGATTTTTCAAAGGAGAAAGAGAGAGAAAGAGTGCTAGAAGCCTGGGAATGTTGGGGTTTTGGAGTCTGCTTTGGTGGAACATCGAGGTACTATGTCCTCCAGAAGATCTTGAAGATTAGGAAGATGCAAACCAGCTCAACCTCTTCTACAAGCGAGATCACCTGCAACTTAGAAATCCTTGCACAAACAGATGGTTAAAACATAGGTGCTGTTGGAAAAGATAATTGGAAAGCATGCAATTAAACTTAAAATACATGCAACTCCAATAGATCTGAAACAAGAAAATAGCAAGAGCATAAATCAAAATAGAATAAACTCTTTCCCTAACAGGAGGGATCTCTCTCCTTCAAGTCCAACAATTAACCAGCAAAAGCAAATATAAATAACACAGATTATACCTCATAAGCATTTAACAATCACCATCCACACATGAAGAGAATTACACCATAGATCTTGACTCCAAATCTTCTTTATTCCAGAATAATAAACAACAACAGTAAAATAGCAAGATCACCTCAATTCCAGTTCTAACTAGCTTGGAAGAGGTGATATAAGATTTATTTATACAAAAAATAGGAGATCTAGCCTGGGGGGCACAAATCCCAAGGAGATAGACCACTGCAGCTGAAGGAGAGTCCATCAATGCTGATATGAAGCTGAACTGAGCTTCCACTGAGCCTACATGTCAATCGGGGGGCTGATTGAGCTGACACATCAACCTGCTGACTGACACATCAACCACAGAGCTTCCAGAAGAGCCCACACGTGTGGAGAAGAGAGAGAGGGCACAATTCCCCAGGGCACAATTCCCCATAAAGGAGGCTGAAGTTCAACTCTGGATCTGTCCACATCACCTCCTTCAGTCAAGGATTTGTCAAATCCAGTCAATCTGGTACAGATCTGATTGGTTTCAATCAATTCGGTTTAGAATCCACTGATCTAGGATTTTGGATTTGCTCCATTATTCATCAATTTATTAATTAAAATAATCAATAATTGATTTTTGGGGTTTTCTGACCTGAGTGGTGGAAAATCACTGAAAACTTGAAAATAGTGGGTCTATGGTTTACATGGTGCTCTTAGATTGAAAATGATCACCCCCATGACTAAAGCTGATTATTCGGCCCACTTTTATTACAAAACCAAATTTTCCAATTAGACTATTAAAAAATAGCCTAAGTTTTTGTGGAAAAATTAAAATTTAAAAAACTTTAAAAAAGTCAAAAAAGTAAAAACCTAAGGGGACTTAGACATGTTCATATGACTCGACCATGATGCCTAGCATGTTTATACATTAGCACATAGACTCTAATAACCTCTAATAACCTCAATAGGCCTATAAGCCAAGCCGACCACCCCAACTTTGGAGGTATTGAGTGAAAAACTCAAAAATTATCAGTGGTTTATTCAACAACCAATAATAACCAAGGGAGAAAACACACTGGGATGATTAGATTGACAAAGAAAGTCTAAGAGACCGAGTCTTTTACAGACACTATCATGCTAGAACATTTATTACAATTCCCCCATGGGGTATGAACATGTGATACAGTACAACAAGCACTTCCTAGAAGTACTTCCGAAGGTCTTCTGAAGTCCGAACAAAAAATCTTTGTCCGGTTCACCAGGCTCACTTGATAAAAAACCACTAAGTACAACTTAGGTGGTAACAAGTAGTTTCCATTCTTTCTATGTTAAGTTACGCTTGAGCAATAGCTAGAATTACCTTAGAGTGACAATTAGAATGGGATCGGGTTGCTTATATTCTTATAGAAATAATTTCTAAGGGTGCACAAATGTAACACATGCTGCGTTTGCATGGTCGAGGTCAACCATAGGGAGGCATAGCAGATAAGATAAGGAGGTGGTCAACAATAGACAGTCTCATTTATCGTCGAGCTTATCTAGATTGCACATTCCTTCTCCCCTTTGTTACCCCTCCTACGTTTCTTGCCTACACCGTTAAAATTCTTAGGCATTCTTCTTGTCTCCTTCCTCCTTCCTGGTGAGAGTACTATTGCCAACGAGTTAGCTTTTCCACCTTGCATCCTGTCCAATTACCCTCAAGACCAACATGCACTGCGCCCAAATTGAATTTGAAAATCCTACAATTTCAAATTGATCCCACTCTGTCTTGAGCTCAGTTCCTTGTTATCCTCAGCAGAAGAATTTGTGTAATGATTTTATGGTTTTAACTAGGTTGATAATGATTTTATGGTTTTAACTGCGTTGTGTTGATAATGTATTTGTTTTGATTAAATCATAGCATTCATGGGAGGAGGAGGGCACTTCACGGTTATAAATCTGGTCCTCTTTCGATTACAACTTCAATATACTGAAGAAATTCTCTTGAAATGCATCTTGAGTGTGAAATGCCCAAATTTCATAGGACTCTATTGGAATAGTCCATACTCTTCCCTGCCTTCCTCGATTCTAGTGAAAAGGTTAAGGGTTTCTAAGTTTGCAGGACGTTAAAAGCATTGTGGCAACAAGAATAGAAGGTATATTGAAATTTGTTGTGTAAACATGTGTTTAATGGCTATTAATATCAACAGAATGTCTTTAATGAATTATATAACTATCCTTTTTACAATTAAAATGCACGAACATTTTGCAGGCACCCTTACAGTTACCTATATGTTTGGAAGAGTTGCAGGTTGATGAATTTCCTATATATTTGAATGAGTTGCACATAGATGGATGTCAGCAGATGAGGAGCGTAGAGGGTTTGGCACAGCTCACAAAACTACTGGAAACATTGGTATCTTTGAAATGGTTATAGACAGAGAGATAGGTGAAGTTGAAGACATGCAGGGTTGAAGCAACAAAGCTTCAATGGTTATGTGCTAGTTGGTGCTCTTAGTTAGAAGAACTTCCAAGGATGGAAACATTGGTATTTTTGGAGGCATTCCTGGTAAAGGGATGCATGAAGTTCAAGGTCTTAGGGGGAGAGAGTATCCTACCTTATAGAAGACCACTAATAACTCTATCAAGAAGTAGTAAACGACGCACCAGCTGAAGAGCACCACCAAGAGTAAGAGAAAAAAAATACCTCCTGGAACAGGATGCAGAGTAGACACTGCTATTTTTAGGTGAACACTAGACATCATTTCAAGACTTGAAGACTGAAGTAATAATCACTTGGAAAAATGATGATCAGGTTCATAAGAACGCCGATGAATAAGAAAAGGATGTAGAGCAGACACTACCCTCCTCGGTTGAAGAACACGGGCTATTGTCTCACAACGACGTACCAGATGAGCAAGTAAAGTCAGAAAAGCTTGAAGACAACAAAACGATGGCGTAGTCCTTGAAGAAGTAGATAAGGTTCTTGTGCACTCGGGCCATCATAGAGATAAGGATCTTCGCCAACAGAAGAGACGGTGATGCCATGAGAGCAAATCGGCTTATGCAGAAAAATCCATACAAATATAGACCTTTGGACCTTAAAACAGATAGATATTGTAAATATTTTTCTGCATTTTCAAAGTTAGAGCTTTTCCACATAGGTGAGACTCGTTCCAAAGAGGGTTGGGTACTTATGTGACGGTGGAAAATGGAGTAAAAGTTGATTGAAGTGGAAAAAGCAATGTGTAATATTTTAAATATAATCTACAAATTTAATTTAAATAATATAAATGTGATATTTACGTCGAAGGCATTTTCCCTATGGAGATGCAGTCTCAAAGATTCCTTGATTTTGATAAATAAGTGAAAGATGTACAATTAAATCTGAAAGATAAATATTGTGTTAATTCTTAATTTCAAATATAAAGTAATTCCTCCTCATTCTTAATTTCAAATTTAAAGTAATTCATTTTAATTAAGCAAAGGTTATTACCAATTAAAAATGCCTATTAACAATTAAAATGAGAAATTTCAAGGGTTGATAGTGCTTAGTTTTTAAAAAGTATGAATGTAGATCTTTATTATGATTTTAAGTATTAATTTTAAAGACTATAGGTATCCAATATATTATATTTTGATTAGGTAATTGTTACTATTTTTTTTTATGAAAAGAGAAAAAATAAAAATAAACTATATAAAAAATTATTTTATTTAAAATAGCTATTAAAAAATATTTTTAATAAAAATAATTTTTATTTATTAATATATATATATATATATATAAAATCACAATTTCAAAAAGATGTAATATAAGTATTATAATATATCACTTAAATTTAATGATTCATAGGTTTTCTCTCACATATTTTCTTAACACACTCTAATATAATAAGCATTCAATATACATACAAATAAAAAAATTATTTGAACAAAAGGCTTTAAAAGGCATAAGAGTCATAACATTCAGTTGATTATTGTTTAGAAAAAAACATTTCATAAGTGCTTAGTGACAAGAAAACTTAGGTATTCCATTTGAATTGAGCAACATCATTAGCTTACAAAAGGATAGGATGGAAAAGTGCAATACAATGGAGTTTAAATTTAACAAGATATGCTACTTATGGAGGATATCTCCACCAATGATGATAGCTAGAACATCTCATTGTTTTCAATATTCTATTTTTTATTATTATTTTATTTGATAAAACTAATTTCCACTTGGCTTATGCCACCCCAAAATATCAAGATTATCATTTCCAATAATGACAATGATATGAAATGAAATCCTTATGGAGGGTATGTACAAGAGTGTATATGAGACACAAACAACTTGCATACCCCATCTGCAACACTAAGTATCAAGGAATCCCAACAACACAGAGTTTTCAAACACTCCAACAACCATCACAAATACAATTGGACAAAAAATTAGTTTCTAGACATCTCTTTGCTAGGAGTGAATTAACATTACGTTTTCAAGTTGAATAAAACCTTTAGAGCTTACAGATATGCATAAGTGCATTATTGATGTTGAATGCAACATTATTATTGTCATCACAAAGATACAACCATAGGAGACATAGAAGCTATAAGAAGGTGAGAGCCTTTTTCATTCACAAATATGGGTGAAGGGAAACACAACTTTGCATTTGACTCTCGATAACAACTATCAAAAGAACTTAATCTTAGAATGTGGAAGAACATGAAGATGCCAACAACGCATCTCGCTCATATGTATTCCATTCATTAGTTAAGCTAGGGATGTGAAATCCAAGACAATTAATAATTCCATCTATCATACGACATCAAACCCTTCAAATATAAGGTACTATTTGATGTTTACCCACTTGATTCATGTGATGTTTTTTTTTTAAAACGAAATATGTGAGAGAATCATGTTCTTTATAAGTCTAGGCCTTATACTATTATAAGTTATCTAGGATATTAGCTTTACATTATACTAGAGGTATCGCTAGCTAGCATGGTATCTCTAATCATTGCCAAGTAATACGTCAAGGGCCATAAACATAATTTGTAGAGGAATATTCATGTAATGGTTGAGCTTGAAATCTTGAAGAAAAGTGAGGGCTTGGCTCATTGTAATTTCACTGTAAATATTGAAGTGAGAATTGGCCACTAATGTGCTCAGTGAAATATACCTGAAAATATATTCATATTCTAAAAATAATGTTTAGACCATCCCAGTACTACCCCTGGCTGAGACCACCTAAATGTATGATGTAAATATTGGTTTGCAAATTCATGTATGGCAGAACAAATGTATAATTCTGACTATATTTAATAAAAATCTATATAACTCATTTCGACAGTGGCCAAACGCTAAAGATGTGGGGGATATGTGAATTCACAAAGGGAAGGTAAGGGGGTTATAGATGGCCTAGGGATTTTAATCTAACCCTATTACACCTTGAGTAGCTTAGGGAAGACCCTCTATCCTAAGTTTAAGTTATAAACTATGTTTTAATCCCAAAACTTGTTGTAATTGCTAAGTGTGTTTAATGGAAAATTAGGTGGGGATTAATTATGTCTTTGACACATTGCTCTTGATGGGAAAGAGTTCCCATGCAAAGTGGTCATGAATCATAGTGGTGTGACAAGAGGGAAGGGTGGTGAGAATTGGTGCGAAGAACCAAATTTGTAGTGGGGGCATGGTGTGCGAGAAGCTAAAATGAGTGGCATGCACTAAGCCACGGAAGTCATAGAGTGACCAATTTAGTGTTGAGGTGAACTCTAACCCCTAAGCTAAATTTTCCTGTGGATTGAACCATAATTTGAAATGTAATATATTGTTGATTTGTGGTCAAAGAAATGTTAAATTGTACATGAATTACTCTAGTGGATTTCCTAAGCGCTAAGCAATGGTAATGAGTTTTCAATGTGGTGCAATTGGAAAGAATCCATAGTGGTTAAGTGTATTATTTGGTATGGACTTGGTTGTAGCTCGCATGTTTCCTAGATGCATGTAAATCTATTTAATTTCCCTTGAATTGTGATGAAGAGATAAATGATAATTCCAGTTGAAATATGAACCTTAGGTAAAGGGGAAGAGTCTTCTAGTGAATTCACAAGTCCAAGCTTGGGGGTGGTCTTTGAGTGCTAAAATAATTTAGGCTAGGAAGAGACCTACGGTTGGGTGGAGCATGGTAGCCACAAAGTCAATTTCCAACTGATTTGATTTCGAGATAAGTGTTTGAAGTCTTGTAGTGATGTAGCATTGTGCATAAATTTTATGTTATGTAATGGAACAAAACTTCTATATGTTATATCCATGTTGGAACTGTTGGTTAGTTGAATGCTAAATTGTCAGAGAATATGATGTCTAGTGCAAAGATAATTCTTGTATGGAAATATATGTTATTTCCTATTACATTTCCATGTATGGAATGCATGTATCAAGTTTATATTATTTCTGTTGAATTCATGAGTGTATATAATTTTATTGGCATAGAAGATAAATTGTTAAGCTAAACATGAAGAAACATAAGCATATGTTTATCTTAATTGCTAGTAAATCCCTAATAAAAAAGTTGTTGTGATAATTGTTGAGTTTTTCTCTATTGGTGAGCTATTATGATTCCCTTATTAGAAAGTTGTTATGATGCTAAAGGCATGTTTAATTTGGGTTTCATGGTCGTAGTATGCCATTGGTTTCCTAGTTTTGTTAGATTGAATAGAAAGGGGAAGCGTTCCTTCTATCTTATCTAAGACTTGTACCTCTTTGAAGACTATGGCTTGAAGTTCACATGTTTACCATATTTTTGTGTTCTAGACTTAATTAATTTGGAAGCTAAAGGAGACCATGTTTTTGGGTGCTCATTCTTCTTGTATGTACATGATAAAGGAATAAGTAAATGAATTTTGTTTTAGTGAATAAGTTTTATTTTCCCTTGATATTTAACTCTGTTTGAATAACATGGTTTTGTATATAATTACATACTTTGTAAGGAACTTTCATAACCTAATATTTGTGAATAAAATCAGTTTATGAAGGACATGGAAATCTTGAAGTGGTTGTTTTTCTCATTAATGGTTTACTTGGTTTATTTGTTTCATTTCTGGTGCTTAATTCAATTGATTGTCCAGTGCTTGTTCGTACATTCTATAACATCGGTTCATGATTTCCTCCTCCTTGAACCACTAGTGGTAGAAGTAGGGAATCAGAAAGAACTTATCCCACATTTTATTGGGTATTATTATTGGTGGCATAGATGCCACAACCATTTAGAGATCATAGCTATAAATATTTAGAATTTGCTGAATGATTTTTTTTTACTTGAAAAGGTTGGGAGTGTGCATTGGAATCAATACTCATGGCCTAGTATATTTGAGCATCTAATTGTAGTATTACGAGAATAGGTAAATCCATTATTTAGGTTAAGTTGGATCTTACCATCCAAACATATTTTTGATCATCTAAAAAAGTTCCTTACAAATCTCAATATGAAAATATTCTATGCCATATGCATCATTGATCTCTATGGTGAATAACCACTTTTGTAGCCAATGAACTAGGAAGGTTATATTTTGAGTCAATGGAGAAAGGATGTTTACTTTATACAATATCACATTATTGGTTTGAATCTTGAATACTTTGCATATGTTTGAGGTGATCCTCGATTCCGTATCTATGATAATATTTTGTTCATTATCATAAAGTGGAGCTACTTCATGGATCATGTATTCTACTACTATTACCTTAGGGTTCCGAGTGATTAGAAAGTGTATTGCAAATAATCTTCTACAATAGCATTATGCACTTAGAAAATATGCACACCATTTAATTCCATGCAACACAATGGTCTATAAATTAGGATGTAGTAGTAGATGTAGTAGTAGAGTATACTAGGAGAGTGACACATCTTTATTCATAGGCTTCTATCCATGTTTGCATGACACATCCATGCATGCACTTTCCATCTATAGGATAGGATAAGGTTGTCCTTGGATTTTAGTTCTAGGAGACTACATGTCATTTCTAAGTTAAGTAAAAGAGAGCACATGTAGTTTTGTGTGTTGGTTTCATTTTATTAATTAGTTTTCTACTTGTAGCTTAAATCTATCTTCAATGATAAGGGTTTCACTTAGTAAACCTGTTGCATAGTTCATGCATTCACAGGTCATTAAAGAATAACCATAATTTTGTTTTTAGGTCCAAAATGTTTAGTGTAATACCCCATCCCAATATACCTTCTAAATAGAACAAACCCGTATTTTTTTGTAAGTAAGAACCCAAGGAGTTTTGAACCGGTGACCTTACGCAAGGAACGCCTTAACAATACACCCATTCACAGTCTATTCTATTCCCTGTGGGAAAAATAAACCCCTAATTTCATTATATATTGTAAATCACATTATTTTTCATGGCATTTTTTTATACTTCTTACTATTTCTACCTCTAATAATATGTATGAAACATCTACTTCAGAATTTACTATTTATCATATGTTGCTTTAGCTCTGTGTAAGGATCATCAAACATGTTTTTTAAGAATAATAAAACCATTTGTTATAGTTGATTTCACCACTCCAGGTGAATCACACTTTGTATGGCCTTCCCCTGTCCCACTGCAAACTCCTTAGACCCCATGGACCATTTTTTGTCCTTTGATGTTTCCTTCATCATCCCTAAAAACATATGAACAATGATACATGCGACTTTTAAACCTATAAGCATGTATACACGCCGGTTTGACCACTAAAACTGCATACATCGAGATGTTTGCATAATCCAAATCCTTTTGGAGTTTTCCTTGAAATGGATCCGACTCATTTGACTCCTAGCCTTCCCTATGCCTTGAGATCGCTCGGATTCGACCTTTCATTACCCCTTTGAAAGCTATATAAGGAACCCCTTGGTACATTGAAGGAGAGAAGAGAGAATTGAGAGCAAAGAAACTATACTCCATTGTTGCCGGAACTTATGCTTGAGTCTGCATCCCTTTGTCCCTTGGAGCACTAGTGTGTTCTTCCCAAGCTTGCCTTCTGCTTGTGAGCTTGCTATTGAGAGATGGAGGATTGAGGTGGTGGAGGCCCAAGTGGAGGATTCGGTTTCTCTGGTTCGCAGACGTGCCGTCAGAGGTTGTATCTTGTAATCTCTGATTTATATTAATAGAAATATCTTTTCATGTCCATTAATGTGTGTTTGAATGAATATTTTATCCATGGGATTATGTCAAATGCTTATACATTATTGATTATATATGCTAGAATAGATCTAACACCATGATATATAGAATGCTTGTATTGTTTACTTGTTGTTGAGGAAGTAATCTATCAATTCAAGCTAAAGATTGGAAAGCTCAACGGGGATCTACTTCAACCGTCTGGAATAAGGTACGAGGTCTGATCCTTTAGTGTTAGACATTTAATTTCTATTGCATATTGGAAAGGATTGATTTCTGGAATCAAGCTATCTATTGTGGTACCCCAAGCCATAGGAATTTCTCTCCGTAACAAAATTGGCGACTTCGCTGGGGATTTCCTAGTAGTTGTCCTTTGGGGGTTGTTTTATCGACATTCAATGAATTTGAATTGCTCTTTCTCTCTTGTTTCTGTGTTGGGCCTGGGGGCATGTATTCCTGGTAGTGTCTGATTGGTGTGAAGTTTGTCTCAGCCTGTTTGTTTTCCTTGAGTTTATGCACCTTTCTTCCTGTACACGAATTTTTAACTCACAGTCATGTATACACGCGGTTTTTAACTCACAGTCATCTTCTTCATTCATGAAATCGTCATTTATTATCCAAATGATAAGATGAATAATAGGTTCTGCAAGATTTGAGTTCTTCACATTCCTCATCGCTTGAGGAATCCTTTTTGAATAGTGAGAGCTTGATCTTCAATTACTCCCATCTTCTTCTTCTTTTCTTATGAGACGAGCTTCTTTTTCTTCCCAGATTCTGTTGAAAGTAATCACTTCCTTCTGGAACACATTCCTTGCATGAATGAATCCCATGATCCTGGGAGGCCATTCAAGGTGGCTATCACCACTTCTACATTCTTCACTTCTTCTTCTACCGCTTCAAGATGTTCTGCATTCTGGATCTTCACATTCTTCAACTGGTTTCTTAAATCCATCTTCTGATTTATGTTCTTATCTTCAAATAGCTTGATCAAGGAATCAAACATCTTCGGTATCTTTAGGGAAGACACTTGTAGTGCAATTTGATCCATGATTGAATCAACAATGATCTTCTTGGCCTTGACTGAGTTCTTCTTGTGTAAGGCTTTGATGCTCATCTCCCTCTAGAACTGGAACTTCTCTACTCATGTAGGTGTCCAATTCATTTTCTTCAGAGAGATCAAATACTGCCATGCTTGGAAGTTTTCAACTTCACCAAGCTCATCATCAAGCTGATGTGATAGATCACTTTGAAATGAGAACCTCAAATGCAAATAGCAAAAGATTAGATCTTACCGATTTGAGGTGTCCGTCCTGCTTCCAGAGCTGGCTGATCTAGGGCTTGTCAGAGAAACCCTAATTTTCAAAAATTGGAATATTTTAGATATGATTGGATAGAAAGATAGATCTCTTCAAATGGAGCTGTCCAATGTAGTCCTTTTCTAAAAACAGTGGAGGGAAGCTCCCGCAACAGGAAGCCCTAGTTTTTCAATTTCTTCTGCAAAAATGCCTGTCACTGTTTCTATGATATATACGAAATTAATACTCCTTTGTCTCTGAATTTTGTACTAAGGTAACCTAGCATGTCCCTAATCCAACACCATAGTTTTAATCAAAATTGGTTTCACCAATTGGGATTTATGATCATTTTCCCAAGGTGACCTGTTACAAGACTGTTCAAAATAGAGAAGTTGTACTGCATGCCATGTGTCGCTGGTTCATCTTTTAAGTCTCATCTTCGAACCATAGAAATTAAAGTCCGTTCTATTTCTATAACATCTTCAATAATTCCATTTGGACCTCTGTATCCCAAGCTATAGAAATTTTCCCCAGGTGTCCCGTTTAGGGATGAATTCTAAAAGAGGTTGGAACCCTAACTTGGAGGGATCATATCTCCCAGAATATAGCGAATATGAGGCTTAATTCTGGACACAGTGTAAATCAGGATTTTATCTTTATTCTTTGCAATTTTTAGCTCCTGAACCTTCGCCAATCTCGGGATATAGTGAATGTACCAAAACTTAACAGTTTTAGTATTTAAGGTTTTTCTAGCTTGGGGTCAAACTAGGGTTTGACTTTCCCGGAGTTTCACCCAACCAAAAATCTTGATCCAGGTCTCTAAAATTTTATTTTGATGAGGAGAGAAATCCTATGCCAAGCTCACTCAAAAAATATTCTTCTACAAGAAGCCCTAATTTCCCGCACCGAAAACTGAAAATGCTCGGAATCGAATTCCCCTTCGACAGAAAGATGCGCCCTTCAATGGAGAGTCGGCATAGCCTTCTTTTGCTGATCGATTGTGGAGAGAGAACCAAAAATTAAGAATCCCTAGATTCTGTAGCTACACAATACCTTCTTTCAGGGTGGCTCTAATACCATGTTGAATTTTCATATGCTAAGCTAAGACATCAGTATTTCATTTCATTTTCATAACAAAAGCATATGAACAGGATCACTGAAATATAGACAAGCACAACCATACAAAAGGAACACAAAGATTTATCCTAGGAAAACCCTAAAGGAAAAAAAACCCAGCAAAAGCTTCCTCAATATAGATGTCCCAAAAGGATAAAAGGTAAAACCAACAAGGAGATCAAAGCCTGATCCTCTTCCTTCTCCTGCAACTCTTCTCTTCTCCACTAATGCGCTACACAAGTGAGAGTGTGTGTGTTCCAAATGAGGAGCGCCACACCTCTATTTATATTCATCCGTTCACTTTAATTAACTCATCCGACATGTAGGCTCGAGTTACACATGTAGGCTCAAGTAACCACACTGGGCTGCTAATGACCCACCTTTACAATTAGAGGGGACTACCTCATGACTCTTATTAGTTCTTCCGATTAGAAGCATCAGGATACAAAGTAATACAAGTGGTTCTCCTAATAGGACCACAAAAGATACATATAGAATATTCTTCGAAATTACAATATTTCAACAAAAGTATGAAACCGCGTTGACGAATATGATATATACCCTAATATAGAATGAACTGGTATATGGAATGAACCGGTATACGAGAGATATATATCAAGATCCATCATCTTGAAATGATTTTGTTCTCATCATAAATTGATTATTGATGTCTATAATCATTTCAAGAAGTCAGGTACCGATCAAGACATTTCCCACTACATTGGCTGCCAAGGAATCTTGAAATGTTTCAAATCATGTTGCTATTACATCCTAGGTGAATTCCTAGCTCTATTGCATCCATTTTGAAATGCATTTCATCTCATTATAAATTGATAATTCATGTCTTTAATTATCTCAAGAAGTCAAGTACCGATTTAAGAGGCTGTAAATCAAGGCAGGTTGATGGATTAGAAGTTGCTGCAATTCATCCAAGATTGCAATTGGCCCAATATGTTTGGAACACCATGTTTGAATACATGTGTTCTTATCAAACATGCTTTTCCTTCTTTATAGTTATAACAACATATTGGAGTCTTTTCTTCATGAGTTAAATTTCTCTCATGCCATCACATGTCCGTTGTCTAATGTGATGTTAATTGGAAAGCCCTATTTTCTATTGTGTAAAATTGTTAAGTTCAATAAACTTGTTATCTATTCTGAGTTGGACTATTCTCTACCTTTTGATAAATTGAAGTGTTCCATTTTGTTATGATCATTTAATTGCAGTCTTGCACTACCTCATTTTAATGTTACATTTTTTGTCTTCTTTTACCCTCTAACAACCACCTTATCGACGTATTATTGCATCTCCTTGGGGCAATTGCTAATTTTAATACAATGTAATGAGCCTAATTTTAATACAATGTAATGAGCACCCCGAACTAAAAGCCGCGCCTTAGTTAGCTCTTCTAGAACACATAAAATATTTTAGATGTAGTTAGTAGTTACGAGATTGGATTCAAGATTGGCCTCTTCCTTAGGTAAATGTGACTTCGATTCAATTATCTAAAAACTATATCATTGATAAGACGAGTCAATTAGTATAAACCCCTTAGGTAGACTCCCTATGTTGAGTTGTGTCCTCCAATTAAATACAATACAGGAATACAAGAGAAAAGTGAAGGAAAGTATTTGTTCCTTCATCTAATGCAAGCAGTTGGCAAACATGAAAATTTTGAAAGGGCGTGCAGTTTCAAAGAGACAAGCTATGTTTCAATGGCATTACTCTTTTCCAAAAGTAATAAAAATACCACGGCCTTCCAATAAATTTCACGTCGATAGCTGAGGTAGAGTCGCTGGTTGGGTTCACGGTAATATTTACATAATGTTAAAGGGGTTACTTTTAAAGTCATGATAAGACTGAAGTATCTCGCTCACACACGAAAATATAACTCCTTACCATTAACAAACTTTCATTTGTACTCCAAATTTGGTGAGTTTTTTCAGCCAGAGTTAAAGAGAAATTATTTAAACAGTAGTTTTTAGTGAATGGAATTGTATAATCAAGGTATCTCAAGGTAATCAAAGATCTTGAATCCACTTCTACAATAAAAATTGTAATTTCAACAATGAAAATCTCTAACAAATTATATTACCGAATTCCAATCAAACTTGCCATAAAAGATGCAACTGATCTGGAGTTTATCCAACTCCCCAACTTATTGTTCCATGACAAGTAAACATTACGATGCAGAAATAACATCGTAACTGTAGGCAATCCAAAATTTCCTTTGAATCTTGCATTCTCTACAGCTCATCACTACGTCTCCTTTCAACTTCCTTATGTATCAACTCGACTATTTTATATAGATTCTCAATACCGCAGGGGATAGTGCTTCTTCTATTTTATACAGAGCTTTTTAAAATGATAAGTGAGGGTTTCTCCATTCCCAATGGAGACGCCGACCTCTATAATCTTTTCTTGCAGAGAATTTAAAGAAAAAAAGATAAACTTACTACACCCGGATTGATACTCTTACCATAAAATCGCAGCCTCCATAAATAAATCTTCCTCAAAAATGATGTCCAAGTGAGTCTTATTCTTCTTTTCGGGATTTTCCCCTCGTTCTACTCTCCGCAACCTCCATTTTCTCTCCGTCTTTTTCCGGCGTTCTCTCCCAAAAAAACAAAAACCGTTATCTTTTCAATGTTACTTGTCCCAGAACAATCCTAACCGCTCATTGGAATTTTCTCCAATGAGGCTGTCGTCACCTTAGTCAAGAAAACTCTTAACGGAATCACAAGGATTTTAATCTTCCTTTTGATAACTCTATATACAAATTTGTACACCACACACTTCATCAAGGAATGCACCTTAGGAGTATCCATAACCTCCCACTATATGTATGTGGGGGGTATTTAACTTCCTTTTTGATAAAGGAATTATTCTTATACTCGTTTATAAGATTATTAATTCTATATTATGTTATTTCTAGGTGTTTAACTTTTACATAAAACATTCATTAACATTATTTAAACTTGTGTTTTTCGTTATTGAAGAGTTGGAGTAGTAGAGGGGTAAGTGTTATGGAGAGGAGGGGAGAAAGAGAGAGGGTGAAGGGGGTTAGTAGTATGGGGAGGCGTGAGAGAGAGGAATTAGGTATATGTGTAGGAGTGGAGGTGTGTATGTGTCTATGTGAGAGAAAGAGAGAGACATTAGGGGGTGGTAAGGATTTAGAGGTAGAGAGAGAGGGGCATGTTAGGATATTGAGGGTAAGTGGAGAATGGGAGAAAGAGAGTGAGATAAGAGGTTAGTAAGGGCTAGATAGAGAGAGAGAGAGGTGTTAGTGGTAAGGGGAGGCATAGGGATGTGTGTGAGAGAGAGAGAGAGAGACAATTGGGAGGTGTTCTGTTAGGGGGGGTGGAGGAGAGAGATAGTGGTGCGGGTTAGGTGTAGGTGGGGGAGTAGGGGAGTGAGAGAGAGTGAGAGAGGGGGGGTTAGTAAGAGTTAGGGGGAGAGAGAGAGGGGGTTAGTAAGAGTTAGTGGGGAGAGAGAGAGATATTAAGGGGGTATGGGTTTTTGGATTGGGGAGGAGCAGGGAAATTAGATAGAAAGAGGGGCAAAGTTGAGGAGTGTGGGTGTTGGGGTTAGAGAGAGAGAGAGAGAGAGAGAGAGATAACAAGGGGTGGTAAGGGTTTAGAGGTATAGAGAGGGAAATTTCTAAGGGGTTAGATGTAGATACTTAGAGGGTGTTAGGATACTGGACGCTAGTGGAGCAGGGGAGAAAGAGAGTGGGAGAAGGGGTTAGGGAGAGGAGGAAAGAGGTGAGAGAGAGAGAGAAATAGAAAGAGTAGGGAAGGGGGTGTTAGGGTCCTATGTGGGGAGACATGGGTTGGTGGAATGTGTGGGTGATTAGGGGTAGGGGGTGTTAAGGTGTTTGATAGGGGTTTTAAGGGATTGGGGGGTGTTAGGGTGTTGGGGAGGGGGTGCTAGGGTGTTGGTGGTGGTTTATAGGGTTCGGGACCATCTGTTAGGGATTTGGAGAGGGGGTGTGGGTGATTAGGGGTAGGGGGTGTTAGAGAGTTAAAGAGGGGGTATTAAGGGGTTAGGGAGTTGGATATGGGGTGTTAAGGTGTTGCGAAGGGCTGTTAGGGCTGTTAGGGGCCTAATTTGGGGAATAAACCATGCTTTACAAATGTGTAGGGATTTTTATTCTTTAAAATGTGTACGAATTTTGGTTATCTAAAATGTGCACACATTTTGGAGAACCAAAACGCGTATGCATTTTAGAGAACCAAAACACGTATGCATTTTGTTCTCCTAACCATTGCGGCATCCCACTTGGATTCCTTGGGATTTCTCATTCCTATGTTTAATAAATGCGTATATGTTATTGAATTCTACAACAATAACATGTCTTGCAAAACATGCATTACATCTAAAAGGTCTCTCATCTTTGTGCGAGGACCCCAATGTCATATGATCCCTTTGAAATCGATAGAATTGGTGATCGATGTTAATTAAAACTATAATGTTGTTGAATATAAATTTCAACATACCTATAGTGACAAATAAATTATCAAGAAAATACAATTTCTCTAATACCAATGATTATATTAGTGATATCCCTGCTTCTAAGTTCTTCAAACTACTTCTTGGTATAATACCAATTATCAATCTCTAGGCAGGTTGAATCTCTTAGCATCTCTAACCTATGATATGGATTGTAACTTGTCAGAAAGGAATTGTTGAACTAGATGGAAATCACATGGAAATAGAAAGGATAACACACCAAATTATTGTGGTAATGTTCAGTCTGAGCAGGTGATTAATGAGTGTAGCAATTATGGGATGCAAGTGATTGAAATAATCATTTCAAGAATGATATTCAAAATCCACATGGTATAAACATACAACTCCCTACTCCATCAAGACACTACAAATAAAAATTTTCCTTCGTTTCCAAATAGATTTCTTTTCTATGAGTCCAATTAGAATTCTCATGCAATCATGAAAAGTTTTACATAAAAATACAATTATAAAATTAGCATTACATATAATTTTAATGGAATTAATTATACATACACATGAATCTCAAAAATTTCTCAACGAGAATCAACTACATGCATCATGCGCACAAGTTTTGAACATTCAATTACAAATTCCACATGTGGACCATGAAACTCATGGAAATACATAACAAAATACAAATAAAGCATTACATGTGGAAATAAACATAAATTTTTTTTTTTACCAAATGAAAGTCCACCAAATACATTACTAAGGAGGAATTCACCATTTAATTGTAGGATTCAGTGAAGGATTCCATCCCCAAGACTTGTCATGATAACACTAGGGAAAAGGGATATCATATGGTTCTCTATATATCTCTCAACCCAACCCATAGTGTATAAGAAATCAAAATATATAGACACCTACCATTATTCTATCAGGGAATGTCCTCCTACTATATTTCCCATTCCTCATTCACCATGAACCTTAATCCCCTTAACTGAACACAACACAAGATATGGTATTTCCTTTATAGTTTTCTCTAATGAAGGTTGACATTGTATACATGGTTCTCCCTTCACAACAATTAATACCATTTACTCTCTTATGGACAACAATGATACCAAGTGAAATTTGAGCTCTCACTAGCCTAATGCTCGTGATTCTCTTCCAATTTGTAGTCATGGAAATGACAAGTTAATCCATAGACAAAAAGATATAAAAAAGTTCATGGAAGTGGATAATGGGGTAATTGAATATTACCAAAGAATTAAAATAAAAAATAGACCTTCCTTACATGATGCTTACAAGCCCTTTTCCTAAGGTCGATGTGACATTTAATGATCCAGGAGGATATTCAAGATCGATCAAAATGAAAGTCTTCAAAAGGTGAACATAAGCTTATAGATGTGTCGATATCATCAAGATATTTCCAACAATGTTTGTTTCATGAGAAACGACCTCCGGATGTAAAACTTATTGAATCTGAAAGTACGAAAAAGGTAAAAATGGTTTAAAAAATGGAAAAAAAGGGGGCCACATGGAACACCCATAGGGTGCCATGAAGCATGCATAGTTGTCATGTACAGTCAGAAAATAAGTGACATGTTATTCCTACAGAAGGCCACATGGAAGTGACATGGAAAACATATAGACTAAGGACAAGTTGAGAAGTGGACCAATCAGGGCATGCCATGTGGCATCCTTGTTGGCACTTGGTTGAACCCCTGGCCTCTTTTCCACCTAAACCTCCACCAAATTTTCCTAGCCATCTCCTCCTTCGTTTGTTGCTTAACCCTATAGTGTGCCACTTGTATTTAAGATTGAATGGTGGCTCATTTTTAAAAAAGGTTGGGTCGAGGGCCAAGTCCTCAACCCCCATATATTTGTTATATTGTATTGCAATCAACATATGCCAACAGAGCTGATGATACCACAAGCCAACAAACTATATGCCAACACCATAATCCAACTCGTCACCATCGTTTTATGCTAAACACCACCATATCCAATATCGTTACCATATAAAATTGGTGGAGAGAGGACCGCGGTTTTGACCCTGGGACCTTTGCTCCCCCATATCCATGATTTTCCAATGGGATACGACCTTAAAGCATGATCAGATATGGAGTAAAATATAATCAACCATTACATTGCACTTGAACATATTTGGTTTCATAAACATAATCCTCTAAAACTATAAACAACAATCTCATAAAGACATGCTACATGAACTATAAATGACTCAATTTTTATATTCTTACTTTGAGTATTGAGATACTACTTGCACCATCATATTGATTACCTCTTCTTGTGGTTACAGAAAATTCAGATGCAATGTAGGTAGAATCACATTGTTGTAGGAACAATCATGCTATTGCAGGAACAATAACATTGTTATAGGAAAAATTACGGTGTTGCAGGATCAAACACGTTGTTGCAGGAATTGTTGTGGGATCTCTTTACTTCTTCGACACAATTCTTCACTTTAGAATTCAACCACTCACCAATTCAACATATTGAACAATCAATGATATATTAGAAAAATAGGATCGCAAAGCAATAACAATAACCAATAAACAAGATGCAAATATTAAAATACATTACAAGAGAGAAATAGATACAATGTGTTTCACCCAAGATGGGATACATCCACATATAAATCATCAGTCCTTTATTATTATGACATCCAACAAAATGAATGGATATAACCAGAAAAAACCCCACTACACTTTCTCTTCACTATCTCACGGTCTCTCTCACACAATCACAGAGATTGTCTTACAATGCTTTCCTTTTATAGGGGAATCACCATGGAAAAATACCATGGGTCACCCAATACCATGGTCCCATAAAATGTTGGACAACAAACATCACGAAATTTCTTTTGGGGGCTTCACCCCCAAACCCCCTTTCTCTGTTAGAATAGTAGAGTCAAGCTAAAGTAGTTAACCTATCTAAGCAACCAACAACATATCATAAAATATAAGAACAGGAAAAGAAAAGGACAAGAGAACACCGTTATACGTGGTTCACCCTAATGGGTTACATCCACGGGAAGGTAGTCTTCTATTATCTCCATAATGTCTTCTCGAATCTTACAAGAGTGTAAAGCACAAATACCCCAAAGAATATAGATGATGTACAATAGTGTCACAATAGTACCACTACAACATCAAGAATACATAAATTGTAGAGACTCACTTGACCCTATTATATACTAAGAAATGAGGGGGAATTACTTTCACATCTTGCATGTGGGATAATATAATTCTCAAAAATAACTTCTCTTAATACAATACCATGGACAAATACTCTACACAAGTAAATACACCACCATATAACTATGGGTTAAATGTATTACTCTTTTACATAAGATTGTAGACAACTTCCGACATAATACAAAGACATTATTACCTTCCAAGGAATATAATATATTCCAACACTCCCCCTTAATGATGGCTGGGAGAAGGGCCCACACTAACACTAAGGAAGGAAGGATTCATTACTGCTCCCCCTTGATGACAACTTCCAAAAGAACCAAAGCTAAAAAATAAGAACACTTGGGTGATGGAATTTGATGATGAACAACCGCTTCTCACTGAATCATGAAAGTGCACACGAACCAGGTTGTATGATGAAATACCCAACAATAAAATGCCGAGAACATGTGACGTAATCCAATCGCAAGATGCCCAAATCACCACAAGAATCATCACAACCATACATGATAGCTGAAGAACTCTGATATAACATCCACACCAGTGTACAGATACCTTCTAATGATCGATACAACAAAACATGTGGCTAAGAACACCACAACAATGTACAAAAAAAACAGATGGCCAATACACATGCGGATAGCAGACATTCTTCCAATCAAGGTGTAATATAAGTATCTGTAGAAGGCCTCAAACATCGAAGAAACAAGACCCCAATGGTCTATACATTGAAAATGATATCATACAGATGAACATCATGACTTTAACAGTAGAATATGGTGCTTCATTACTTCTGGAATAAGGTGAAATCCTAAATAGAGAACTTATCTACACAAGAACTTTTAAGATTAAAGCATATAAAGATCATAAAACAAAATTGCTCATACAAAAATGAAAATGCTTATATACCAAAGGTTAGCAAACATCATATAAAGGAATGGAAACATAGTATGATCAAATAAAAGATTAACTTGCTCATTAAGGAAAATGAAGTTACTTTTACACATTAAGTGTCAGCCACAACATAAAAATAGTGAGCCAAAGATTTCACTTAAATATATGAAAATTTAGTCATCAAGCAACTAATCTGAAGCATAGGTGCATTTCTTTTTAGTATGAGGTTAATATGCAAGAGATGAATGCCCTAAAAATGTCAATGCTTCCAAATAGGAACATTAGAGACAAGTAGGAACAAGATAACCTCTGCAATCATAAGAATATAAATCTCATTGCAACAAGAACAAGGTGCTCATGATAAATAGTTCAAAATTTAAAGATTGCTAAAAGACATATAAATATTGAGTAAAAGATGATAGAAATAAACATGACATGAGATATAGATAAATCAAAATGTTTAATATGATCAACATATAACAAATTATGATTGACTCATGATATCACTTATAAAAAATTATGAAATGACAAGTCACTGATGGTCTTAATCATGGTTTCATTTCTTGTTAACACTATGTAAATATGCAAGAGACGAAATGCCATGGAAATGTCAATGCTTCCATATTGGAATGTTAGAGACAAATAGCACATGAACTAGATACAATATCTACAATACATGAAAAAGAAACTATATCCCAATTAAATAACTTATGATAAGCCAAAAAAATATGATATCACATAGATTAAAAAAAATGATTTTACTTAAGAATTTAATCAGCAAGAGCATATAATGATCATAAAGATATTACCTATAAAAGAATGAAATTGCTTTTACACAAAGGTTAGCAATAAAATATAAATAAAATAAATAATGATCACTAGATAACACATATGAGATTGTTCTTATAAAACTGTTTTTAAAAATAGAACAAAGAAAAGAACAAATTAATTATTAAGTATATTTAAAAAATATTAAGCATTAGATGGTTTATAGCTATCATCATGACAAAATACTAGAGATCCATGCCCTTAAAAGATGTCAATATTTCCATATAGAAATGTGAGACAAATATATAGCAAGAATAAGAGATAATATCTTAATAAAAATGATTAGAAGAAAAACCTAAATGTCAAAAATGAATAACAGAAAACTTAAATACTTTACCATACTGATATGAATCTGCAAAAAACACAGTTAGAAAAACAGTAAAGGAAAGAGAAACTTTTACTTACAACCCTTTAAACAAATGTGCCCAGAAAATCCCAGTCTTTTGTTCCGGTCACGTAAGTGAATCCATAATGGCTATTGCGATTCCAAAAACAGGTAATAATAAAAAAACGGTAAGAGATGACCAAGTTACAACCCTTTTTTATAACTGCCCTTTTTATTACCGAAAGGAATCCCAGAAATGCCCAGTTTTCTGTTCTTGTCACGTTGGTGGATCCAAAATGGTTGTTCCAATTTTAAAAACAGATAATAATAAGAAAACCAGTAAAAAATGACCAAGTTACGGCCCTTTTGTATAACTTTTGTTTTTACTACCGAAAGGAAGCCCAAAAATACCCAATTTTATGTTCTGATCACGAGGTGAATCCAGAATGTCATTTCCAATTCCAAAAACAGGTCATAATAAAAATTCCGGTAAAAAATGACCAAGTTACAACCATTTTTTATAGCTGCCATTTTTATAATCAGAAGAAAGATATCCTTGAGGAGAGCCCCAAAATCATGTAGATCTATAGAAAAAACATCAAGTAACCCTTGAAAAAATTCTGTAAAAATCTTACACAACAAGTTAGGGTTAGGGTAAAATAAATGCAAAAATATGCTCAGGTCTGAAGAGAAACCTAATGGCTACCCGATAAAAAGAAAAACTACAACAAAATGACAATGCCCAAATGATCATTGTTATTAATTGAAAGCTATAGAAGGTACTAGATCATATCAACCCGCTCTGATACCATGTTAGAATAGTAGAGTCAATCTAAACTAGTTAACATATCTAAGCAACCAACAACATATCATAAAAGATAAGAACAAGAAAAGAAAAGGACAAGAGAACACCGATATATGTGGTTCACCCTAATGGGTTACATCCACGGGAAGGTAGTCTTCTATTATCTCCAGAATATCTTCTCTAATCTTACAAGAGAATAAAGCACAAATACCTCAAAGAATATAGATGGTGTACAATAGTGTCACAATAGTACCACTACTACATCAAGAATACATGATATGTAGAGACTCACTTGACCTTATTATATACTAAGAGATGAGGAGGAATTACTCTCACATATTACATGTGGGATAATATAATTCTCCAAAATAAGATCTCTTCATACAATACCATGGCCAGCCCGCGCGGGTGTGGCTCATTGGCGGTTTCGTTGTTATGAAGTCACTTGTTGTAAATTGGAGGTCACGAGATCAATCCCACCTGGGTTTACCTGTGTCCCATGTATTGCGATGGGTGGGGGGAACCTAGGATTATAGTGGTAGTGAGAATGGATCCTTGGACCCCGTGTCATGCAAGTACCAGCCTGGCCCCAGTTGCTGATTCCCCTAGTAAAAAAAAAATACAATATCATGGACAAAAATACTCTACACAAGTAAATACACCACCATATAACTATGGGTTAAATGTATTACTCTTTTACATAAGATTGTAGACAACTTCTGACATAATACAAAGACATTATTACCTTCTAAGGAATATAATATATTCTAACATTCTCAAGGGCGTTTTCCCCGGACCCCCTAACCGAGGGGGATGTGCCCCCCACCCCCCACTATTGGGATGAGTGTACAATAAAACTGGACCAACAAACATGGTCCAGTGTTTTATGCTATTTAACTAGACACATAAATTCCACTTTGTTCCTTCCTCTTTATTATCAATTTTTTGGGTTCTATACTCAAGTCTGCAACTCTAACCATCAATGGAAGAATTTTCCCTTTCACACAATTTAAATGTATGCACCGTGATCCATAATAGATTTGTGATTTCATCTTATGACCAATATTATCCATTCATTATGGATATTCAACCAATGCTTTAGCTGTGACAAACAATGTTAATTCAACTTATGTTAAATCAAATGTTTTTGTTTTCTCAACACAACTACCATAGATATGGTGCATCCCTTTCTCTAGGAATGGACTAACTCCTTAATTCTTAGGCTAGGCATTGATTCCTAAAGACTGATCAAATCACTTTTCCATTAAATCACATAAATGAATACGCTATTATAAATGATCAATTTATCACACATCACATGTTAGTTTCTAAATGGATCTCTTTCCCAAAGAGATCGAATCCTCATTGCAACACATTCACCAATCAATAACCAAAATTTAACTTTGCATAATCTAATAGAACAAAATCCCACTTACATTTCAACGCATCTTGTAGAAATTTCTATGAACTGAGGTTTTGAGCGTGTCACCACAACACTGGCTCAATCTTTCACCTCTTCAACATTTCTATGCTTGGACACTCATCAGTATTTTCCTATTTATATTAGCTTCACACCTCATAGGTAGAACACAATTTGGTCTATAATATAACTTCAAAAAATTGAGTTCTCAGTGTTCAATGCCTAACAATCTCTAAGCCCATGGCATGACCTCAACATATAGGTACATTGTATTCATAGGTTTATTCGATAAACCATTAAAATTGAAGTCCCTCTATCTCTCACATAGATTTTAACACATTTTTAAATCTCACTTACAAGTATTCAAACCTCATCACTCATTCATGTGAAACCATACAAATAACGTAATTACTCTGCACTTATTCAAGATAATGTATATGACTAGTTAATAACCATAAGATTTCATACATTCAAAACACAATAATATAATCTCGTACACAACAATTGATGAATTTTGTCTTCTCATTCATAAAGTAGGAACTGCACATAACAAATGAAATCCTCGTTTACTCTCTAGTTGGCCAGATCTAGCTTTCCATGGTCCATACTCTTCTAATGTCCAAAGACTTACATTTATACCAATGGATCAAAACTATTATTTGTTTCAGATCCCATCAATTCTATTGAGAATATTCAACTATATTCTAAGAATAGAAATCAAACCTATCATCTATGACTCACTGATGAGATATTTTAAGTCTTCATCGAATGCTTCCACTAGTTGTTGACTTAGTTACATGATTCATAACTTAATTAACACCTTAACTATTTATAATCTTCTAAACAAACTATGAATATTTACAATTTTTTTAAAATGACCCCCTTCCCTAGTTAATGTCAAGACTCTAAGGTCTAATTAACTTTAGGATTGTTGATGAGAGAAGATGCTAATGCATCAAACTCCCATAGTAAAAAAAAATCATGACCTTCTGGTCATATGTCTTCAATACTTGAATCTTCCAGGATCCCAAACTTTGTGTTGTAGTTATCCATTCATCCATGTATGTTTTTGTTCATTTGTTGTTGTTTCCTTCAATTCCCTAGGATTCCAAATTTTATGTTTGTATTTTCCACTTGCTTTGCTAATGCAAATCCTTGTAGTCAATTGTACTTTGTTTTCGGTTGTATTCCTCTTTCTTCGGTGCCTTCTCTTTGACACGTTCATCATTATCATCCTCATTTCATCAATCACTTTGTCCAAACTCTCCTCTTGTTGGTACATACTATTGTTTTTGTCCACCAACTATTGCATCTCCTTTCCATCTATGCCACTAATGCAAGGAACTCTGATATGCTCCTCAGAATCAAATGAGTCTACAAACTCTATGCATTCTTTATCACATGTATTATTTGTCATCCATCCCTCTAAGTACCTTATCTCTTCCTCAAAATATCTAAATATTTGTTTTGAATATTGTACTTGAGGCTTAATTTCATCTTCAAGAAATATTTTAGATTCTATTTCTCTAATCATAGCTTCATGCTCATGATTTTGTCTTATACTTGCAAACTTGTAGTCAATTTGAAATTTAAAATTTACCTATGTTTCCTTGGATATTGTAATCACCTCTTCAATGCTATAGAGTTCTGAAATTTTGTCCTCTCTGGTTGTAATCTCTTTTTTCTAACTCAAGTATTCTCAACAACTTTTCCAAGAATTTCAATCCATCATTATACCTCACAATCATTTAATCAAAATGCTTCTCTTTATCGTTGTCCTTGTTTATCCTTCTTTCTGCACTAATAAAATCTTGTAATTGTTTTCCAACAATTTCATTGGTGAACTGTGTATAGTCTTCATCTTGATTGTATTCATGAGACAATGATTCTTTATCTTCATTCATGTCTGATTTTTTTTCCTTCCATGCATTTATAAATCATTCTTCCATCTTATTCAACATATACAAGACCTGCAAAACCTACATTCAAACACAAATTATTAGTTTTAAAAACATAAGGCTTTCCAACCTCATTTGGTGCCTCTGTTAGCACATTCTCATGTTGAGGTGCATATTTTTGTCCAAGCATAATTTCCAACTCGCCTCAAAGAGGTGCATATTTTTGTCCAAGCATAATTTCCAAACTCCAAATTTGGAAAATTAGGGTTTCTCTGACAAACCCTAGGTCAACCAACTCCAAAACCAGGTCAGACACCTCAAATAAGTAAGTTTTGAATCTTTACTATTTCCATTTGAGAATCTCATTTGAAAATATGACTCACCATACTTAGCTTGAGGAAAATATTGGAGGGGTTGATAGCTTTTGAGCATGGAAGTATAGAATCTCCCTTATCCTTAAAGAAAATTATTTGGATTGGTACATTAGTGGAGAAGTTCCATACCCAGAGGGAGATGGGGCTAAGGATACTCATAAGAAGAACTTGGTTAAAGCCAAGATAATCATTTCATATTCAATTAAGGATCACCTCATCCTCAATGTGTCATCATTTAAGAAATCGAAGGAAGTATTTAATGCTTTGACAAAGATGTTCAAAGGAAAGAACATCAACCAGAAGATGACATTAAGGAACCAACTAAACAATGTGAATATCCAGAAATCAGAGACTATACACTCCTACTTCACAAGGGTTGCTCAAATCAAGGAACAACTTGACACAGTTGAAGAAAATGTAGCAGAAGGATAACCTTGAATGGCCTCCCAAGATCATGGGATTCATTAATTCAAGGAATCCGTGCAAGAAGGAAACTAATCTATTTCAATCGACTAAGAGAAGAATGCACAAAAGAAGAATCTCGGCTCATAAAAATAGAAGAGAATATGGGAGAAATTGAAGATCAAGGTCTCACTGATCACACTAGGAAGAACTTCAAGAAGAAGGAGAAGAAGGAGAACTACCATCACAAGAAGAAGAAGGATAAGAAACAAAATAATTTCAGAAAAGATCCTTCTAACATCTGATGTTATAGTTGTGATGAAAGGGAAACATTGCAAGAGATAGTCCCGATATGAAGAAGAGACATCATGCTCATACCACAGAATATGATGAACCAAAAAAAAATATTCATAAGAGAGAAGGATGGTTCAAATGAAGAGTATGTGCTAATCCCAGCACTTACAAGCACTATCTCACATGGAATAAATGATTGGCTTGTGGATAGTGGGGCATCTAAACACATGATTGGATACAAAGAATTATTCGTTAAAATGTATGAGCATGAGTCACCTCACAAGGTGAAACTTGGGGATGATTATCAATACCCCATAAAAGGGAGTGGATAAGCTTCATACAAGCTGGACTCTAGGAAATCCTTAAAGATGAAGGATGTCCTATATGTTCCAGGATCGAAGAAGAATCTTCTCTCCATCTCTACACTAGATGCAAAGTGAATGAGAGTTGCATTTTTCAATGGCCAACTTCCACTGCAACAAATTTCACATTTAGGGGCGGTTGTCTTCCACCTCCAAAAGTCACTTTTGGGGGTAGTTTTGGATTTGGAGGCGGTCTTTGCAAAATAGCCCCTAATAGCACCGACGCTAAAATTTTTGACTTTTAGGGGCGGTTTTGGAAGAGATCAAAACAGCCCCTAAAAGTGAATTTTAGGAGCAGTTCTAAATCTCCCCCCCTAAAGTGACTTTTGATGGTGGTTCTAACCCCCCCCAAGTGACATTTGGTGGAGGTTCAACCCCCCAAAAAAATTCACTTTTGGGGGCGGTTATAAACCCCCCCAAAAGTCACTTTTGGAATTTTGGGGGCAGTTCAAACCCGCCCCCCCCCAAGAGTCATTTTTTGACTTTAAGGAGCGGTTGTCTTCCGCCTCCAAAAGTCACTTTTGGGGGCGGTTTTGGCTTTGGAGGCGGTCTTTACAAAACCGCCACTAATAGCATTGATACTAAAAGTTTTAACTTTTAGGGGCGGTTCTGGAAGAGATCAAAACCTCCCTTAAAAGTGACTTTTAGCGGTGGGGGCAGTTCTAACCCCCCCTTCCCAAAAGTCACTTTTGGGGGTGGTTTTAAACCCCTCCCAAAAGTCACTTTTGGAGGTGGTTCGAAATCCCCCCCAAAAGCAACTTTTGGAATTTTGGGGGCGGTTCTAAACCTCCCCCAAAAGTCCCTTTTAAGGGCGGATATAAACCCCCCTCGTAGGTACCTACGGGGGTGCTTCAGAACCACCCTTAAAAGTATTTATTACAAAACTTTGTGGGTGTTTTTAAACCCCACTCGTAGGTACCTATGGA